>VXAV01008247.1:850-105745 GCA_013399715.1 Alectura lathami
TTTTTTTTTTATATGCACTAGGAAGTACTCAATCACATACACGACAATCCTCTGGTAAATGGTTTAGCGAATTCAGGAAGTAAAACACACCAGCACTCTTCAGAGATGGCAATTCTCAGGAAAAGCCCATCTAGAGGACCCGGGAACTTTTACCTCATTATTTTAATGCTTTGTATGCATTTGTAATTGCTTCGACAACATCAGCAAACTCCTAAGACTTGGTGCTAAATGCTGCTAATGTGGGAATGAAAGCACAAGAACATACAAGGGGGGAAAAAATGAGACCTATCTCTCAGCTGCGAGCTAAGTACAGCTGGTCATTGCCTAAAGCATTACACTTTTCACTCAGCATGTTGTAAGCAAGTAATGACTGGCCTTGAAAATTGTCTGACCCCTGCTGAATTTCGGTTACATTGCTCAGGGGCCAGGAGTGAATGAGAGCAATGCCCTGGGTACTTCTCTGCTGGATCAGAAAAACACAGCAGCACGTCTTTTAACATACGTATTCCCACAGCTGCCATTATTCAGAAAAGCTAACTCATCTTCTTTAAGACTGCAGTACTACAGAACATGGACACACAGGATGCTGGTTCAGCACCTCAGCACTGAGGATGTTCCTAAACTATCATAGAGGAAAAATGCAGTTATTGTTCCCATTTCTTTTACATATTTACGTTGTATGACAACATGGAAGAAATGTTGTTTTCACAGTTCTAGTCCAAACCAGCACAGAAGTTCCATCAAGCCTTGGATCAAGCTTCTAATTCTAGTTCTAGGATTCTCTGGTCCTAGAAAACATCAGCAAAACTTGCATCTGCAACACCAAGCAATGAGCTACACATTTTCAGAGATCGGTGTTGGCGGCTGAAGCTCCTCACGCTATTAAAGATATGAACTACAAACGAGACAGATTTGGCTAAAGGCCTGTATGCACAGACTTTCCTATTTTTTAAAGGAAAAAAATTGCCCTTTCTTCTCTTGTCTTCTCATCTCAAGCACATGTAGTGACTACAGCTGAGGTAGAAAAATCTTGAAAACCACTTTCCTTTAGTATAGCTAGTAAAAAAACTGAGTTTAAATCAAGCATGGCAATAATAGGGAACATCTTTTACAAAGAAGCTAAATTGTAATCCTGACTTTCAAAGGTAAAAATCACAGAGATTACCATATGAATGTTTCCCAATCTGTATTTACAAATCTTAAATCTGTTAATGGGTAATTTTAAGCAGATAAGTGATGCTAATATAACGTGAAAAATATTAAATGCTAAAGTTCACAGTCAAAAGCTAGGAGCGTGCATGCAATACATTAAGAGGGGCAAACCGTGAACTTCATGGATTAAAGCACCAAGACTTTGCACCGTGACTGCCAGGAAGAGGAAAAATGAAAGGTCTCACACTTACAAAGCAGTCAGTGTCCTTGGGTCCTGAACAGCCTCCTGCGCACTCCCGGTGGCAGCAGTCACTGACGTAGGGCCCGTAGCACCGTCCATCGCACTGCTCAGCACACACCGTCTTGGTTACTAGGAGAAGACAGGGAAAAGTGGTGTGTCAGAGTAAGAACCAAGGGGACAGCTCCTCAGCTGCACACTGAGGAGAACAAACTGAACAACATCCAACTGAATTAAAAAAAAAAAAAAACAAAAACAAAAAAAAACACCTAAGTTTTAGGGTAATGTTTCCAATGGCAGTAGGAACTGTTTTCTTCCAGAATACCTTTAGGATACCTTCAAGAACATAATGTTGCTAGAAGACTGCAAAGGAAGAGCTTTAGACTGTGTTTACTTTTACCCTTGGAAAAATCAGGTGGAATACTAATTTCAAATTATTGAAGTTTGTAAAAAGCTAATGGATGGATATGGATTTAAAAAAAAAAAAAAAAAAAAAAAAAAAAAACCACATACACACAAAAAAACCCCCCACAAAAATAACAGAAGAATCCACCACTTCCAAATCAGCTTTCCTCTGCGAAGAACTGCAACACTGAGTAAAAAGGGAGGAAATTCAGAGTGAGGCCAGCAACCAGAGAGCCAAAAGCTGTTCTTGATTGCAATGAATTTGACACATGGGCAATGAAATAACAGAACAGAGCCCAACCTTCAGACTGGAACACATTTGGAAATGCCACTCTTCCTAGTAACACAATCTAGCCTTCATTCACAGGTAAACAACTATATTCTACCAACCAGCAAGCACAGCAATTCAAATGGAACCAAACTACTGTACCTCAGAGCTTAGTCTTGGGCAAAGAATGGCAAAGTGGAGCATTGTCCTCTCCTCAGTCAGCTATAGCTGTAGAAAACACTTTATAAAGCCAGAGAACACAAAATCTGATCCTATTTTCTGCTCCATTCCACTACGTGATGCATTGGTGACTCCTCCCCTTGTGGCAGTTCTGCAGACTGCACCAGGAGCCCGCCTTCACCTCCAGGGGCTGCAAAATCCCAGACCAGGAGCTGGCCCCTGAGCCACAGGGACATCTTTCAAATACCCTCCCTCCCTTTAACACATTTAGAACCAGGGATACCTGTTTTTAAAGCCACCTCTCCTCATCCGGCAGGGCGGGCCCCAAGCCGCGCCGCGCCACAGCTCTCCACAGGAGCCCTGAGGGCACAAGATGGCCGCCGCGGCTCCCCTCGCCGAGCATGCTCAGTGCTGCCTTCCAGAAGTTTCCACCCTCACACGGGGTAGGCTTAGGCTTTCCCTCAGCAGCACTCATATACCACACCATAGAAGCTTACAGCTTTTTTATTATTTTTACTTTTTTCCTTTAATTGCACTAGAGTCCCAGCGCTTAGGAGCCAAATTTCAGGCAGAACCAATTAGCAGTTTCAACTGAAAAAGGGAGGACACGATGGCCCAGCGTGGCCACGTGCGGGCAGGATGCTGGAAAAAAGCAATCTTGCTGCTCCAGCGCAATTTAATGTTTTGCTTAAATTCAGGAAGTCTTGGTGTACAGTACCTCTCTGTAGAAAATTAGTTAGAGCTACCTAATTAGCTCAATTATAATTTCATCCCCTGAGTGCCAGCTGCTGTTGGGACTCAAGATGTCCACCAGGAGGACACAGCCATGGCTCCCCTGTGGAGAAGGCTTCCTGGAAGGCTTTAAGAAGGGCAAAGAGGCCCAGTCCCATCAACAAACACTACTGGGAACCCACAGCCTTCCAAAAACAGGGCAGGGGAGGTAAATGCGGGTGTCCGCTGCCACAAATCACACCTGCCACCCCAATGGCAGTTTTGTTTAGCGAGCCACGTTCAGCTTTTTGCAAGCTTTCACACTTGTTTCAAGCTATGCTTTAGGTCAAAGCGTGCTTTGAACAACGGTAGGAAGTCAGTTCCAACAACAGCATTGGATTTATGCAATTTACTGAGTTTTTTTCGGCAGTTTTAACACTCTTAGCCTAGCACAGGTTCATCTAAATTATTCACGCTCCTCTAGAGCCCCACTGTAAGTCCTCTGCCATGTATAGCATTGCAGATACTGTCATTTAAAGAAAAAAAGATCCTTAGCGTTTTACGAGACTACAGCAATGTATTCCAGAGTATGTTTTCCCTGAAAAAGAAATGCAGGAGCACCCAGATGGATGTCGAGGATCACAGCCACCTTGCAGTACAGCACTGCAACACACTGCTTTCAGAAAGTGTGCTCCTCTGCTTGTGATAAGGTACCAGCCTCTGTTGAGCCGCTCGGGTTAGGGCACATTTTGAGTTTTCCTGACAACTAGAGTGTTTAAAGTGCTTTGCAAAATATACTATCACAGCAAAGGCATGTTGCTGTTCTTCCCTTATTATTTATTTGATGTTGCTCTTACTGGTAGAGCAAACAGGGCCAACAGAAATGCCAACATTTCATTCTAGGAAAAGGCCACTGCATACCTTATTTACCTGCTGCATGCTGTATTTGCATTATAGCTGCTGCGGGTCGAGCTCTGCTCAGATGCTGTCAGGTATCTTTACTGGCACCATACAAGCAGACGGAAAAAGTCTTAGTGAGCCCCGAGTTTTCTGAAGGACCTACTCGAGACAGTTCCTAGTGAAGGTGCCTCCCCAAGGTAAAACAAATAAACTATACTAGGTATTGTTGGAAGTCCAGAAACAATCTGATTGTTCAGACTCCAATAAACACAGCTCAACAGGTCAACATCCTGCAGTCATTTTCACAATGTAACCCTATGGAATGTTAACGTAGATGCACAGGTCTAAAATGAGGGCAAGTTTCCCCCAAAACCTCCTCCAAATGCAATCAATCTCTTGTACAGCTGTGACTCAAGACCTACCCAGAAGAGAGCCTTCACTAGTAACAGCTGAGACCTTAAGTTTTAAAGCAGACTTCGGAGGGGCAGCACCGCTACCTGTCCCGATACCTTCACGGGATCCCGACAGACCTATGCTTTGGCTGCACAGAACTGTCACAGTCGAGGCTGGGACGGCATACGCGCAGGTCTTGACAAAATCTGCCATGCACTGGGGCTGTTTTGTGAGGGGCGAGCAGAACACTGTCAATCGTCGCCAGTATTTCACCGCAACAGCAAAACACTGTGTTGGGCAGGGGGTGGAATGGGCACTTCATGTGTGTGCGCAATTAATCCTTCTCTCTTATTGTTTCCCTTCATCTTTAATTATGTCAGGGCACTATAAATCTATGGAGGAAAAAAGGGGAAGTAACTGAAATCAATGAAAAAGTCTTACGAACATGCAAAGTTATTAGTGAAAAACAAGGATTTTAATTAAAGATGCTGGCTCCAAGCAAAAATGCTAGGTTACCCTGATTGATCTAAGCTGCTGGTTCAGCTCTTTCTGTCTCCCCCACCAGGCTCCCGCTTGCCTTTTGCTGCTCTAATTGGGTACTTACTGCATCGACACCTTCTTTTCTCAGCAACATCAGCTGCACAAAGACTGTATAAATACTGTTATGCTCGGGCCAAACTCCTGTACACACACACACAGTCACACAGAATTGTACATTTGCTGAATGTTTATGTTTTTGGTTTGATTTTGTCCTTTTTTGCATTCCCTTAGTGGACCTGTATTTTAATTTAAATTGTTCTCTTTCAGTTACATTCCTCTAGGACAAAATGCATAATCTGTCATTTTAATAAAATAATGTATTCCATTTATAAAAGTTTCAGTTCCTTTTCATATGTAAAAGAAACAAAAACCTTTAACAGACATCAACAGCAAAAACAGTAACAGTCCAAGCACAGATGTTAAAATTCTATTAGAAACTTCAAAATGCTTTTGTTCTTGTGTATATTTTAAAAGTGGTTTACATTCCATATAGTGGGTGCCCAACACTCTGTGAAAAACATACTCTTTTTTACAGCTACTCCACATTAGCCTTTCCTGACACTGAGACAAAGAATACTCTCTAGTTTGTGTTTTAGATTAATATTTACTAATTTTTAATTATAAAAGAATAATGGATTGTTAACAGCATAAAACAGTACCCTGAAATTATCTCTGTTCTAACTCCTAATGGAACAGCTTTCCCGTTAATGGCCTTCTTAAATACATAAATCTTCTTGTCACATCTAGAGAGACATTAGGACAGAGTTAGATGCAGGTGGCGTTTCAGACAGAGTTATACGTACAGAGAAATATAGCTGGAAGGCAACATAAGACAGGTAGATGATATTCATACAAAAACAAAAGAATCTTTTTTTTTTTTTTTTTTTCTCCCCACATGTAATTTGAAGTGAAAGACACGGATTAAGATCTTTCACTTTTTATCCTTTTCCCAGGAAAATAATTTAAAACTTATCTGGGGAAGGGGGCTCATTAGAATTTTTTGCTTCACTGACTGGATTTTTTTTTTTTTTAAATGAAAGTATTAAATGCAGACAAGCTACTGTGAGTTCTTGTTCTGTGAACAAAACAGTTTGACACTGGGAAGCAGTGCTGCCAAAGTGTTTTCCTGCGTACGTTTGAAAGATGCCCATCCCCAAGGTGACCAGGTGAAGGTATGTGTTTGCGATACCACTCATCCTGTCTCCAGCTTGTATCTAAGAATATCATTAATGAGACTGAAAGCCAGGCATGTTTTTAAAGTCAGAAATGAAGGCAGCAAAGGCGCTTAACACCACTTGGGTTTTTATGCTTTGTGTTCCTATTCCTATTCTTATTCTTTGCCTCACATTGTTTTTAGAAAAACAAGTTTTGCGAAACGGCAAAGCAGAAATGCTCACTGCCAGGCCAATATTCAGTCTTTTTCATTAAATCCTGCTTTTTATTCAAGGCAGCACGAGGTCAGGGAGGCAAAGAGAAAGCATACAACCTAAAATTAACTCCTGTCTCTGACAACAGGAGGCTGCAGGGAACTCTACTGACAGTGTGCTTGAAGGTAAAATGCTGCGAAGTAGCCATTTCAAATTAGAAATGTGTGATCTGTGCGTCTCCCTGGAACTTAGATAACATGTGTCTTTCCATAGTTTATTATTTTAAACCCATGGTCATGCCTTAGTGTGTCCCCACTGCTTGGATTTCAGAGGGCAGTCACTGTGAAAGAAGAGAGAACTGTCAGTCTGAGAGCAAACCTACCATGCAGCTCTGCTAAGCTCCTGACTTCACAACACTGCAGATAAGTTTTGCTCGCACTGCTATTACTGCATTAATCCACCAAATCAGTCCACTTATCTGAGAGCGCTTTGTGGAGGCTGAGACCACGGCAGCCCATCCTGCAGCCCCAGCCTCCAGCTGGACTTTGCAACACCACGGAGGCTGAAGCCTCTGCTGGCTGGAACCAAGCCCTGAGCCAGGATCAGGTCATCCCTATGCAGTGTAAGTGCCAAGGTTTCGCAGTATTCTCTGATGGGATAACCACATAAGGCCCAGATAAGTCTACCCAAGGTTGGAAGAATTACCCAGGTTCTTACAGAGATAGATAAAGAGGCCTAAAGAAGCATCATTAATTAATTCCAAACTGGTCACAATATAAAATACTTGTGGTCATATATGGTTCAGTCCCTGTCCTCTGCGTACAGTACATAACCCTGACGTAAGGAGGTTTCCACAGCAGTGACTTCTTTGCAGCATTCATAAAGGTTGCCAGTAAAGAAAGGAGATGTACTAGCTCAATCCAAACAAACAAGAACATGCTTCATTATACAGTTATTCCTGCAACCTGTCCTGAAGCAATTGTAAGCACACCTGCAAATAAAGTTCAATATGAAATAGTAATATACGAACACGTAAGCTTTAGCAAAGCTGTAACTGTCCTCAGCTTTTCCAGCAACATCAGCTGATGTACCTGAAGGAGTGCTCTGCAGGCTGGCAGAACCTCTGTGGGCGTGCAGCTCTGTTGTCTGCACCCCTTGCTTTGCCACAGACAGGTCAGACTGGATTTTCTGATCGTGCTTAACCCTAAAACATTCATGTCAAACAATCTGCCATCCTAATTTCCTGTAATTTCTTGCTCAAAATACTGGGAAAAAAAAAAAAAAGAACAACGAAAAAGGCATAGGTGCACCATTTCTAGTATTTCCAACAAAAAGGACAGACAATATTGGGCTATCATAAGTTCAGGGAGTTAGCTGCTGCGTTTCCAGTTAATCCCACCTACAACACAGCCAAGGAAGCAAGCACAGGCCAGAGCAGTGCTCAGTTGGGGAGGTATCAGTGACCACTTCATTTCCTGGGAAGACCGGCTCCAGTAAACCAAACTGATTTCCACCCTCCTACATTTGAAAGAAAGAAAATGTAAAGGACAGCTCTAATCCCACAAGAGAAAAAAAAAAAAAAAGGAAAAAAGGAAAAAAGGAAAAATTTGTAGGAAAAGCTCTCATTTTTCTCCTCTGATAATATTTTGACTGCACTCCTAGCTCTTTAGTGCCTTTCTGGAGGAACTGAAAGCACACAAGGAAGAAACTCTGGATATCTTCTTCTTTCTCGCTCATTTTAATGCTCTCTAAATTCAAGAGGACAGACATTGTGAATAATCCTCCACTTACTACTTCCTTCACAAAAAAAAAAAAAAAAAATCATTATTCCCTTTCAGTACAACTCAACTACATTCTGAGTTATTACAAAGAGAACAATCTTACAAGATAACTAATACTCCCAGGCTACCAAAGAAATTAACAGAGTATTCTGGCATTAGGAACTTTCCAATGTCAGGGCATCATTAAAGATCTCCGAATCTGCTTAGTAGATTCTTCTACTCGTGCAATATTCATTTCAGTGTATTCCAAAATAACCATCAATATTCTCAGGAGCCATGCTCCATGTTGCCGCCAAGGAGTGAAAAGAAAATTCAAGAAAATGCTTAAGCATTTTTAGAAAGCACAAGGGAGGAAAGAAAAACATAAATTCACATGGGGGGAAAAAACAGGATCATCAGCTGGTAAAAACATACAGAAAAAACCTTGAAATATTTTAGAACCAGGCGAAAGAGAAAATGTATAGCATCTCTTCACAATTAAAAAAAAAAAAAAAGTAGGATCCCTGTTACATCATTTTCAGTCTGTTGTTTCTCGGGGTCTTGCATACTTACAGGTCTGGCAGTGATTCTCCGTGGGTCCCCAGCATCGACCTGTGCAGGACTTGTGGCATCGACCACCTTTGGGAAAGAAAGAAACAGAGATTAGAAATGTGGCTTCAGCAACTACTACCAAGAAGGGTCCGCCCTGCCTTTGGAGGGTTTTTATGCATTACTGAGGTTGAAACAGTGCCTGTAAAAAGTCCAGGTACATGGCCAGAGTTGGTATCAAACACATATGGGTACATATCTAAGTGCTTTATACCCTAACTCCCTGTCTGCTAAATATGACCGAGACATTTTAAAACCAAGAAAGATGAGTAAATGTGGAGTACTGAGGAGCAATTGCATCACCCAGTGCTGTTCTCCGTACGTCCCACGTAAGACCCACTCATTCCTACGTGGTACAAGGGATGGCTGAGCAAGTATCATCTCATCTTGTGTTCAGTTTCACCTGAACAACAGGGCAACAAACTTTGAAGAAAAGTGATCAAAAGCCAAACTTCCCCCCTGAAAACCTGCACCCTCTTCACAAACTATGTAGTAAATAGCGATGGAAACATTCTTGCACTGAGAAGGACGTTGAATTCACGTTTTCCATTCCCTGTCTAACCACTAACCGCTGTGCAAAGGAGCAGGCAGGAGGACCAGCAGGTTCCCTAGGTGCAGCTTTTGTTACCTGAGAGAGCACTCAGCCTGTCCCACGACAGTTCTGACGGCGAGTGAAAGCAGACCTCATCCTGCAGCTCCCTCCTGGGCATGGCCAGAGCTCAGAGCTCAGGCTCCCTCCTGAAGGGCAGGAGCCTGCCTTATTGCCCTTCCTGCTGCTCTTTTGACTGCCGTAGCCTGGCCTCACCTTTGATTAAACTTGTATTCACCACTGAATACTGCTGAAAATCTGTTAAGTGAATTTCCACTTTGAACCTGATCCAGAACCTTACCAAAGCCATCAGGAAGCTCTCACTCCTCTACTGGTAGTTGCTGTTAATGCTGCTCCATTACAGCCTACGCTAAATCAAATGCTTCCCACATGCTCTGGGCCAATGCTGAGGAAAACACAAAGCATCTCTCAGTTAAGGTTGGGTCACCCCAAAAGAAAACACTGCTCCTGTGCTAGCAGTGTATCCACAAGATGTCCCATAGTCGAGCACAACCACCATTACAGCTGCATGAAGTCAGACTTTCTGTCATTGCTTTTTTAAAACCAGTGCTCTTGCACATTGCCCATCATCCTATTGATGATGCTATGCAGCAATTACACAGTGCATGCCAAGTACCTTTTAAAACTACTGGCTCCTTGCTACACTCATGTTCATTTAAAGCATTTCTAGTGGGGGAGCAGTGCTGCTGACATCACCAGCACATAATTTGCTGTTACATTCTGCCATCTGTTTATTTAGATCACAAATATCCTATAACTACATAATGCAAACTTGTTCTTGCTGACAGAAAGGGGACTCCATCTGGCATGAATAATGCAACTTTAATCAGTAATAACGATCATTATGATTATTAAGAGGCTACTGGAGTCCTGTGCAGAAAGCTAACACATCCATATTGATTTATAAGAATGGAAATTTAAAAAACAGTTGAGGTGAACAGCAAATTCAAGGAAGAACTTTCAGGAGACTCTTGATAACATACAGTTTTTGCATGCTGGTTTTGGTGCTCACACTCAGGAATAAAAATGATCCCCAGCAGGAGTTGGGTTTTATAAACGCTGACCGACACAACAACTGGGCAGGAGAAAGAGCAGGCCCTCGGGTGCACGCTCAGATAACCTTTCTGCGCCTGTCTTAGCTCGGCCCTCGCCAGAGCATCACTGCTGGGGAAGTGAGGGAGGACCTGCAACCCAGGGTCAGCAGAGCCGGCTCCATTTGATGCCTGGTCCTTACATCTGGTCAAAGCTCACATCAGCCTAGCTCAGGGGGTCCGCAGTTCAGGGAGAAAGCTACAGGTCCTGCAGCTGGACGCAGTGTGAAGCACCGCACAGCCGCTCGTAGGCACATACCTGGGGCAGAACGAGGAACCAGTGCAGCTGTATCTGCCCCTTCTGTCCCTGACATCAGCCCCCTTCTGAAACATACTGCAAGCACTGGGCTTCGCTGCAGTATGGGCAGGGAGGTAGCACAGGGGATACCTCAAGCATCCCTCCAAGTGACCTCTAGCTAGAGAGGCATCCTGCACTTCTGCACAAGCTACACAAAATAAAAATCCTCAAATCTGAAACTCCTAGGTGCTGAGCTGACCTGCAGTATGCAACCAAAATTGTGCTCAGCCAACACTGCTACTACTCCTGGAAATAAAAGTGATCCAGCATCTTCAAAACTATTTTTTTTTTTTTTTCAAACTTGCATTCCTGCTTCTTGGTACATGACTTTGTTTGGCAGTGTCAGATGATCATTTGCATTTAAATAGAGATATTTAACAAAATAGCAAGAAAAGGCTGCCAGTTTTCTGTTTTCGCATTGAGAACTCAAAGTCTTTGCTTCATTGTTTTTACTTTTCTCAGCTGCACAGACAAAACAAGGAGCCGAGCTTGTAGGCAGCACACCTCTGAATTACATTATTACATGTCCTTTGAAGGTCAAATATACTGAGAATTAAAAACAAAAACCAAACTCCCTCCAAACAGTGTGTTTATCTTGGTTTGTTTGTTCAAAAAGAAAAATAACTTTCTTTGTTCTCAGTATGAACTGGTCCAGATTCTTCCCTCACATCACTCAGTGTTTCACCTGCTTCTCCCACCGTGTTAAGGACAGATTGCTACCCATTAAAGGTCTGCTCTGTAAATCCTAACACAAAAACAGTTCCATGCAAAGTCAACACAAGCAGCCAGGACTGGAAAGAACATTCATGTGAAGATCAGTTCTCACAATCAGACCTGTCTGTCAGGCTTCAGCAATAATAAATCTATTGGCCCTGAGACTGATGAAGTCCTTAAAAAAAACTGTATTACTTCTCACAGATTTTTCCATATGTATTTCTTATGATTTTTAGATTGTAGTGAGCCAACACAGATTTGAGAAAAAAAAAAAAAAAAAAAAAAAAAAAAACGATTCTTACCATAAAATAGATTATTCCTTTTATTCTTTACGTCTCTAAAATACATGGAAAACATACTAACGTACAGCAGCAAGGTCTAAAAGAAACACATAACGAAGAAATGGAAAACCATGAGACTGCAGAAGTGTTCTTCCTTTTGTTCTGTGGCAACAGCGAATAAAGAGAGAGAATTCCTCCCTGTGATTTGTACCACTGCTCCTTGGCATCAAGATGCTGACCAAACTGAAGTCCTAAGGCAACCAGGGGGACCTAGGAACCCTCAGCACAAGCAGAGCAGCCTAAACTTGCCCAAAGGAGCAAAAGTCCACCTGCAACAGCTCAGTATGTATATTCTTCTTGGAATCACATAGTGATTCAAAAATTAGCTGGAATTTGCCCAAAGGAAGATTTCCAGTAGGCTCTGTAAGCACAACCCTGCTCATTTGCTGAATGCTTGCATATTAGTGAAGACCCCTAAGCAAAAGCAAAAGGGTTTCTGTCTTTCCTAGTGACATATGGAAAGGAAGAACCTGGAACTGTCTCCTGCCCCCTCTACAGAAGTGATGCTAGAGTACATTTCTGCTTCGGAATAGTAGCACTGTTTTGAATACATGATGACATTTTATTCATTAGAATGCAGCGGAGCAGGGAAGGAGTTAAAAGGAGACATATAATTTTTACAGAGTTTGTTATGAAATCTAAACTTAGAAAGGGCAGATTCCCACTGGAGCATGAGAATTAGTTTTGCTTTGGCAAATTCCATGCAGAAAACCAACGGCTCATCTCCTGGGCTCATCTCCCTTGGCCGATACTAATGTGACTTATCTTCATTATGGACCCTGCGCAGAGCACCACTGTCCGAACTTCCAGGGCAGGTTTGCATCTGTGGGAGATGCCTCTGCTCCCCCAGCCGGAGAAAGTCACCCGCAGTAAGCGTCTGCTCACTAGGTTGGGAAAGACCAAGGTTACTTTATCCTTGTGCTTTCCTGAGAATTGAGAAGGGCTTTCCTTTGTCTCCAGACTGACTTTATTATTTCAGGAACAGTAAAACCGCAGAGGATTAAGTTACTGACAAGACAAGAAAAATGAAGTCCTCCTCTTAGCTCTGAGCTCAGTGTAGTATGGAGAATGCTGCTTCTTCCCCGCCAGCTATCCCAGCTGCCTTAAGCAGACCTCTCTCAGTAGGGGAAGGAAAGCAGAAATAAGAGAAGAAACGGTCTCCCTTTGTACAGAGCTTACATTTATGGATAGCTTCTACCAGGTTAATAAATCATTAATAACTGCTCGCATATCTGTAGCACACCAATAGTGAGGTGTGAATAAACACAGCCAAAAAAAGTGGCTTTGATGGTTACAAGCCATGGTTATAAGCAGGCTCTTTGCTTGTCTAACAGCCTAAAATAATTGATTAACTATCAAAACATCTATAAATCATTTATTAGCTGCTGTAAGCTACTTACAAACTCACCCTCAGCCTAAAAAATTCACTCCTGCAAAAATGCTAGAGGCATCGTATGGATGCTTCTAGACTTATCCTTCTCTAAGGTCCAAGAAGTCCCAGGCACACCCTGCAGTAAGAGACCCAGTCTCCTTTTTCCATTGCTTGGGTGGGACCACAGGTTTGAACAGGCTCTCATGTTGTTTTTCTAAGCTGCTAAAACTCCTTAGCTATGTGTGAAAAGATAACACAATCAAAATATAATTCAAACACCACAGCACAGCATTAACGAGAATTAGAAATACTATTGTTATGATGGATTGATCTGCCTTTATCAGGCTGTAAGGCTTCCCGTGTCCTTGCCTGACAATTCCTATTGTCACACACCCATTCATTCACACTTCTTTGTTAAGTAAAAATCATTTTGCGTTTTCTACCAGCCCTGTGCTAGCCATCAGATCTCTTCTATTGATTTGACAGTTAATCACCTAACAGAGACCTATGCTTTTCAGGCTTTCCTTCCTTTATGGCAGGGGAGGGATGCCTCGCCAGAGAAAGTACAACTTTCTGTAAGAGAGCATCTGACAGCAATAACTAGTGCTCATTTTCTCCTCTCCATAGAAGTGTTATGGGATACAGAAATCTGAGGGCCCGATCTCTGCCGCCATCAAACTACATTGCTGATTGCAGATAGGCTTACCTCAGGACAATGCCACCAAATAGTTTTTCAGCATGGTATTATAAAATTCAAGCCCAGGCTTTTCTCTAACAAGCTGGACCTGCACTGAAATTGTGACTTCTGTAGCGGTAAATGGCAGCACTTTAGCTGACCTTGCCATCTCACACCTGTATCACTGCTTCGACCCCACAGCCTTCACGCCCAGTACAAGTGCACTGCCCAAATGCTGATGGCCTCCTTCTGCAGCGAGAACTCGCCCTACACTCGTCCGTGATGGACCCCTGAGCTGAAAGCAAACTCCCACTGACGATCATTTCCAGCAGGGACTTCCAAGTCTGCCATTCAGCCCCATTCAGCACCTCTATCTCCCTCTCATCTTCCTCAGCAGACAGGAAGAGAGACGCGTACAAACAGCTGAATTGGACCTGGCATGGGAAATAGGTCTGTGAAATGAAACAATCTGAGAGATCGGCACCAAAAGCACAGGGAGAGAGATGGGGACAGCATGAGGGAGAGGCCGGGGAGAGGGAGCGCAGATAAACGCCAGCCAGCACTGGAGGAAACAAAAACTAACAGCCAGGGGGGTGCGTTTCCATGAGTAATGTGGGATGGAGACAACGCTCACACAGGCACCGAGAATCTGTGGAGCACTCTGCAATTACAGAGCATCGCTAGACATGCGGGTGGCAGGCACTTTTGATTTTAAGAGAGATTGGCCACCAGAGGTAAAGGAATAAATGGAAAGCCAAGAAAAGCATGTCAGCACCGAACGGGCTCAGGCCAGTGCATTTGTATTTATCACTGACAGCTGCGAGCTGATAGCAAGCACTCTGCAATGTTACTTCAGCTGCTACAGAAAAATGTCTCCGGGCCACACGAACGACTCCAGAAAGGGACCTGAGGGGGGTAATGAAGACACTATCTATTTTTCTCTGCCTGGAACTGACAGCACTGGTAAGGCTACACGACTTGACGCACTAATTGGGGGTTTACTCACCCACACAAAAGAAAAACCTTTGCATAGGACATGGTGCAAAACTTTACACTGATTAAGCAATTAGGAGCTATTAATTATCACTGCTTATAGCTGATAGCGCAGAGCAATGGCAGCGAATTTCCCCCACTGTGGGGGTGAATTAGTTCCAATCAGCATCAAACGCGTTTCTGAACACACACGTAGGGATCCCGAGCAAATGGGGAGACACAGCCTGAAGGCAAAAAGGATAGGTCAAGTTCTACCTGCTGCTTGGCAGGCTCATCAGGAACAACAAGCCCTCAGGAATCTTTCCTTGTAATCATTACTGTTGAAGAAATACATTCCCCTCTGCGAGCCACAGATAACCGCACAGCCTCGCACAGTGCAGCAGGACCTGTGCTGCTAAACGGGCGGGCGGCCCACGCCCTGCCTCACGGGGGCTTCCTGCGATGCAGATGGCATACCCCGCCTCGCCTGGGCCAGCCTCAAAGCACACAGAGCAACAGCCCTGGCTCCCCTCACAATACCAGCCTTTCCTCTGCGCAGGAGGAGAGGGCCATGCTCCAACAGTTGTAGTTTCCACACCCACCTGCAGAGGGAGAAAGCAGAGCATCCCTCCTGCTGCAAGGCTTTCTAGCGAAGTGTCTGTAGCAAATCTGAAGCTAGATCTCTTTCCTCAGGTGCTGCAGCAGACTTGCTGCCTGTTGCATAATTTTGGGAGAGAACTGAAGGATGCAAATACAGGTTTCTTTTCTGGACACTGTAACACTGGGAGGGAAATCTCAGAGCTGTTAGAGGAAATTTTCAAAGGAGGTGCTCAGCCAACTCAAAGACACATTGCAAAGTAAATGCCAAAACTGGAGGTGTTCAAGTGCTTGTTTAGTACCAACTCCTCCAGCCCTCAAACAGATCAACTAAGTCAATACCACATACATCAAAATAATGTCCTCTACTAATGTTCCTGCAGCGCTGCCAAAGCAGTAATACAGTTTGAATAGAGGGGCATACAGTTTTCATTTTTTAAACAAAGTAATAACCTCAGAGAAGGGAAATTAGAAGTTGGAATTGAAATGGCTTTTAAAATTCATTTTACTTTTTCTTGATGCCATGCAATACTTCTGGAGTCTGGCTGGGTGCAGTTAGGTGTGCTGACATTTTAACCAACTTCTGAGTCAACTAGATGGAAAGAAATTCACCATTCACATGGAATTTAGAGTTGAGTTTTAGACAAACTCTAGATAAGCATCATAATATGCTTATTCAAATATAACTGCTTATTCAAAATGTATCTCTGGCTGCCTAAACAAAAGTGATTATTGCAAAACAAAAACTGGACAACAGAAGCCCTTTCTCTGTTGAAAAACAATGTTAGGGTAGATACTCTGATATTTACATTCACTGTTTGCAATCCACAAATATTCAGTGGAAATAATCATGCAAACAGATTTCAGACTGCAATTTCCTGGATAATCTTCAGCTATCAGAGATCTGCACAGAGGTGACCCTGCGGACACTGTCACACAGATGTAACACGGCGAATTGGGCATGAAAACAAACACTGCACGCAGCCATTTGTATAAAACAACTTGTAAACCCTGCATTAATTAGCTTATTCAGCGTGTATTCTGACAGTGTCGAGAACTTGTGCTAAAACAGGCGTGTGTGACAAAGTCCTACCAAAACGCAGACATATGGCAGTAAAAGCTGGGGGTGTCTGTGTGTCCTCTGCAAGCAGCACCCGGCCAGGAGATGCCCCTCGCCACGCCTGCCTGCTGGCCCCACGCTGCACCCCCTCACACCCTTTGCAGGAGCACAAACCGTGCCGACTGCACAGTGGCTGGGACGTGCATCTTGCAGACCTAACAGCAGTCAGCTTGAAAGGGGTGGAGGCACGCAGCAGCTTCAAGAACTGGTAGATGCAATTAAGCGGATGATTTTTTAGTCTTTCTTTTCTTCCTCTTTCCCTAAGCAGCTCTTCAAAGGCAGCTAGCTAGAGCAGCTGCAGCTTGGTGTGAAAGACCCATTCCACCCACCCACTACAAATCTGCCAATTACCATTCAATTAGGCTGTTTTAAATATTCGGAGTATTGGGGTTTTATTTCCTACTTTCAAGAAACACCGGTGTTTGTGATGAAGCAAGCTGCTTGTAATGGAAAGGGATGCTTTCATTTAAACTGAAAGTCTCCCCCTTGTGTAATATACTGCTTAAACACCAATCTGCTTATAAACAGGTGGTACACACTAATACATTAGACACACACAGGTTGCCTTTAAAAGATAAACATTTACCAGGAGCTGCCACACACTACGGTGTGCTTGGAGCACTGCTTCAATTCTGAAGCTACAGAGCAAGTACACTTTGCAATATTCTTTATACAGCAGCATGGCCAGCTGTCCCACTTGATGGGTTACTTTCTCCCCACAGCTGCTTACAAGAAGAAGGGAAGACATTAAAACAGGACAGAATTTTATCAGAGATGGAGTTGGTTTGGGAGTTTTGCTTTTTTTTTTTAACTTTTTTTTTGAGTGCAAAGCGATGCCTGTGTCAGAGCTGCTTCAGGAGCTGCTAGAGCTGGCTTCCTCCACGCTGTCCTTCCTGTGCCCATGACTCCTTCAGATCCCTGGCTTTGCAGCAGTTCCCGTGCTAGATCCCTGGATTAGGCTCTGGCAGCCTAAGGACTCGTGTCCCTCCCGGTGTGATTTATTCGCATTAGCCAGGTACACTCGCATTTGTTACTTTTTATTCTGTGAACTTAACTGTTAGAGGCAGCGTATTTCCATTAAAAGCCACGTCTGCATGCCTTTCAAATCATTTCAAGGGCATTCACCAACTGATAAATCCCTTCTGAAAACACTGGCTGAAGGTATTTATTAGGAAACTAAACTGATTCCCTTTATTCTAAACACTGCTCGAAGTCGAGGAAAAGCATTACCGTCACCTTCAGGCAGTGCAGCTTGCTATACCAGTGCAAAACAAACCCTGAGTTCCACGTGTTCCTCCATCTTCAGCTATATAACCTGGCAAAAACTATTCTTTAAAATAAATTCCTTCTGTTACTGTATTTGGCTTTCATTTCCAGGTAAGCAAATAAATTCTGTCCTGACAAGAGATTCCTTAATGGCAGGAGAAGCAGCCTCCACGTACACTGAACACAAAGTGGCAGGACTTGCTGGCTGGCTGTATTCAGCTCTGATTTAAATTTCCTTTCCAACTGAGATACCCATGGAACTGTAACTGCTGCTAAAATGCCACGTTGTGAGCCCTTGACATGTGTTTCACACAGAAGGAGCTTTCACAGAATGGTTAAGTTATTTGTAGCTTTTCACCTGAAGGAACAGCTTCTCATCCTGCCTTTGCCCCGGTGACACCTGCGGCAGGGAACGCATTTTGTGCCGAGACCACCTCTCTGCGGAGGCCCCGCTTGCCGGTCTCCAAACATGCATTTAAAATGTTAATTGAACTTCAAGTAATAACCTCAGTGAAAGGTTATAATTTAACCAGCTCTGCAATAACAAATGTCTTCAGAACATACTTTCTGGAATGCCATTTTCTCTGTAGGAAGTTTCCAATTTAGATGTACAGCAGAAAAGATACACTAGCTATTCTGAAAGTTGGCTTTAAGCATGAATTAGTCACTTTCAGCCAGCATACAGAAATATATTGCTGGCCTTCTTCAGAGCAGAACCATCGCGCTTCGAAGAACAAAACACCTTGCAGGAGTGACTGGACAAAAGGCAGCCAGCTCACGTGCGTGTGGTACCGAGGGTTCTGATTTACATGCGTAACAGGAAGGCACCCACCGGGATAAAGGAAAGCTTTCCATGCTCTTGCATCTATGCTGCACTCAGCTCTCCCGATTCTTTACTAACCGATGGCACTTTTGCTGGGCAGCCCATGGAGTAGGACTCCATCCCTGCTCCTATGCTGCTGCCTGACTCCCAGCGTCACCAGGGTGGCTTCCTGATGGTAGTGAACCAAGGGGCTGGTCCTGTACAGGCATGTTTTGGATGGTCCAGATGCAAACACTGCTGTGCACGCGTGCAACATTTTACACAACTTAGCCACAGCATAGCTGAGAACATGTGGAAGGCTGGGACTTCTGGGAGAGATGGCAAGGATCTGAGGCACCCCTATTCTTCATAACTATCACATAATCCAGAACCGAATAACCCATGCTTTGACCTGAGTATAAATTTCCAGATAAGTCTCTATGGGTAAAGATGATCCTCTGCTAATATTGCAGCTACCAGTACCACAAGTGAGTTACTGTGCTCTGGGAACAATGACAAGGCCACTACTGAACAATAAATCAGGGCCGGCTATCCTGCAGCCTGTAACAAGTGGCTGCACACAAATCCACCCACAGCCCTCGCCAGCTCCTCCAAACACTGGCTGTTATTGCCTGATGGAGAACGGAGCTTGAACACTTACACAAAATCCCATGCAAATATTAACTCATGCATTTTGCAAAAACACCTCATAAGAATACACTATGTATGCTGAAAGGGATGTACAGGTAGCTACATGCCTATATCAATTTACAAACCGTAAGGGGATTTTGGCCTTAAAGTAGGCTAACACAGAGTCCAGTTTTACTAAACTAAGTTTTTACCAAATTGTCTCAAGTTCTGCAATATTTTAAAAAGGCATCCTTTTAGAAACTGTATTACCCCTTTAGTTAGCATGTGGTAAACTCAAAGGAGAACGTGGTCCTGCAAACAAACCCTCAGGTATCAGGGCCAACAGGGTAGCAGGTTCACCCAAATAAAGCAACTCACAAAGAGTATAAATGAGTACAAGAGGAAAGAAGAAGAAGATATGGAGCCAGCACTGACTGAAACCAACCAAATGCATACTGTACAGAGATGACATGTCAGACAGCTGGACTGCTTCCAAACGTGTGTACCCTGGTAAGGCTGATCACAGCCTGGACTGTTTGCTGCTGGACAACTGAGAGCCGGCTTCGTAAGCCACCGTGTAACTGGCTGGTCCATCTCCATTCCTTCAATTAACATGCAAAGCACTGCCTAAATGGTAAAGTTTTCATTAGATTTGTCTCTATGTTTCAACATTAAGAAATCACATGAAAAATGCATTAAGAGCCAGCTAACTGGGGGCTCTCCAAAAGCAGCTGTAAATGAGCAATTACAGTACAATTGGGGCGTGGTTCCCCAGGGATCACCACAGGACGGATGCTTTTTAATATTCTGGACAAACGCTTAGAAATTATTCTGAAACCCCACGCAATAAGATAGACAGGTGACAGGAAGGCCAACACCCCAGCAGATGACAGGGAAAAGCAGCCAGTAGTAGATGGGCAGCCAGGCTGGCTGGTAAGCTGGGACCTCAGACCAAATGCCTTTCCTACAGCCAACCACAAGACTGCATGTTTTAGAGTAAGACATACAGGCTACATTTTCTGGAAATCAGGGAGTCTCTAAAACACACAGATATCAGAACAGACTGATTACCAGGTTCCTCATGTGAAGGGTGAACACAAAGGATACAATTTTAACTTCTACAGAGTATTGGCTAAATCAGCAATAAAACACTCTGCACGCTTTGCTTTCCCTATTCTCAAAGAACACTGCAAAATATTTTACACTGAAGAGCAATTGAAATTATTCTAGAGCTAGAAAGAAAAGCCTCGCAGAATGAGCCATGAGACCCTCTGTCTGTTTAGCTTATGAGAAAAGGATCACAAGGTGAGCTGATTATGCTGTACATGCCACTACTGCAGGGAGAAAATACTGGGTACTCAAGAGCTCTTGGAGCTAGCTGAAGAATGCATAACAAGCCACAACATCTGGAATTTAGAACTGTGTCCAAATCAGAAGTCAAGTCACCTAGTACTATTTCCTTTAGGGAAGCAACAAGCTTCCTGAGGGATGGCCACAAGTTCTGCAAAGCTGCAGAGCAGAGCCAGGAGGGCACACAGGACTGAAGCTCCACAGCCAGGGGCTGGGGGATCCCCGTCCCTCCTGGGGCTGCTGCTGGAGCTCAAGGCCAGGCTGGAAGACATGCTGTGCTTGAGAAAATGACTGAGCTCAGCACCAGGCAAACGGGTGGTATTTCAGGGCCTCTGCCTACAGGAAATCAGAGCTAGTGATGTTTCAAGGCTTCTTTTGCCCTTAAGAAGACTATGAATCAATAAGTAAAAGAGAGGGAAGAAATTTTAAAGAAGTGTTTCCCTTGAATACATCATGGGATTTATTGAATCGCAGGTACACAGCCAAAGACTAAACCTCTTCTTCCCATGCACCATATTAAGAATGCAGAACTACTTCTGCCTAGCTCAGAAACTGTGGTGCAATTAGATAGAAAGCAATGACAGAGAAGTACTCAAGCAACTCAAGTTGTTCTGCTTGAAAAAAGTTCTACAGATCTCAATGCACCTCAGAGTCTGAGCAGAAACTCCAGTTCAGGACAATACTTTAAAATGTGCTTAATTTTCTGAGTTCAGTTGAAGCTGGTTGTAAGCTAACTTCTGTCCTGCATTTCCTGAGTAACTTGTTAAAAAGCAGCATTTTTCTTTTACCCTTGGAAATGGCAAGTAATCTTTTAATCTTTATTATCTAAGCAGGTACCGGCTCCAGCGTGAATATGCATCCATAGATTTCAGCATTCTTAAATGCACTGTTGATTATTTGAATCTATGCTATTAGCTACACGCAGTGACCTCCACTCAGTCATTCAAACCCTTCAGGCCTTTCTGCCAAACAAAACCTCCAAGTAAAGCTCCATGGAAAAATCTGATCCAGTACTGCCTTGTGAAAACCTGCAAGGGAGCTCAGCTGGCGCAGCAGGGCTCTGGTTCTCTCCCTGCTCCAACCGCACCATGGAGATGGCTGAGCACCCTGAGGGTGCAGATGAAACCAGCTGAATTTACAGACACGCTGTGCTTTGTCTCAAGCTGATCAGAGAGGAGGAGATCTACCCACGTAGAACTGTTTTAGGTAAAAAGTCCTTATTCCTGCTTTGTTTCTTGCACCACCCCTGAGAGCTGCCCCTTGGTTTTCCAGCTCTGAAGGACAGACATCTACCTCTCTAACTAAGGGACTAAATCCAGTGTCTCGATGTAGTGACAAGGGGACATGGTCTTGCAAAGCGTGGCTCTAGCTTGCCTGGCAAATGCGTGAATTTGTGTCTTATTTTTGGAAGGAGAGAAGATGGCTTTTCATAGCACGAAAGAAACAAACTCAGTAACGTACGCTTAAAGGGAACACTGTGCTCCTTGGTTAAGCAATTTTGAGATTCCCAGTGCCGCATGTGCCCAGCTTGAAAACACTGATTTCAGGTACATGGAAAATAAGCCTATTTTCAATTACAGTTAGTTATAAAAGCTTCATCTACAAGCTATCAGTTCGGAAAGGCTCTGCAAAGTCTAAACTTGTATTATTTCAGCATATGAGTCAAAATGCCAGGCACAGAGGTATCTGTCCTCAGAGTGCTGAGGCACGCTGGGTCCCTGATCCAACATCAGTTTACTGCACTGCAGCAGTACACGCGGAGCCTTACACCCACAGCCACCAGCTGTAGTAGTAAGAGTGTGTAATTCAAAGGCTTCTGACATGAGCTTTTCTGCATGCATTTGATCAGAGCATGAAGCAAAGGGTAGAATGTGTTTCAGGCTGAAGAAAAACGAGCGGCAGCGTTTAGGATTCGTATGTCTGCAGCAGTTCCATTATAGTGGTTAAGACACTACAGCCTTTTCAACTGGTTTCTTAACACTGATGTGACAACGAAAGCCTGTGAAGAAGGGAATCAGAGGAGCTGCATCCCTGGAGTGCACTGGCCATATCCTCTTCTGTCTAGGACTGATGTAAATGAAGGGGAATGCCACAGAGATGGCAGATCCAAGGTATGGAACACGCACAGAGGCAGGAGGCTGTTTTTATTTCAAAGCGTTTTCATTTCACTCCACCCTTTTGTCTCCCTCCTCCGCTGATTGCTGTTGAGCAGCAGGGAGGCCTGCGAGTGCAATTATCCCTGAAGTGGGACCGCTGTCAGCCTTGTGCTGGCTGGGGAGGAGAGCAGCACTGGCAGCTTGCACCGAGGATGAGGAAGGAGGAACGTGGCTGACTCCAAGGCTGGCACACTGGTGCCGCTGGTAGGACTGCAGTTCAGTCTGGCAGTCAAAAACCTGGCAAGTGCTGTGTATTGGGCTCTTTTCTGAAAGCAGACCCTTGTTCTACAGGGCCTCAGGGGAGATCCCATGTCTGCCTCTTATGGCTGGAAACAAAACTAGTGATGCCGAAACTTTAAACTGTTGGTTTAGGTCTGCTCAAAGTATCAAATACATGATTTTGATGCTCGTGCCAGTTAGCATCTTTTTGTCCCTACAATGTTCTCTGCCAGGGATGACTCCCAAGGTGGTCACAGTGACACAGCCCTAACAGCTTCTGGGGCAGATGCTATCCCTCTACTCCTGCCAGTCAGAGCTAAACGTGTCACAAAGGTCAATCACATACTCGGTCTTACACAAACACATGTTTACATGGAGTTTCCCAAATTACATTGTAAATAATGAAGTATTGACTCTGCTGAGCTTGACAGAGAAGATTTGGCTGGTTTATGTTCGCAGATTGATGCAGCCCCTCTGACAGACCTCTTCACTCTCCTGTGAAGGTTTTCAGATAAGCAGTAAAAAACACTCATTCTTTTCAAGATACTCTGACTGAGTCCCAGAGGGCCTTCCCTGATATCTCTGGCACATGGTGTATTCTCAGTAATGCTGAGCAACGCGTACTTACTAAGTTCCAGTGGACTTAGCCAAGATTTGCATTTGTTAGAGGCACCTGAGACTCCAGGCAGTTTAATACATTCATGTAAAATAAATAGTGAAAATATATGCTGGATACAAGTTGCATGACTCACAGTCTATGTAGGAAAGTACCAAAGACTCTGTGATGCTGTGAGCATCATCTGCAGCAGCGGAAAAATAGTAAGGCTGAGCCTAGCAAGCACTCACACAGCTTCGCAGAGTTTGAAAAGTGACATGTGAGCCAAACTTGAGAAGCACGTGCCTTACTTAATGATACTCTACAGAGATTAACATTCTAGGGTTATAATTCAGTGTTCATTTCTCTTTCTGTACCAGCACAAATCACTTGCCTTAATTCTTTCATAAAAACTACCAGTGTAACATACTCCCTTTCTCCTACCTCTTGACAGGTAGCAATAACGTTCCACCATTCTCGGAGTGATTCCATTTGACGACTTTATATTTATCTATGTATAAACACACACGTGTGTTTGAAATAAATGCACACATGGACAGCTATTTAATTTTAGGTACTTTTAAATTGTGACTTCTGGGCCTAAATTCTTTGTTTGCCAAAGCCTTAACAACTTTTTAAAACCATCTTAGCTGATTGTTGGATTTCTGTATAACAGGGCTTAGATTTTTACCCACGTAATCTCTTAAGAAAGAAATAGTTTAGCTAACTAAATTAAACTTCACAGGACTCATGAACAGCATTGAGATAGTCTGGTTTCTTGGAGGAGACTTATGCTTATTAAATTAAAAACAGTCCAACTGGTCTCTGTCCAATCTCAAATAAGGGAAAATAATTACAATTTGGGTGACAGTCTTCATGAAGTTGCCTTACTACACAGCTCTCAATCATCAATGAAATTATGCTGTTTATCAGTGTTATCAAGCACAAATGGCAGAGCTCCCTATGTTTCAAAAGCAATGATTTTCTTTTTTTTTTTTTTTTTCCTCCAGTAAACTGGACAGAGATGCATGCATTCTTTCATCCTGCTGGGGGAGCTAACATTTGCCTTTATTACTTTCCGGTTGTGATTCCAAAAGCACTCAGCACTGACCTTGTTCTGATTCCTCTGGAGTCACCAGTAAAACTTTTGCTAGTTCAGAAAGATAGTATTGATGTGGGTTGCTTTTTTAAAAGAGCTTATTGCCTTGGTGTTGCAAAAGTATTTTCTTGAAGAGCTGGCAAAGGTTAAAAGAAAACCCAATAATAGAACAAAACAGAATAACAACCAAGTTTTTTTTTGTGTTAAAGTAATGACGCATAAAAGGGTACAGGCATTCCCTAACCTTCTAAGGTTTTATCAGTTCTGCTCAGAACCGATCACGCCAGTGACGAGCTTTTTAACATGCAAATAAGAGGGCTGGCTGCCTTGCAACTATGTCAGGTTTCCAGCCAGGAGGCAGAGGAGCTGTGCCTCAGCTCCGGAGCTGGCAGATCGAGGGCCAGAGGAGTTTGGCAGGCTCCTGCAGGAAGCTGTGCCTCAAGTAGCTGTGCTCTTTATGTGAGGGTGGCAGGTGAGACGTATGTAAGCAAGCCGTCCTCATGAGAACAATTATACCACAAAGCACATGGTTAGAAACTAGCTCCTGCTTACAGATTAGGGGACTCAATCAAATGGTCTTTAGCCAGAGTTTTTTTTTTTTTTTTTTTTTTTTCCTGAATTCTTAACATACAACCAGCTATTTAAGTTATTTCTTGGCTGTTGTGGAAGCTAGACGGGCAATCAGGGATTTATACATCCTTGAGGGACATCTCAGGATGTGGCAAGCAATCCAGAATGTCCCTGTATCCAAAATGCCCAGAACAATGCCTGCAGTAGTGCCATTCCTGCATTCAGATATAAACTTCTTCCCAGCCTATACCAAAATTTCAACCTCAAAACATGTTTAATAGCATGGTATTCATTTTGAGTACACTTCACTGTATTAGGAAACATTTTCCCTAACACTTCGTATTGCTGTATCACTAATGAATTCACTAGAATTCCTTACTGCTCCAAGAATCACCTGAAGGTGAATAACTCTAGGGAAGGGAATTGGGGAAATGGGTCAAGCAGGTTAATGAAAACATATAGGTACTACAAACTTGGAAAAGAGACCATGAAAAGAGAGAAGATACTAAAAAAGAGAAATATTGGCCTTGTTGTGAAGACCACCCCACCCTCTGCAAATTCTCTGTTTCTTCATGGATACACACAAGACAACAGAATTGCTGTTTCTCTGAGGTTCAGTTCCTGTCTAAAGGGAGAGTATCTGTGAGCTTGTACCATAATTACTCCAGTAGCTAATTATGATGCCGTAGGCGGAACACTGACTCAAGGACCAGACTGAGCAGCACGAACAAATGCAAAATAAACAATAATGGCTGTGCTTCTGTGGCAGCACAGTGGCTTTAGCAATAAACAGAAAAAAAGAATATGCAGAAGAGAGAAAGCAGATGAGAGAAAAATCAAACACATGATGTTCACAAACGCTCTCTACAGACAACAGGTTTTTAAGATTAGGCTAAGTGTTCTTGCAGGCACTGTACAAACTTTGAAGAATGCAGTGCAAGGGGAAAATTTACAAACAATTCTCTGTAACAGAGGATCAGGGAAAAACTTGTGGTCATATTTATACTGTGCCATGCTGTGCTGATGTCAAAACAAAGAACGAAACTGGTACTTACATCCTGAGCTGCCATTCGTTGGAACCAAAGTGAAGTTGGAGGCCCAGGGGTTACGCACGATGTCCTGCCAATGAATGGTGTCTGCGAAGCAAAGAAATTTGTTCTGGCCAACATACACCCCTCCATTCAGTATTTCTGCACAAAAGAACAAGAGAACATAGTTGTAAGGCTTTAGGCACACAGCTAATTAAGTTTACTGCTGCTTTGTGTGCTGGAGAGAGAGGGGCATGAAATTCAAATGCAAAAATTCGTACTGTAACTTCACCTAATGCTCTGAAAACAGGATGGCAAGTAGCATACAGTATTTGTAAACAGGAACCGTTTATTTCTATACAGAACAAACCCAATGAAGACAGGCACGCAGCTGCTGGGTTATTTACTGGGTTTACTTGTTGCTCCAGTGTATTTGAGTGTGTAAGAGTACTGCTATTTCTGGGTAAAATAACTCCCAAGACTTAACTGACTTCAGAAAACACAAGCAGTCCCACTGTGCTGCATTTCATTAGTACATATGAACGTTTCAAACATACAATAAGCGCTCCGCTGGGGAAATTTCTGATCCCACAGTAAGTAACGAGGGACAGACATCAGGTGTCACCATAGAATCACTATCAACCTTTGAAATTTCCTAGGACTCCCTTCTCATCAAACTTGTAGTCATAAATCCTATTTAAAAAATCAATACAGAGGCCATGTTCTTGTATGAATCCCAGCCGCCTATCCGTGCAGGTTACAGCCACACAGCAAGCCAGGGCAACAGTCACAGGCAGATCAGGACCCAGACTGACATCCTAAGTTTTTTAATGCTACAGCATTTATACTCCTTCTTCACAAAACCCAGGCATTTCAATTTCATGACTCTTCAGCCACGAATCTACCTTCTGAGTTTCAAGGCTGGCTATAAGCAGTTTCTTTTTTTTTTTTTTTTTTTTCCAGAGAAAACTATTTTTCAACTTCCTTCTTCTCAAATACCACAACTCCAAGCCACCAATGCCACATTCTGCTGGAACCTTTGCATCTGAAGGAGATGGCGTCTGTGCAGATGGAAGCTCTCTTGATAGACCCTGACTGCAAGATTGCAGGCTGTCACAACTTGAGGGGGAGATTTTTCAGGGCTTATTTTTTAAGACAGTTTGGTAATTTGGCATGTATGGAAAAGCATTAGAGTCAAATCATTCCTCTATTTGAATGTTGGTTTTCTTTCTTTTTTTTTTTTCTTTTTAATTTTCATGTTTATATCAATTGGTTTAAAAAATGGCTTGTTGCCCTGCCTGCAAAGGCTTGATTTGTCAGATCTCAACATGATCTTATGGTTGTGCAGATGTAGCACTGGGATCTCCTCTGAAGCAGTGCAGTTTGGTGTGTTTTTTTTTGTTTGTTTTGTTTTTTTTGTTTTACCCTCTGACCTCTTGCTCAAATTCAGTGTTTCTCTCCTTAACCTTGTTTCTGTACCTCCAAAGCAAAGGAGGATCCTTGAATCCTTGTGTCTTTCACTAAAGTCAACAGGAGCAGCACATCTAAACCCCCCTGTACCACTTAGTGTCAGAGGTTGCAGCCCCAGCAAAGAAATGTTGAAGGCTGGTAACTGCTGGCACCTCCGGATGACATTAAGCGGTGCTACACAGCCAGGAGCATCACACCTCTTACACTGACACTCAGAGGAAACCTCAAGTCCTGTGGCAATGACTGGGTGGCCTGATGGTCCTCACCTCTCATGCAAGCCCTTAGAAGCTGTAGTGGGAACACTAATGCTGACAAACAGCAAGGAATTACTCTGTTTTCCTTTGAAAACGTCAGAGTTTACAGGCCACAGAAGGTAGCCCTCAATAAAAGAATGTGTTATATAGGGGATCCTCTGTAAATACATCCTTCCACCATATTAATCAGTTCAGAGTATTAATATCTATTTCTCAGAATCCTCTGATTTAAAAGCTTGGCTTTTCATAGAAAAGGAGCTTAAAACAAAACAATAATAATAGTCTTATACAGAAAAGAGTCCAGATTAGAGATAGAGCAATGATCTGTCTGTATGACATTCTTACGTTCCCTGAAAAAAAAAACTAGCCACCATCCAGCATCTGCTAGCAATTCTGCTCTAGGGATAAAGTGGGACTCGGAAGCACACTTGAAAACATGATTAGTGATGATTTCTCCGTGCCATCCCAGCTACACAGGATTAGCTAATCCACGATGGCCCAGATTTTGATTAAAAATAACATCTAATAAGTCATGAAAAACTGAGAAATCTACATTCATGGCTTCTTTAACAGTTGCACACGACTCCAAATACTGTCACTATCAGTTGGTACATCCGAACACCTGCTGCTGGCATAATTTCTGCTTTTTAGAGCATTCACTCATGACAATACCTATCAAATGTTCTCCTTTCTCCTAGGAACTTTGATGTATTCTTGTATATCGGGCACCATCTCAGTCTAAAAATAATTCTAATAGTTTCAGTTTGTGAAGAAATACATTTTTCAGCATAAAAGCAACCAGAAACTGGCCACTCTTTACTGAAAGCTTTCCCTGTGATCTACTGGAAGCAAACATGGAAAACACTCCCACTGTCCTCGTCACTGACCAGTAACGACACTGTTACTGGTGGACAGACTGTTGTCTGTCCCCAAAAGCCTGATGCAATGCATTTGCCCCAAACTGTACCATTTTTGACAGATGACAGGATTCCAGTTTACAGGTCTGTTCATGAGGTGAGGCACTAAGAAACCTGAGTAATAATATCAAAGTCGAGCTCTCACAGATGTTAAATAGCCAAGAAGTCAAAGCGTAATACAATGCTTTTTGAAGTAGAAGATACTTTTGCTCGACTCTTCCCGCTGTGCTGGATCCAAACTCAGTCCCCTTCCACCTCCCCTTCCCCACTCGCTATTCCACTGCTCTTTATGCAGAGTCCTCGGCATGTGTAAATCAGCACAGATGTATTGGCTACACTGAATTAACAAACTCAAATGCATTCTGCACTTCTCTGCCCTCTCTTAGCAAGAACAATGCCTGGAAAGACCTAATAAACCCTGCTACATGTTAAGCAAATGAAGCACAAAGGCAATCAATATACAATAGAGTTACTGTATAATGAACTCATCATCATAAAGTCATCATCTCCTTTTAATTTACAGCACTGAAAGCGAGAGATAAAGTTAAACAATAAACAGGAGGGGAAAGGCGGGGATCTCTGGCTGCGCAGATGAGTTGGGGAATGAAGCCAGGCTTCCTTTCGCTTTCTTCTCCTGCGTGCAGCAAGAGGAGCCTTCCTGCTGGACCCTGCCAGAGATGGAGCAGGAGCCAAAACAACCACTCGTGGGTTTTATGATTCCTCTTGCAAAGAAAGAAGACAGCTGCTGCCAAAGCAGCACTAAAAAGTACCCTTCACAGTGGCATATACTCTAAATAGCAGATAGAGGAGAGCATTTTTGCCTTGTAATGCAATTCTTTGTGACTGGGAAAACTATTAGTGTAAGTCCAGCCCTGCTGCCTGGGCAGGAGGGGCACGCAGCACGCTCATCTCCAGCAGCTGCTACATGGAACGCTGACTGCACGGGCTGCAAATGTCACCTGCGGGCCTCCACGCTGCTCAAGGGCACAGAGCTACAAAAGGGGATTTGCAAGCCCAGGTCCTGCTGGCCTGCACTGGGAAGTGAGCTCCTAGAGGTGATTCTGGAAGCCTTCCTGAAAGCTACCGGGAGCCACACTTGAGTCTCCCCACCTCCCCTTCTGGCACCAAGGCTGCAGCAGGTGCTCTGAGCAAAGGAGTAGCTCCAAGGCCTTTTGCCAGTTGATTCTGAAGTGAATGAAAAATCTTATCATCATCCTTATTAGAGCCGCTTTCCTGGCTTAAAGGCGGTATAATGCTGTCACCCAAGTTATATGAAAATAAAGCAGCAAGTGTGCTCACCACTGACTTCTGTCATTATTTTGCTTATTGTGTGGAGAGCTGCCAAATGATGGTAGGGAACTTACATCTGCATATTACTAAAATTCTATTAAATGGTTATTTATCCAGGGACTTGAATCAGAAATGTATTACCCATTTTATCTGCTATTTTCTTGCTTCCATTAGCCAAGAGATGAAGCAGAACGATTACCACGTACTCTGGTAACCTACCTTGCAATACTAACAACGGAGCAGTACAGGTCTCTGGCAACCATGGGACACAGATGTCTTATACTTCCAGAGAGCGCCATGCAGCAAGCAGAGGTACATCACGTACAACTTACACTCGGTCTGCTAAGTTCAAAAAGGGGCTAAATTCAATGCATTTGTTCTAATGCAATGAAGGGTTTGAGTGGGGTCAGTGAAAATGGGTTAGCTGCTGCCAGAAGCTTCAGACCATTGTAAATAAGGCAGAAGGACAGTAGCTCTGCATGCACGTTGCCTGTTTAGGCTGGAGATGGAAAGAACTTTTCCTTACCATTCTGTCAAATGCGCATTTCTTCTGTTTTTTTCTTGTGTACAGTGTAACCCCCCATGGTCTGTTCTCTAACTCCTAATGTGGATTAAATTGCCAAAATAAGTTCACATTCTGCAATGTGTCCTTAAGTGCAAGTAACTTGTGTGTTGATCTGCAGTGGGGCTGTTGGCAATTACTTCCCAGTACAATCTGGTTCTAAAATTATCATACAATTGGTTATAAAATTGCTACTGCTATTAAGGGTTACAAATTAAAAGCTCCTCTCTGGTCCCGTGAAGCCAGATGCCACCATGAACTGGAAGGTGGCACAGTGAGAGGGAAAAGAATGAGCTCTAAGGTGGGCAGGGAAAGGGGAAGGATTTAATCAGGAGAACTGTTAGTAACTGCAGCAACCTCAAAAGCAAAACAGAAGATACTCTGCACCTTCCACAGTGCTTATCTGGTAACGGAGCAGCTGTTTTTCACTCTACACCATGTAGAGGTGTACTCTGCACAAACATTTTATATAACACACGTTGATGATATCTTAATCTCCAAGGTCAGCCTCCATTAGAGCCGAAGCATCTTTGCACGCTGACAGTGTGCAGCTTTGTCACCAACACCCAGCTGATAGGGATTTGTCATCAGATTCTGTATCACCCTCAAAACACTGTCACATTTCACTTGGGATGCTGAATGTGAAAATGGCTTTGGCCTAGAAATTGTATGCCAAGCCAAGTCTTTTGGTCTCTGAGCACAGTAGATTGCTCATGACCCACTGGGAAAGCACTTCAGGCCCATCATTAATAACCTATGTCTTAAAGGGTAATGAGAACTGTGTGCTTTAGCAGACAATAGCTCATCCATCATCAATCAAGATGTGAAGTTTTTATACAGATGATTTCAGAACAGTTGGACTGTGTAAAATTGAAATGTCACATTTATGTTGGGAGATGGGGGGAGCTTGATAATGAAAATGAGAGTTTTAACCTTCTCCATTTCAGCTCAATGACCAGACTCGCAAGCTCATGGATGTGGAATCTGTGTACCAGCTAGAAGCCCCAGACAGCCTTCGATCTCTATTATACAATTTCAAGTAAAGATTACTTGGGTCATTAGCTGGAAGTCAGTTTCAAGGCTTGATGCTAACAGCAAAATAGTCTTTATTTCTATCCAGAGCACTCGATGTTATGTGCAGGCTGTGGGTCTGCACTTCCAACTGCTCAATAGCTAAGAACACTGCATTGTTGCACCCCAGCATAAATCTTCCAAATGTACCCACCTATTTTGCTACTTAGCTAAGAATGGATCAGCTTTATCACTTTTCACTGAGGTTGATGGGGTACCTTTTCACCATTTCACTGCAAAAGCGTGTGAGGATGGATTCGCATGGTCCTTGTGAGTCATTAAGCTACTGCATTTCAGGACAACAGGCTCCGCCCAAGGCTTCAGCAATCTTACCAAAAAGTTTCTGTTTCATTAACAGCTTAATTCGCATTAAACTCAAAGAAGACATTTGCACCTTCTCAGATTATTCCTGACTTTATGCACATCCTGAGTTCTTCCTTCTCACCACCTCATCAATTTTAAGACATCATATAATTTAACGTAATATTTAGCGTACTTTGTTAAGGAAACAACACTGCAAGTTATCCCAGCCCTTTGGGGTAAACATGCCAGATGTATGATACACCTTCCATGCCCACCCTGTTCCCTGGGAACCACAAGTCAGAGTGTAACTCAGTGTCAGACTAATGGGTCCCATTTTTCCTTGTGCTCTGAGCAGTTACTGAGACCATGGGGCACATAAAACACATCCACATGGCCCCAAGAGCTTCAGCGCATGGAGAAAGTCATCCAAAATCCTACAGAAGACAGCAGAAACAGCTAAATAAAGTAAGTAACAAAAAAAAGAAAAAAAAAAAAAACCCTCATCTATCTGAAAGGGAAGAAAACAGTTAGGTATAAACTCAATTGAAGATGTGCTTCTTTTCACAAGAAACAGCCCTGTTCTTAGCTATATATGCTTTACTAAACACACTTGGCTTGTGCTGAAGGAAACAGTAGGTCTCCATAACGCAGCTAGGCTGACTCATACTAGTGGCTGCTGGATTAAATACATTTCACACTGATCACCGCAGCTTCTGCCTACTTGGATCCCGATTCCCCCAAATATTTAAGCCCAGGTTTAAATTTAAATAATTTCCTTCCCCTCCATTCTGCAGGAGTTTTCCTGCTCCTGTAATCATCACTCTGCCTTGACAAAGGAGAATAAAAGGATGTACTGATTCCAACCAACAGCACTCCCCTTAACCACGTACCTGCCACCAGAATCTCAGTACCCTTGATGCTAACCAACAGGGAGGCACAGCGCTGTATGACCAGCCTCAGCTCCGGCACTTCCTCTGCAGATGTTATCTGCAGAGCAGCAGGAGCTGTTTACGATGTTACCCACCTCATTTATTTGGTTCTGTTCCCATCACTAGCTTCTGAAAGCTGTTTGACCCTGTTGACTTTGCAGGTGAGGAGCTTTAATGTAACACATTGACTCTGTTATAGGAATATTAATTTTCAGGAGATTATAATTGCATCACTTTTTTGTCCAGTCAAATTCTAGTCCTGGTGTTAGCAGCCAACTGCTTGGTTACTGCTTTCTTCACCTAATTTTAGGGGAGGACAGGAAGATTAACAGGTATAAAACATAACGTTGTAACAATTCATATGGCTTCTTGTGGTGTCACCAAACCAGGGGGAGAGGCAGAGAGGGGCCTTGCAGCCCTTGCAGACAGTACGATGGACATGTCAGCAGTGCACCCTCGCAGTGATGAAGGGCCACCACAGTGTGCTGCACGAGCAGAGCCAGCAGCTGAGCGGGGTGAGTGGGCCCACCTGCCGGGCACTCAGGAAGGTTCACATGAAGGACTGGGTCCATGTTGGGGCAACACAGGTGCTGCCAAACCAGAGAGAGCCCAGGGAAGGGCCACTATGGTGTTCAGGGGCTGGAAGACTTGGTGTATGAGGAGACGTGGAGGGACCTGGCCTTGTCTGGCCAGAAGAAGACAGAATAGGGGGGAGGAACATCTAACTGCAGACTGCCTCTACATAACAGAGGGCTATAGGGGAACACAGAGCCAGACCCTTCTCAGAAGTGCTATGCAAAAGGACATGAGGCAACGGGCACAAGCTGCAACACAGCAAACACTAATGAGACATCAGAAAGAACTTCTTCACTGCAAGACTAGGGAAGCAGAGGGACAGACTGACCAGAAAAGTGGTGCCATCCCTGCCTCTGGAGACTTTCAGAACTTGACTGGAGAAGACACCGAGCAGTTCGATCCTTGCCTGATGTTAGTCCTGCTCTGAGTAGACTAATGATTCCACGACTACTAACCATCTACTACCACAGTCCTTACAGTGCTCCATAAGCAAACTGTCTGATGAAAAAGCACTTGTTGATGCAAAACACTGATCTGGAAGAAACCATGTGTTTAAACCACGTCACATATGTGTATAAATGAGGAAACACAGCTGTGGGCATCTGAAGATAAAAAAGGTGCTAAAACCTGCTGATCCTAAACAGATCTCCACTCCTCCCATCCTCATTCTTCAGCAGAAAGCCAGCAGAAGGGGAGATGATATACAGCGTGCTGGGTGCACCACCAGGGCGAAGAGAAGGCTCCTGGTGTCCTAGTGGCCTTGCCTAGAGGCTCTGACGAATACTCCAGTACTGAAATTAATTTCTGTGTTAACAGTGAGCATCCAGTGGGACATGAATGACCCAAAGCAGCTGTCTCAAGGCTTGCCTTTCAGTTTTTCATGACATAGCCCTTGCTTTCTGTGTCAGGCATCCTCCGAATTGCTCAGTGAAAACTGAACAGACCACAGTGTCATTTCTTCTGCCCTCTGGAAATGCTACCCAGAGGTTGTACAGCTGCATCAGCTCCTTCATCTATCGCACTGATCAGAGTGCGATACCCAACTGTGCAGAGACAACGCGCAGCGAGGCCACCCTTCCTGTCTCACCATGTTGGCTCCATGTGAATTTTTCCTCAGAGCTTGTGCTGCAATTGAAGCATTTCTCCAGATGGATGGTTCCTGCTCCTGAGGGGCAGGATGACTATCTGTCAGCCCTACAGCGAGATCACGAGTGGCTCCCAGAAGGGTTTCCCAGAGCATGCAGCATTTTTCCAGCAGCTGGAGAGTCATCCACAAACTCTACAGAGAACAACCAGTCAACAGTTCCTGGGGATAAGACTGCAGACTGATCCTTCAACAGCTCTCCTTCACCTGTGACAAGTGTTTCACTAATTCAGAGTCACGATGTATGACACTGGGACCTAACATTTACAAAATTCTCTCCACAAGGGATGTTCATTTCATTTCTTCGCCCAGGATAAGGATACATACTTTGATTCACTTCTGTGCTGCCAAGACAGACACAGCATTTAAATGCTTCTCCCCTTGTCGGGACAACTGGTATATAATATTTTGATCAAACCTGAAATATTTTATGTCTGCTAATGGCAGCTCTCGATTTCTCTTTCCCATTCGCAGCGATATGTAACTGTGAGACTACAGTGTCCCTGTTCTCCTGGCACCAACTCTTTATAGGAAGCATGTTGCAAGTAAATGTTGCATGACAGTTTGTATGCCATAGCTGCACCCTTTCCAAGCGTGCCTTTCACGTGGAAGCCGAGCAGCAGCATGAACACAAACCTCATCAGGGCCAGGGGCATCTGAACGCAGCAGGGTTTCCCTGCGGCATCTCCAGAAGCTTCAGCTCTGGCATTATTTGATGATACATTTTTTAATTCTTTTCATACAACCACTGACAAACTCAAGAAGGCTGCTTTCTATCCAAGCACATCTGGCACTCAGGCCGCGCGCTTGGCAAACAGACTGATGCCCTTCTGTCTTGGAGTGCAAGTGCCTCAAGTACATCCTGATTAGCATCGACACGCAGAAATTCCTTCTTCCTTCGAAAAAATTAGTTAAGATCTGAATGTAGTGGTAATTTCCGCCATTTTCTGAAAGGCTGTAAAAAATTACTGGCTCCATAGAGCCCTTCTCTTTCAAAACTGTCATAATGTGGCTTGGAATAATCCTGGAAGGGTGCCCAGAGCCACGTCCAGCTGCATCCTGCGTTTCAGTACAAGCATTTGCATATGGGATGGTAATTGGCATGCAGCTAGTTTGATGCCAGCTACAGCAATTGCATAACCTAGCTAATCTTTTTTCTGGGCTCAAAAAAGGAGTCTCTGTCCGCTGAGCTTAGAATTTCTATATGGGATCTGCTCAAGAACACTCTCACAATTCTATGCCAAGTCGTTAACCTCTCCTGAGATACGAAGTTGACTCTTCCAAGAGGAATTTTAATTGAAAACTGTCTGAGGCGGGGAGTGCCCGTGCCTTTCCCTGCCTTCCCTGTGCTGAAGCGGTGCGAGTGACATGCTCCTCCTGCACAGCGCTGCCGAGCGACTCCTGCTCAGCTCCTGTGAGCCGAGGGCCTGGGGCTGCATTCAGCCTCACAGCGCTGTGGCTGGGGACAGCCAGGTAGCCAAAAGAGGGTCTGTAAACCAAGGAACTGGAACGTGAACCACAGCAATCGGAACGTCTGAGCCTCAAGTATCCCAGCTCTCTTGATTTGGTCCCTTTTTCCTTTGTAATTGCTAAGATGTCCCTGCCAGTCCTGCTTTTTGCTTTCACTTTCCAGAATTCAGGTTAATTTCCCTTAAGCTATTGACCTCTAACCAGATGCTTAGGGTAGGGCATATAAGCACCTTATTCATGCCTATATGACCACTTGGGTCAGCAGGAGTTAGAGCAACATGGGAAAAAGTAGTAAGCACAAGGCCTAATTCAGGGTTGGTTTATTCACTTTTTTTTTTTTTTTAGGACTACCACCCATCTCCTTGTGTATTCTGCAGTTCTTCTGTCTGCTCTTAAGCAAGAGTCCTTCTCACCTCCCACCACAAAGAAAATAGCCTCTTCTTTCTTTGTTTTCAGCAACACTGTGGCTGCAACCGACACACTTGCAAGCATTCCCACCATACACCTCTTTTTTTCCCCAGCAGATGAACTGCAACGAACCAAATCTGCTCTCTGTTATGATGCAGTGGATCATGAGCAGTCCCGTGGCCTGGAGTGACACGGATGTAAAACTGCAGTGAGAAGGGTGCCCCATTCACAGAGGACATCTCTGCTCCTGGCAGTGGCTCATCGTAGGGTGGGCAGTTTCTCCTCTGTTCCCATGCAGCCTGGACAGTAACAAGGGTGGCTTTCATTGTCCTATTTGGTAGCAGGACACCCTTTCTTCCCAGAAAAAGAATGGGTTTGCCTCCAGCATTTCACCACTCTGCAGTTAAACTGTCCTCAACACTTTCTATCTGCAGACAGCGAATGTGCACAGTTTGTCCTTGTCTACCTTCTAGCTAAACCGCGCCTGGCACTGATTGATGATATCTATTTCAATGAGATCATTTTTAATAACGGAGACAACAGGAGGCAAGAGTAAGCACCCAGACCCACCAATCCTGCCTTTACAACTGCTGTCCTCAGTATCAAGAACAAGTCCCGGCAATTTTTTGCCACAGAGCTTCCCAGCACAGGAACAGACGATGTGTTGGGAAAGCAGGAGCTGAGGGCTGAACAAAGAAGCTGTTTTCCCAGCATCAGGCCTGGGCTCCGTAGCATTCAAGCCTGGCTCTCTGCACCCTGCATTTCTCGTGTTCAGCTTTGTGGCTTTTCTTACCATTGCCTTCTAAGGTCAATGCGCCGTGAACATAATTTATAAATAAATAAATTAGCAGGAGAGATATGCTGATTGATGATTTCTCTCTTGGTCCACTGAGTGCTGTGGCCTAGAACTACACAAATGTTAGCAAAGGGACAGTGATGTTCATTTAACCAAACACAGGGGAGGGGAAATAAATTCTTCTGAGTTGTTAAAACTCCTCCTTGGGCTTTAATAGCTTTTCTTTCTCTTCAGCTTCAAAACTTCTTGCTCAAATTGCATATGAAATCAGTGTAAGGCTGTAGAAGTAATATACCTGGCTACCCCTGGTCTTCAAAAACTACCAGACATCTGTTGGTTGGCAAGAGCAATTAATTAATGAGACTGAAAAGATGGTTCCTTTTCACAAAGGCTTAGATGAAGCAGAGGAGGGGGAGACAACTCCAGGAAAGTCAAGCCTTGTGAAGGCCTCTAAGCTGTGTGCCTCTGGGCAAATTCCCAAGGCTGAAATCTCAATGAATTTAATGGTTCTTAATTCCACAGGATCTCTAATTACAGCTGAGAAAAGGTAATGAGATGTGATGTAAATGTTTAAATGAAAATAACTAAAACAAAAAGCCTGTCAAACTCCACAGCCAGCCCATCGGACCCAAGGCAGCGACTCCTTGCTGGGCAGCCTGGGGGGGCCAGGCAGAGCCCCGCAGCGTGCCTGTTGCGGACGTGCCCCCCAGTCCATTTTCCTCGTTAGGGGCTGGTTCCTAACAAAGAAGGCCTTCTCTTTCAGTCCACCTCTAGGTCTAACAGATGTTGGTAGCTACAACAAGCTGCATCCTGGAGCATCCCTCTGTTCACAGGAAAATCTCCATACTCCCATCCCAAAAATTCCTGTATGGGAGCTCCCTGCTGTTCTCTAGGGGTTTCTCCTGACTGCAGGGCTCACTCACAGCCTCCCTTGTGCTCTGTGCTGCCCTCCAAATGCCCACAGGCACACGCGCTCGGAGCTTTGCAGTGATGGCCATGTTCTGCTGGGTAAGGGAAGGCAGCAGAATCCCAACTGTCGTGCACAGAGAAGAGAGGAGTTGGGTAAAAGCCATTGCTGAGGCAGGAGCTGCCATCTGCCTGTCCCAATTGCTAGTGAAAGTTCCCACTCCTGCAGGGGAGGGACCATCTGGAAATCTGGGGAATCTCTGGAAAGCACACAGCTGTGCATTTTGGAAAGACTGGTTACTCTCAGATGAATTAGACAAACATCCATTACACCCATTGTGCCATTGTGGACTTAGTTATGGGTTAGGAGGGTTGGGACTTTTCTTTTTTGGCCTCATAAGGCACTTTTTTTCTTTTCTTTTCTTTTTTTTTTTTTTTTTGCAAGCAAAATCTTCCCACTAATGACAGCCAGTCTCCTGTCTCAGCACCCTTCTAGCTTCACCTATCTCTAGTCTGCAGTTTTAGGTTGTTTTTTCACTCAAAAGCTGCCTGGTGCTTTCTATGGGAGTTTAGGATTGCTAAGAACAGTAAAATAAATTCTTGCAAGCAACAAGCAGTATTTCTCCCCTCCACCATCCCAAGGATATACTAGAATTTGATGATAATCACGTTCTTCACACTGCAGCTTGGTGCTCAGGCTTGAGCACAGCATTGCTGCACAGGTCACAACCAAGGCAGATCCCAGCTGAGGACATGCAAAAGGGGAAGAGCGTCATCTCCACCGCAGCCACCTCTGCCAATAAGCTGCCCTCTGTAAGGCTGTCTCTGAGGAAGGTGTTGACCAGAATGAGAATTTTGGTAATACAAGCTCAGCCCAGGCTGTGCCCCTCTCAAGCCTGTGAAGCACCTCACCTGAGCAATGTCAGCTCAGCCAGAGCTATCTCAAGCCTTGCTCCTTCCCGTAACGTGAAGGGAGAGGATGAAGTGCCCTTGACTCCCTGCCAGCACTTGTCACAAAAGGGACAAAGTATTCAGGGCTCCAGCAGGCACTCCAGGATCTCAGGATTCACACATTTACTGCTCTGGGTGGCAAAACCCAGCTCCTGCTCCGAGCAGCTGCCATCATCATCAGGGCCAGAGGGCTGCTGCCTCAGGCACTGACACCTCCTCATGCTTGCTGTTCTCAGCCTGCTTCTGAATTATGGAGGAGGAGATTTAAGTCTAAACAAGCCTGAATCTGAACTTCCTGTTTGCATTTCCCTAAATCTCACGAGGTGAGATCTGGTTCAACAGAAAATGCAGCTGCTATAGCACCAGCTGCTCCTCCCAAGTCCAGCATGTGCCATGCTGGACACTAACTGCAACAGGCTGAACTCTCCTGAGTGCTGCCCAGCTCATCGTGCACCACGCAGCACATTGGTAGTTGCCAAATCTGTGGTTATACCTCTCTGGCAGAGCAGACAGATGTTGGAATTGCTGGTAGCATCTAGCCTGCAGCGTGCCCTGTTGAGACTTAAACTCGCCTCCTTCGAAAGGACAGCACCAGCAGGCTGCACCCCACACTGCAAATGAAACCTGCCATATGGCACGTAGATACCTGGAGGGGCCTTAAAGCAATCTCAGGAAAACATCGAGGCACTTACTACACCCATTTCTAAGAAGGCAAAAGGAAAATATGGCCACACATCATACACACAGGAGAACAACTTATGATGATGAAACAACCACCTTAAATCACAAATTTAGGATTTTTTTTTTTTTTTACTTTGGTGATTTTGATTCCCTTTCAGGAGTAATTAACCTTTCCCAGCATATAAAATGCTTCTTGCCAGACAAGAATAAACAGGAGACCGAATATGTCTCAAGGCTGGGGAAAAAAAAAAAAATCAGATGCCACTGTTCATGCATGGGGTTCCTGCACATTTTCCCTTTAAACACATAACTCAGTTTAGTATTTACTTTGTTAATTAAAACTGAGATTTATTAAATCTGTAACTTAAAAATCCAATAAAGAAGAAGCCACAATAGGCAAAAGCATTTCCCTAGGTGTAGCTGTTACAGAAGTCTATCAACCTGCTATGAACATGGATACACAAATTGACTGTGCCTATCAGGAAATGATAAAAACCCATCCTGCTGATGTAGGGAAGTTTTGCTTATCAGCGGCATGTGTGGTTATTGCCACATAATACAGAACCATGTTCCAGACAGGCGAATTTGGATGAGATCTTTTCCTCTGAGGTACTTCCTACGCTGTATTATTATTCCAGCAATGACTATCTCTGAAATTAATTCACTGCAAGCACCCTGGATGCAGGGAAATAAGAGTAGATAGCACTCTATACATAAGGGATACTAAAACTCTTTGGTGTTCTTTACCTTTGAATTTTTTCAATAATCTTGAATTGTTCATTAAATAAACAATGCTCTTTGCCTGACCGAGTATGGCACTGAACTAAAAGAAACCCTGAAGAGAAATAGTGCAAAGCTGCCCTGATGGCTGTCTTATTCTTCCCAACGCTAAGGGGGTACGGCGAGCACGTGCCCATGATAAACTCTTCTGAAGAGCACTTGGGTCAGACAGAAGGCATGGAAGAAACTTGACAGGACGCTGAAAAATATTTCTTCTGTGCTCTCCCCTTGTTACTTGAAAAGTACACAAGAAAGAGAGAGGAGTCTTTAACTTTTAACCTCACTATGCATTAGTGGAAGGAGGTAGGACTTCAGAAGTTTGTTTGTTGACCCACTGTGTAGTCAACCTTCTGCTTACTATCAGTGAACTGCAATAAGAACCTGCATATATGTCAGCGCCTTTCTAACTAAGACATGCCATGTTCTTACACGGTATTGTACAAGCAGCAGTGGAAACAAAAGCCTGCCCTAATTATACAAATTATTACGGTAAATATTTAGTACTGAGTATGGCATTTGCATGGTACTGAACCGTGCATGAAACTTGTAATGAACCTTACCCATTCTCTTGCAAGAAAAAACAACTTTAAGCTTAGAGGTTCTTCACTCCCCACACAAGTAAGATTTCTCAAAGAATACAAACATGTTTGGCTGTAGCTCGCAAGCGCTTTCATTCATTTGCTGTGATTGTGCAAGGAAAACCAGAAAGTCTCACAGAGACACACATGAAAGAGCTCGCCTATCAGTTTAGGGAAGAGAAATCCATGCAGCTGACCTGAAGCATCTCTAACTGCCTATTTCAGCTTGTGGGACTTTTGATCCCTCCACCAACCACCCAAAATAAATGCAGTGATCAACACGACCAGTTCCTGTGCCAACTACATTAACTCAGGAGCAATGGCTTTAGCAGCACCTCCTAACCAAAAAAATCTGGTGTGTTATTTTGATTCAAAGATAAAATCACATGAAAATGTTTTACAGGGATACACCACAGGGCATCTACCTGGCTGTAAACTATTCCAAGCCACAACTGCATCAGGTCTTTATGTATTCTTGACCACTGAGTCTCAGCCTACCTGCACAGCAGAGGCACACCCTCCTTCCATTTTATATGCCCTTTATATTTTGACCTGAAACAACTATTAAAAAAAAAAAAGAAAACTTGGGTAACTTAAAAATATTTATACCACTGCTGAAGATTTTACTTGGTGAAATGTGTCACTGACTACAGGTGCTACTAATGTGTTACTTATTACAAAATGGACCTAAAGGCCAGGCAATGAGGTGACCCATTTAATGGCCAATAAAATGCACCACGGCCAATTTAAGTGCAATGAGCTCATGTCAGTTCTTAAATAATCAAGGCTTTTAGGAAAACAAATTAATACCCAAATAACTGTCATTCCTCAACTGTTTCTTAGCCAAGATAACTTAGTGACTCAGCTCCCAGACTGGCAATTAGAAACTGGCAAAGTACTTGATTGATAGAATAACAGTACTTAAATTAATGAAGCAGATAACGCCTATAATCAAGGAGAAAAACCTAGAAAGGGTGTAGGTAGCGTGTTATTACACCACAAAAGAGTTGATTTGTTTTGATTTCAGTTGTGCGTCAGTATGTTTGCTAAATGTGCTTCATTTTATAGGGACTTTCATCTCTTGATGTACACAGCAGCTTCCATTAAAATGCCACTTAGCTAATGCTAAGTCCCAGAGAGGCTGCAAGCTTACGGGATGTGAAACTTACAGAAAATCTCAGTCCTGTCCCCAGAAGCCATTGCTGACTACTTGATGACCACTATTTTGGAAATGCTCAGATCTGGTGTAAGTAGGAAATGAACTCACTGATTTGTATGTCAAAATGACTTCTCCAGGAACTGTTCCCTTTTCTCACTGACTTGAAATTCTGTTCTCAAGCGTTCCTGACAACTTAGCACATCCACAGATCTCTGTAAGCGTGCAGTAGTTTCATGTATGACGCATTTTAAACCACGCCTGGCGACCCACTGTTCTCAGGGATGGGAAGCTGCTGTAGCTTCTGGCAGAGCCATGGGCTCTTGCTGGGGAATATTTCAGCACTTATTGCAACTGGCCGTTAGCCAGTTTCACACAGAGAAAGCGGGACTAACTAGAAGATAAGTCACCAGGCCCTGTCACTTCATATTTCTCCATCACTTGCAGGACCATCATCCTTCAAAAGTCCATTTCCAGCTGAGCTGTCAGAGAAGAATGAAAAATTATTCTTCTAAAGTCTCAGCAAGCAAAAAAGATAAATGGATTTGATCTAATTTAAAAGTTGTTGAAGATGTAAAGTGACACAAGAAGACACAAGTCCTGGTTCATTTAGGACAGCAGCCTAATGCATGTGTTTCAACGCCCATCTCTGGTACACGCAGGCAAGTGGTCTTTTGCAATGTGCATGGGATTCATGTCGTGGAGATAACCTTGGTACAGACACAATGTCCTTTGCTCTAGTACCTGTCACAGCTCTACTTTCTTGTCCTGCCAAGCTCTCGAGGGGCATGCCTGTTCCCTGCAGTGGCAAACGCAAAGCATCTGTCAGAGTGCCAGAGGTTGTCGTTGAACACAAATGAAGAAACAACAAAACAAAGAAGCACCCACAGCTGAGAACCTCAGCCAAGAGCTCTCCACTTTAAGATGTCACTACTGCTGTACAAAAGGACCAGATGAAACACACTTACACATTCCAGATTTGCTCCCTCTGTAAGCTGTTGGATCAGTTCCTGGTTTTATTAATAATCTAGTGCTCTGCTGGATTCACAGATTAAATACTACTGCTCAACTCCTCCCCACACTTGATAATCCCCTTTAACAGTTTATTGTTCAAAGGATACAAACCCACGCCTTTATCAAGTACGTAAACCAATCATGTAATGTCAGCCTTAAAAATCAAATGTTACCCTTTTCTTTAGTATATTTATATCCACAAACATAAACTGCAAGATGTATTTACCAAAAAACAAACTGGGAGAGAAAAGAGCAGTTGTGCAGGCACTCCGAGCTTTGAAATACTCCACCTTTATATTACTCAGACAGGGGAAGCCCTAAGGTTTCAAACTCTAACACTCCCTTCCCGTAAGCCAAGTAGATGACACAATCAACTTGCTGTAACAGGAAGGACCCATTCAGATCACATCTTCCAAAAACACAGGGATGTGCAACACAATCTCATTAGCCGTATGATTTATTCTGCTTTTTCTCCTGTCATCCCTCAGCTGTCAGAGGCCAGCTAAGAGCCCTGGCACCCCACCAGCTTTGCCCTGTTACTCAAGTCCTCTCTCTGTTCCCTGTTTCATAGAATCATAGAATCATAGAATGGCTTGGGTTGGAAGGGACCTCAGAGATCATCTAGCTCCAACCCCCCTGCCGTGGACAGGGTTGCCAACCACTAGCTCACTAGATCAAACTGCCCAGGAGCAAACTTTCCAGCAGCAGGAGCAAAAACCGCAATGACTGAGGCAGCCGGGCAGTACCAGCTGGCGCAGCAGCACTGCTGTGCGCAGGCTCCATACCGTGCAGCGGCTCCTTTCCCTCCTCAGACACACAGCATTAGCTTCAAAGGGCTGAGATAAATCTGACCTCCCTGAAGCACATCGCAGAGCCTGGAGTCAATAGCACAGTCAATAAGGAGGGCACCAGCTCCCCTCCCCATCAGCAGCACACCATGCTTTCACCTTGCCAGGCAGGCACTGCCGCTTCTCCTCGCAGAGGCACCTCCGGAACGGAGCTCCCATTGATCCCTACAGGCTGCTGGATCAAACGCTGCACCTGCTTATTTATGACCAAAGGCTTTTAGGTAAGAAAGTGAAGCCAAACAAAACTCAAAAAACACAAAATGTCCTCTTTTCTCCCTTATACACACTCACTTAGCAAAACTTCAGCCCAGGGAGATCTGAAATCCATTCCTCCAAGTACCCCCTAAGCTAGCACACTTAAAACAGGAAAGCTACAGCTACAGTATTGGGCAGTATGAGGCTTTTTGCTTAACGCTATTTTTGGCAGACTTTCAAGGTTTCCAGTCCAGAAAACAAAACGAGGTGCAATTTACCTGTGGTAGGTCTCATGCAAAGGCCACAGAGATGCTTTTAGTGCAAAGGACATTTGGGAAACAATTTCTAACATTACCACCTCTTTTCAGCGTTCTTCCATTTCATAGTACACACTGATGAATGGAACAAGTTACAGCTGTAGTATCACAATGAGATCACGGGAAGAAAACACTCGAAATCTAAGAAGAACAGTTTCCACCTGGGATTTCCCTTCTCTGTGTAAAATTCAGACAGAACTTTAAACTCTGAAGCAATTAAAATAGCCTCCTGAAACGTCAGCAGTGCCAACAATATCAATGTGCACGCAGCAAGGAAGCCATCTCCTCACCATCCAGACTTGAAACGAGGCCCTCTTGGCAAGTTTTATCTATGGGTGATGGGCATCACTTTCCTAAAGCTATGGCTGACTGGAGTAAATAAAGCTGGTTGTAACTTGCACAGTTTTAATTTCCTGATTAGTCAGAAGCATAAGGAGTTATGTTTGGCACGCTGATTGTAACCTTTCTTCAGGACATAAGAAATGAAGCAACACTAGAAACCAGTAACTTTGTGCAGCGCAGGAAGAGGAGAAGCAGCTGATGCATTCAAGGAACCAGATGTTCTTGAAAGTACTTGTAAAACCGAGCTGCAGCCATCTGCTCTCAGTGCTTTGCTACTTGGAAGATGCAATATTGCATTCTCAATTTCCTCTCTTGATATCACTGCTTCTAATTGAGGTTTCTATTCCTCAGAGGGTCTTGAGGTGTTCAGTTTCTCCCAGAAATTTAAGCCCTGGCTCAATAACGACATTTTCTAATGTAAAACATAATTCAAATAAAAATGAAAAAAGACCCCTGTCACCCTCTTAGTCCCCGTATGCCCCAGAGCTGGTACTGGCAGAGCTGGACAGGGGCAGCTAAATGCCGATGCAGACTGGCTTTTTCTCCAAGCCTCACTGCCTGCTTTTGCACTGCACTTAGAGTTGACAGTTTGCAGCTTTGCCATGCCGAGGCTGGGAAGCACTGAACTTGGGCTCACAAAGCCTGGAGGGCTATTTTAAGGCCTCCTGCTCTGTGTCCAGGCCACCCTCTAGCACTTCTGGCTGCCAGGGCGAGTCCGCTATCTCCTACCAGATTCCTCTTTCCCAGGGACTCCTCACGGGACCTAACACCCCCGGGGCAGCCCTGCCCCTCACCTCAGCATTCGAGCTGAGGATTATCACCAGATACAGGGCCTGTGGAGGGGCTGCTGAGGCCACCACGTGGCTCACGGCAGGCCATCAGCACACAGCTCTAATCAGAGCACCCAGGAAAACTGGAGGACCTGCTTGCCTTTGTTTTATCAGTGCCAGGGCCTTAAGTGTGGCTGAGGGTCACCCTGCGGTCTGTGGAGCTGCGCTGATCCACAGCATTGGCAAATGCTGCCTTACAGCTTTTTCTGTGCCCTTCAAGCACACGTTTTTGCCTTCCAGTGCCCTTCTCTATGACAGCTCACATGCTACCACTCAGGAAGAAGATGCTCAGTGAGGATAAACATCAACTGCCCTTTAGAGATCCTCGTAATAAAGCAGCTTTCATGCTGGATGTCCCCCATATCTGTTCCAGAAGTGGACGCTAGCTGCATTACAAGACACCTGCTCCCATCAGAGGCAGTGCTGAGCACAATTTACTGTTGCCTCTTCCAATATGCTGTGCTTCCAGCAGTGCTTTTGATTTCTGTTTCTTTCACAATTGAATGAGCTACACAAAATATGTACCAACCTAATGGTTCACAAAAGCACTTTCTAGAGAATGAACGCCGACCGTCCATCATGACCGAACATGAGAACCTCCTGCTTTGCATGCACACAGGCTCCACAGGCTGGGCTTCACAGAGAGGCTGATCAGAAGCTGCAGACTGCAGCCACTAGAAAATGTTCCTAACAACTACTAACTCTGGGTAAATTTAAGCAGATTGGGACAAAGAGTTGTTGACACTTGTGAAGTCTGTATCATGGCCTACCAGGCTTTACGACTGAAAAATCCTTCCTACAGATTTTTTTTCTGTGGCCTCTGTTTTCTGTGGATTCTGTTACCTCGTTACAGTTCATTCCCTGTGCCCAGGCTTTATCATTCTGAATTTAAGCAAATAAGCTGAGCTTTCATTGCTGTGGCATTCACAGTCATCCAGGCAAAATTGAAGACCTTCCAAATGCGGTTTCTTTTTGAATTGGAAAAGTTATACCAACATGAAACATTTTCTAATATTCCCTGCTGCCACTCCATTTCTGTAATGGCAGGCTTCCTTCCTTTGTAGTTTCTTATAACAAGCCAGAACAAAAACCACAGCGCGTCAGGACTAGAAGTGTTGCCCATGTCGTGAAAATATGCTGCTGTTCCCACACGAGTGCATATTGTTTCAGAGGAGCTTTGATGACATGGTGTCAGAAATAAACCAGCAGAGAGACTGCTCCTGTCAAGTAATTGCAGATACCTAATTCTAGTGCTGCGCAATGTTTCGGCTCTAACAAGTCCCCAGACCAACCAGAGCGAAAGCTGTATCTTTGGAGCCTGCTCCCGTGAAGTTTAGGAAGATGAAGGTGACGTCTAAGGTGAGCTGTGGTCACTGGCAGAAAGGGTCCATGCAGAACGTCAGAACTGACAGTCAAAAGGCCGATGAGCGCCCCTGAAAATATTAAGTGTGCATGGTGCCTAGCTGTAGCTTTCTCTAGAAAAGTGGGTTCGGGGGGGAAGAGGGGATGCTGTGCTAAAAGCCAAAGACCTGGCAATGCGAAAATACATTTTCTGAATTCTTGTGGAATTTAGCAGAATCCTGAAAAAAAAAAGAAGACAAAGGCTTGGAATCTGATGGCATGCCCAAGGCCCCCTGGCTCCAGTGGTGTGCCATGCACTACAGGGCCCCGAGGAAGGGGAGGTGTTACCAGTGCGGTGCAGTCTGTGTGCTCACATCTCATGGCAGAAGGGAGCACGCTGGGGATGAACTCCTCATTAACTTCCTCAGTGTTACATCACGTAACATTCAAATCCAACAAATCACTGAGATGACAAACCACCCTTGAGATGATTAATTCCTGAAATCAATTATAAAGCTGGGGGGAAAAAAAAGGATGTGGGAAACTTGAAACTCTTAGAAGAGGATCTCTCTCCTAAACCACGAAATTGTGGAGGTAAATGCAGAATGCTTACACAAGCGAGAAAAGCAGAAGCAGCCCGCAGAAGAGGCATAATCATACCGACATCCATGAGGACAGATGCCTAGTGAGAAGCACAGAGGTCTAGATCAACCTCTGACAGAAATACCAGACCAAAACACTGAAAGAGCTGATAGATTGAGTGCAGCATTAAACTGGTAAGATGAAAAAAAAAAAACAAAACACCAAAAAGGCACAGAGGCCAGATGCCCTGTTCTTCCTGGGCTTGTCCCCTTGTGGTGAATTGCAAGGTAAGTTTGGCTCATTTGCAGTGGACAGGACAGGTGAATTTTGAGATAAGCACAGCTGGTAGCTGGCATTTCATTTAGCTGCTAGCTCTCTCCAGCAAGTCACCAGCAACCTACCAGTAGTCAGCGTGTAGTACATCTCTGGTACCGCTGCACTACAAATAAAAAAATGACCACACCTTTCTGGATGCTTTTCAGCGAAAACAGCAAAGCTATAATGAAAGACTTTCACATCTATGCATCTGTACAACCAGGCACTGGTCAGCACTGACTGCTGGATCCTGCAGCACGGAACAGACGGCGGGGAGGTTTACACAAACACCTTAGAGGATCTGGCCAAAGCCATCAAGCCGTGCAGGAACTTCATTTGATGTCTCTTCCAGGAACTCCCAGGCTGGCCATCTCAGCAACCAATACGGATCTTCTGCTAGTTTTACTTCGACCAGCACTGTGCAATCACATAAGGCGCACCTGATGTAAAAATACTGGGAGATGCAGGGCTTGGCCCTGACAATCTCCAGTGGTACCACATGAGGTCCAGAGCCCCAAAGGAGAGGGAGATTTTTATCATTGGCACATATTTACAAGCTCTTTTGACAAATCCTGCCGCATTCAGACAATGCCAAAATTGCTGTGTTAATTCTATCTGCCTGTTACTGTTTTCTGCAATAACTCGTTTGGCTAATGAAATATCTCCACTGCACAGGGCTGGATTGCTGCAGCACGGAGATAAATCTTTGAATGACATTTTGATTTGGGATTAAATCGTCAGTATTATCTGGCCTAGTTTCCTGAACGAGTAAGTGAAGAGATCTTGTTTCAGATCAGAAAATAATCAGCTGTAGAGCTGAGACAGAGAGAAAACATGAGGAACAATCATTTCATAACCACGTTATGTGAAGGCTACAAGATCTGTTTTCAGAGCATTTGGAATTTTCAAGTCTGACTTCATTGTCTTTTAAGCGGAAAGTCAAAAACTTAAATTCCTCTGGCAGAAAGATCGCTTTCTTACATTACTTACAGCATTTCACTTCCAAAAATCTAAATATTTCTTTTTGATTTGCCCCTAGAATAATTTAGTATATCTTACAAATGAAAATATTCAAAGCTAAATGTATTTGTAAAATGAAAAGCTGAAATACTACACCATCAAAACTACCTCAGGAGAGTCAGGAAATCCCAAAAGTTACTTCTGCTGACACAGTCTCCTTCATAAAACCATTTCAGCTCTGACAGAGGCCCCTCCTGCCCCTGACTGCACTTCAGCCGCAGGTTCGCCAACCAGGCCCCCCTTAGACATGTCCCACGCAATAACAAAGTCCACGGGACAAGCTCTGAAAATTTGTCCTTCCATCAGCTCGGCTAACAACACTCTTCAGAGTGTAAAGAGGAACAGAAGAATATGTTCCCAGGTAAGACCAAACAAAACGGCTAACTTCTAAAATGGGCTACTGTAAAGTGAGCACTGAATGTATCACTTCATTAGACGAGCATTTCCTACTGTTTGCTACTAGTTTTTGGTATTCAAAATGTCTTGCAAAAAGCTGCAGCATATGATACCTGAAATGAACAGGTTTTACATTTCCATCATGTCCAGAACTAATTCTAATTAATATCTTGTCTCAAAATCTGCAGAATCTGAGAAGAAAACATGTATTATCTGGGGAAACTAAAAATAGGCTTCCCCAGGCAATCGTGAAGTTGTGCTGTCAGAGAGCTCCCTCCTGCCTTGAAACCTTGACAAGAGAATGTGATGATGAGCAGGATGTTAGCAGATGCACAGGGGTAGCACAGATGCCTGAAGTAAGCCATATTACAGGAGAGTCAACTACTTTTGCACATCACCAGGTCAACTGGAAATGCACAAAAAGCCCAGGAACATTTATCCCGTCACCTTCAGAAGAAAGGTCAGGAAAGAGCTTTCCAATGTCTTTAAGATGAGGGATGTCAGCACTGTACGAGAAATCCTTACTTTCAAGATGCTGTTTGGGATATTTACCTGAAGCTTTCGCAGCTTCACAAAGTCAGGCATATTCACTCAGGGTGAATTCCCAGCCACTAGTTATAGATAATACACCACAATTTTGCACAGCAAGGTTTCACGTTTTCAAGAAGATATCATTTTCAGAACATTACTACGTCTTCATTATCCCTGAAGTGAGGAGAGAAACCAAAAAAGCTGCCAAGAGAGCTAAGTTTCTAATGTGATGATGCCTTTTGGGCCCTAATAACTCGCAGGGTAACGTGTTCTCTCTGCCAGGAAATTCACCTCTCTTTCACTGAGAGAACAGGAGGTGCAGCTGATAATCACGCAGAAAATCATTAACCTTTCAGAATTCACGGACAGTTTCTGTATCCTTCCCAGTGTAAAACAAATAATACCACCTCTCAGAGAAAATGCAGTGGAAAGCAGTGCATGTATTCGCAACGCTACAGGTGAACTGGGCACTTCTCAGGGGCTGCCACCATGCCTACCAGGCACCAGAAGCATGCCGTCGGGGCAGAGCAATGCCAAAACCATCCTCCATCAGCCAAAACCATACAAGTACGTACAAATAAGTAACAGCAGCTTCATCAGAGAAGCAAGGAGCGGCCTCCTGCCTGGGAGCTCCCATTTTAAACCGATTGTCAAGTGCACAGGGCTGCCCCCTGGGGCCAGCAGAACAGAGAACACATCCTAACCTCATCACTAAGTGCTCCTGTCCGTTCTGGCTGTAGAAAGGCTGTACCACAGGCTACTGAAGGCCTGGAAGAAGAAATATGCTTCACCGTGTGTGTGATGGGGTGGGGTAACAAAATCTGTCTGCTGTTCTTTATGAAGCACTTGGACATCTATATGCCAAGCACCTACTAATTATTTATTGTTTCCATTCTGGAAGTGCACGTCAGAGTGGCTCTGGGGAAGATCTTTCATCTTCAGTGCTGTGTATTCCTTTGAGGGCAGGGGCTTTAGTACCACAGCGCCTCGAGACCTTGGTGCTCCCACAAGTGCAGGAGAGGTTCAGCACTAAAACAGAATTATTAAGTGCTCTTATTAACTTGCAAGCTGGCTCATCGGCTAAACAACTGACGCGCACCTTGGCTCCTTCCCCCTCGAGGGTTCTTGCTTTCTTCAGTTCCCAAAGAAACTGGTTTATTCATACCCACATTGTTCTGGGAAGGCAAATGTGATTGCTTTTAATATAACATCAATGGTATGAAGTTTTGATTAAAGCTAACTACCATCACAGGAAAATCACTGATTTTTTTTTACAATATGCTGATTACTTGTCTGTCCACACATCCTATAAAGAGTGCCACAGAGAAGTATTTCAGAAACTTTACTTACCTTTTCTCTCAGTAAAGGGCTTATCAAATTTTAACAAGCCAAGGAGAAAAAGCAGTCACCACCTTTCAAAAAAAAGTTACCATAAAACAGCATATGAGATGGTTATTTCCTAATACCATAACCGAGGAATAATGCACCTCTTGCACTGCCAGTTAACAAGCAATATCCCCTTTAGCTTTCTCTGCCAAGGAAGCACCTGGCGTTTTGCACAGCTTTTCTCAAAGGCTGATTTCCACCTCAAAGCTGGCTGCAATCCCATATATGCATAACACTCAGTTTCTGAAGGTGTTCTTACAAGAAATGCGGAAATGCATGATTATTTACTGTAGCAAGAGATAACGAAATAAAAATACACAAGAAAATATTCTGATTATGAAGCTGGGTTTAAAATAGGACTGTTGTGTTTCATAATACACTCTCTTCCTTTTCACATTTAACAGGTTTTCTATTTAGTTGAAGGCTTTCAGCTTTCTGTTTTCTTTTTTTTTGGGACAAAAAAAAAAAAAAGAATGATGACTGATTCATATTTCTCAGTATTCCAATTCAATGATTCAGTCCAAAAATACAGAAACTCCCCTTGGGAATTTCAAAACTTTTTCTTCTTTATTTGAAGACAATATTCTGTACCTACCCTACGGGCTAGAGTTTGAAATTAATGCTTCTGTCTTTTTTTCCCTGCTTGTCACAGAAGAAATGAACCAACACTCCTAACAGTAGAAATCTAAAATATTTTTCTTAGTATTATAATCAAGTCTATAAAATAAAAGAAAAATAGAAATACAAGTACTATACCGGTGTAATCTTCAATTAAAAACTGTTACGTCTGCAATCACTGGGCTAAAACCAAATTTGGAAACAGGAATAACTTCCAGACCGGTCAGAAAAGAATGCATATGTGAAAAAACAAAACAAACAAACAAACAAACAAAAACAAAAACAAAAAACCACACACACAAGAATCACTCATATTAGATGTGTATTATTGATTATATCACTGACCTGTCAACCTGTAATGAGATCTTACTGTGTTCTGATTGTTTTAACTTTGCCGCTGTATAATGTATACAGGAAATACTCTGCTGCTTTTTCAGAAAATCGAGAATTATCAGAAACAGAACAATGGAAAAAAACTAGAAAGAAGAAAAGCTACCTAAACTGAAAAAAAAAAAAAAAAAAAAAAAAAAGTAATGNAGTATAAAACCCCAAAGCTAAATGTCTGCAGACTGTTTGCTGTAGCTCAGTACCTCAGCTGCTTTAGTAAAAGCCTGGTGCTTCAGAAATCTGTGAGCTGCTCCAGCAGCAGTCACCGTGTTTACCAACATTACTCACTAACAGGAGATTGTAGGGGAAGTGAAGTCCCTTCCAAACAAAAAATCTCACTACTTCTCTCCTCTTCTGCTTCCTCACCGGGGCCTTCCTAGCAGTGTACATGAAAAACACGGTACGTGCCATGATAGCACATACATCAGAAATAACTAACCTCAGCTTCAGAGCAGGTCTGGATGCTGAGAAGATCTGGAGACTGCACAGCCACCGCTTTTGTCTCTCCCATCTCTAACCACTCTTCGCACAGAAACCATTTTGTTCTGGCACTGGCAGAGCACAGAATGCTGGGCAGCAAACACTGGTCAGCGGCTGGTCTGCACCACTTGCTTTCAGCTTCTTCTGTGCTCAGCAGCTGCCAAGGAACTTTGCTTCCTTGACATTTTGTGGACAGAAGATGCCTTTTGTACATAGGATCCAACGTTGAGAAAAAAACACTGCCGCTGGAAGCATCCCAAATGGAAGTGGCCACTTCTCCTCTCGGACTGCTCAGCAGAAGCCTGGGTTTGACCCACGTCCACGCCGGGGTAGAGCAGCAGCGAGCCCAGCACAGCGGGCTGGGAGACTGAACGTATGTATTGAGTGAAACTGAGGAGGGATGCGAGCAGAAAAACAGGGACTGACAGTGTCTGTGGAAACACTGCATCCCACAAAGTGCAAGAAGTGTAAAAAGCTACCGACTCACAGGTATTAGGGGCACACTTCAATGCCAGCAAGACACAGCATACGGACACGTACCATGCGAGTAAAGAGCCAGAATTCCCAACCAGCTATTTGTGAGTGTTCCTCAGCCTGGATGTGCTGGAAAAGGACAAGAGAAATTTAGAAACCTACGTCAGGTGGCAGAGCACAAAGCCCTCTCAGCAGCTCTGGAGCCTCAGATGGTCTGAAGTGGGGAAATATTTTTTTCCCCCTGAAGGAATTCAGTACTGATAACTGCAATTCACCAAAGTAAGCAAACACAAATAGGAATGTCACACACAGACTTGGGAACACTTGGAGATGGGTGAAAGCTGGATGGTACCAGTGGTGTAAGGACAAAACAGAGAGATACAGGGAGTGATGTTTGGAGTCTGTCTGATTCTCTGCAATTCCAGCCTGAGTGACAGACAAGAACGCATGCTCATACATCTTCAGACAATGTCAAGCTGTGAGGGACTTCAAATAAATGGGGGAATAAAATTAGAATTTGAATGGTCCTGACAAATTGGAAAAATGGGCTGAAAAGAATAAAATTTACAGGGGACAAGTGCCAGAGACTATCTACCCTTAGACAGCAATAATCCACTGTACAAACACTGAGCGAGACAAGTGGACAGAAAGAAGCTCTTCAGAAAAAGATCTTGATCCGCAGCCCTACAGTATCACTATGAGCCAGCTGTGACACCTCACTGCAAGACAAGGCCAACACCACACTGCAGTGCAGAGAGGCACAGCGCCTGCAGTGCCCGTGAGATAATCCTTCCGTGCTGCTCTGCCCCGGCAGGGCTGCAGGTCACATCCCACATGGAGGCAGAGCACTGCGTGTCAGAACGGCATGGACTGACGGGGAGAACACGGGGCAGGGAATGAGCAGGGACCTAGCAGGGCAGGCGGGAAGCAAGGGGGCTGTTTGGTCGAAGGAACAGATGACTGTAGGAGACGATGAAAAATCTCTGAAGTGTGCACAGAGGGAGGGATAGTCTCTCTTGCTCGTGGTGAGCAGACATGGAGTGATAGGCTACAGCACAGGGAAGAATGGTTCAGGGGAAGCAAAGTACAGCGATCATCTCCAGCTTGCCTTGAGGAATCACAAGGGATCTACATGCTCCTTTCACCAGGTGCTCTGGAGGGCGAGACACCTGTCTTCCCATCCTCATAAGCTTAAAATAAAGCAAAACTAATGCAAAACTGGAAAACAGTGCTTCCAGTGAAGGGAACCTCACCCTTCACAAGACTGAAATTCATTGAATCATGTCATTTAGAAACAAGAAGAGCACACACCTGACCTGAAGTCAGATGTCCTATCCTGAGTCTTCAGTATTCGCAAATAACAAAATAAGCCACCATGAGAAGACAATACATGTATAGCTAACGTAGCTTTTAGTTGCTCTGTCAAAGACTTCAGACAGGTCACCAAATAGCAGGGAGACTGTTACGAGCAGTTTATATAAAGCATTTTTAAAGCCACCTGCAGTTAGGCTTTTTTCTTTGCTGAACTTCATTCAAATGTGAAAGAAGTTATTATCTGCTTGGTTGTTTTCCTTAAGCCCTTTTGAAATTAGAATACCTTAAGGCAATATTTTCCATATTGTTTAGTACCCCTAATTGAAGCCAAGGTTTCACAAGAATTCTTGTTTCTACCATAGGGCCAAGGCTCAGAAGCGAAGAATGCTAACAGAAGGGGGCAGGCTGATGTACTGAGAAGGGGACCAGTTTTAGTGGGGGAAATAGCCAGGGCTCATGGAAAAGCAGGGTACTGTGATGAGCGACAGTTCACCTTCAAAAACAGAAGGACATCAGGAAAACAGGAGCCCACACAGGTCAGTGTGTCGGGCTATTTGGAAAGCCGTATTTTCTGTGACAGGAGATGTTTGCTGAACGCTTCAGAAAAGAACACTGTTATTTATATGCCTAAACAAGAAATCTTCTGAAAACCTCTCTTTGATTCCGAATGGTGAACAACTGATATTCCAAGTGCAACAATTCCGAACTTCACACTTTTGCAACCACTCCTTTAAATAAGCAAGCCTGAGGTAAGCGGGGACAAAGCACAGCAGTATCACCATGAAATTCAGGCACAGTAATTGAAGGAAAACATCCAGGACTAGTGAAAAGTGCTTTGAGTTTCCTTCTGCTGTTCAACGTTTATAATCAAACTCATTGTCAACAGCCACAAGATGTATTAGCATGAGTATTAAATACACAGCCCTTCAAATGGTTTGGAAAACCAAGGTCCAGGCACATTAACCCTTCTGATAAAACATTGCTCCAGCAATTTTCTTCAACCCAGAAACACTACCCACTCCCCTCCTGACCGTGCTCTGTCCGAAAGGATTTCTGTACTTTCACAGGGTGCGATTCTCTTCTCTAACAGAGGTAAACAAATGACTCACATTCTTCTCTTCCCACGTGTAATGGCATCAAGGCAGTTTGCAATGAACCCTTTTAGGGGATCACAAGGCTGGCCCTCAGAAAATGGTGGGCTCAGCGCCTGCATCTCATCTCCTAGCAGCAGGTTTTTCCCCTTCCTGCAAACCAAATTGCATTTAGGGCTGAAATATGCTACCTGTGGAGCTGTTATTAGTACATTTTTACTGAAGCAAAAGGAACCTGCATGTAAGTAAAATGTCTGATTAATTGTATCTATGGGGCCAACAAATGCTTTCAAAGATAAACTGGTTGCTCGTAAAACAGTCCCCAGAATTCTTAAAATATGCTGATTCCTGGAAATTTATTATTTCCCAGTAATCAAATGTTCTTCCTTCTTTTCACCCTAACTGTATTATAAATCATGAAATAAAACGGACAAACACCACATTTCCTGTCATTGCAGAGAAGAGGACGAGTTGGAGTAAGGCTGTTTTGCCAAGCCGATGTTCTGAAGATTTTGGGGTAACTCTGAGGGCAGGCATCGAATCTGCAGAGAACCGACAGGCACCACTGCCTCCTCCTTTCCTAGCGAGTCCGCAGCTCCCCTCGCGTCTCCCAGAGAGAGATATTCTCCTTTGGCCCGCTTCATTTCCTCCCTTCCTGCTAAACGAGATAAGCCGAGGGAGCAGCAATATCCATTACCAGGGTTAGCAAGGCCAAGCTTAACTCTTCAGTGTGACAAGGCCCCCAAACTCCCAGAAATGGCTCAACATCTAGGAGGGTTTTGCTTTGTTCTTTTGTGTCTGTTCCTCGCATTCAGACTGTGTTTGTCGCCCTGTTTTTGAGCCTTTTCAGACACATGTTGCTTTGCTTCTGCACCACCAAGCCCGCTCCAGCTCTTCACACAGATGCTGGGCATCGGCCCTGGAGCCCCAGCCCCGCTGCGGCCATGCCCAGAGCAGCACCAGCACCTTCACAACAACACGGGGCCCAGGCAGCAGGCAGGGGGAGCTGCTTTCCAGACCCAACACCAGAGCTCTCCCACAGCAAACACTGGCCTGATTATCTATCACACTGTTTAGAACGGCAGGATTCAGGCACCCTTCCCATGTCAAGTTTCCATATGAAATAAATAAAATGCGTTCCCTGAACACAACGATCTGCAGCTCCAAATTATACACCAGGTTTACTTGTTGGTTCAACACAAGCAGCTAACAATATTTGGGAATAGCATAACATCAGCCCAGGCAAATTGTAATTCTTAATGCATGTCACAGTGCTAAGCGCATTCTGAACCTATTAATGATTATTTCACTCAGCATTAATATCTGCAGCAAGACCTGCAGCCCTACCCTGAACGCACTGAGAAGCAGTACGGTTTTAACATTTGACCACCATACACTGTAAATTGCTTATTACCAGCGAATTGCCACCAGGGGAATTGGCTGCTCCAAACACAACCGATCTGACCCATCAGAACGAGGCAGTTAGCTGCTGCTGTTTGCTACAAGCAACTGCTGCAAGGGGGGCAAAGTTTGAGAGCAGCTCCTCAGCCTTTGGAAGAGGGGGGACCGCTAAGGTGACTCTGCAGAGCCCCACGACAGCCCATCTCACGCACACCGACATCCCAGCACGCAGCAACACTCGCATTTAGCTCACATTTCTGCCCTTTCTTTCTCATCACAGTACAGCAGAGAAGAGGTCGAGAAAATGCAAAAAGCTCGCTAGAAAATTACTGCCCAAGGACCTCAGTGATTTGCTTTTGTGAATGCTGCTAGCAGCAAAGGGATGGTAGGATTAATGGATTTTTTTCCAGGCAAAAATAATTACGATCCTGTATTTCTTCATTCTTTAGCTCCTATGAATTACACGAGCTCATTTAAATACAAGGGGCTTAAGGACCTTTTTCTTTTAACAAAAAGATACTGCTAAGCTCCGTCTCCGTAAGCACTATTATTGTAAGCAGAGCAATGACAGACACAAGCAAGACCGAGTACAAATTATTAGAGCCTAGCAGAGGAGCACGGCTGCCCACAATTGCATTCTCAGTGATCTGTAAAGCTTCGACTCCATACTGCCCTATCCTTGCATCTTGGTCAGTAAAAAACAGTTTTACCCCTGTGGTGGGAGAAGAATACAGAATGATGGGGGAAAAGTGATGAAAGAAACTACGTTTTAAAAAAGAAAAAAAAAACCAACTTTGCTCCATTTGGTCACAGGGAAGATTCTGTAAAGGCTTCTGGAAAGAGGGCTTGTCCAGGTGCTGCCACTGGCTTGATGGCATGGCATTTTTTCCACTTCTAGTAACAAGAAAAATGTTGGCCTTTGCATGTGAAGCCTGGAGTTTTCCAAGCTGATTGCTTACATCCAGCCACAACCTCAAAAGTGATGATCATAAACACACTCAGAGTGCTGCCGACCGGGGTCCCTGCGCAAATCCCAACGGGGCTGGACAGGGTGGGTCCAGCAGGCGTAGCAGGCAGCAGCGTGCTCAGAGAAGACAGCAGCTCTGCAGCCAGGCTACAGCTGCTGTGGGTGAGACTGGCAGACCAACCAGGCCTTTTTATCCCTTTATTAGATGCAGTGCTCCATGTGAACAGTTTCAAAGGCATCCACCTCCTCCTGAATAAAAAGAACAAATAAAGACTCCAAGCGACAGTGCACTTTATCAAACAGAAGATATCTGACTGGATATAATGACAGCTGAAAAAAATCCCAGCATTCGCTCCAGACTAAGAGCACACAGAATTACATTTCAAATTCCCACAGCTGGCTTGGAAAAAGACCTTTACATGACTGCAGCATCTGCTATTGTGGTTACATCCAAAGCAGTCCCTTTTTCCAGGCTGTGTCCATTACTCTGCTACCAGAAAACAAAGAGCAAGCCCAGACAACAAAGCCTAGGACATAAGATTTCCCCCAGGTCAGGCATATATGGAGGGAGTCGTTTGGATGTCTCCATTATACAGAAAAGTTCAAGCTTCAACTCAAATCTCAACTCTCACAGGATTTGCAAGAAATCCAGGGGGAACAGATCTGCAGATCTGGTTATGAGTTCTGCCTAACTTGTACTGTATGGAAGGCTGAAAACATTTCATACCGACTTGCTTTAAACCAGGCCAGTGCTTTTGCACCGGCATCAGCTTATCTGCTGCAATGGCTCACTACTGTCTGCATCTAACACAGTAGATTTCTACCCCCATGTCCCATTTCTTAGAGTCTCTTTGTCCTGAACAAAATTCCTTTGGACTCTGCAGTGTGCCAGGACAAATTCACCTGCCTGCTATGGATCTGGAAAAGGCTGGTGTTAGACATAGCAGCAAGCCACATTCTGCTACTCAGGACTTGAAGAAAAAGCATCCCTCCCACCCCACGTTGTGGGTTTAATCAAAGGCACTAGACAGAAGTAAAGGAAATTAAGTTCTTTCCCCAGGCATTTTTTCCAATGCTGCTTTTGTTGTTCAGCTCCTTAGTTGTTTTTTCTTTTTTTCTTCCTTATTTTTAATGGCTTGTGAAGCTTTGACTAGCATAGAAATTATGCGATGCATACTTTAAAGTGGTGTTACCTGCAAAATACTATATTTACAGGTTTTGACCACTGCAAGTAAATAGTTTGTATCATTTCAAAACAACAAAACAATTCCCACTTTATTTTGTGAATGGCTGAGTCACACATTTAGCTGTAACAGCATGTGATGGTCTGTTACTTACCCAGGTCAAAAAACATTAGCCAGAAGCCACTGCCCACTGGGGCTGCTGAGATCGCCCTTTGGTGTCACACACCCTGATCAGGCTGGGAGTCATTCCACAGACTGGCATTGAGGTTTTTTAGCTAGGAGAACTTTTGAGAGGCAGACAACATTTGGTGAAACACGCTACAGATCCGGGAGTGTCTGTTAAAGCCGGAAAGGCCTGCCTCCATTTCACAGTGCTTGCTAGGACTTTTTCTGTCCTCTAGAGGTGAAGGCTTGGCGCCTCTGCTCGCCTAACTTTACAAAGTTTACTTTCTTCTTTCTTATATGCAGATACAAGAGGTGTTTGGACGTAAGGATGAACAGTGTTTTGCACAAGTAGGCAGTGCTTTGCAGTCATTTCCAGAGTTTCACAGTTGTGTTTGTGCAGGCACAATGCACAGCCACTTGCCAGCCATCTCACATCAGCAATGGGCAAGGCCTGGCTGAGCCCTGGCACTTCAGCTGCTCAGGTGAGAAGCGCCGCATCAGCAGTGTGCAGGGATGGGGAACAGCAATCGGCTACAAAGGATCGCTGCCTGCTCACAGGAAGGTGGAGCTGAGGAAGCTGCCAAAGCTGGAGGCTGCAATGTCCACCCGCAGGACAGGCGGCACCTGATGTTGGTCCCTCCCCTCGGCTAAACCCAGCTCTTACTCTCTGTGCTGTGCAGAATGTACGTGCTGGAGTCCTACCGTGTGCCCCTGAAACCCGGGCTGCAAATGGAGCTGCTGCCTCCATGGTTCATGCAGGAGTCTTACTCTACTGAAGTAGAGCCTTACTCTATTTAACATGCGTGAGTTAAAGGCTCACACAGTTGCCCACGCTCCTCACTGCCAAGGAGAACAGAAACAAGTGACTCTCGACACGAGTGTCTGTAAGTTACTGCTCACACTTCCAGCCTCATCAGAAAATTGAGAGAGAAAAAAAACAAAGGAAAACCTCTGTCCTCCCCCATAATCCTTGCAGATGAACTCTCTTTTCAGTTACAGCACTGTGCTGTACCAGCTTCTGCTAATATCCTGCAGTTTGTTCACCTGTAGAAGCAATTGTCCCTTAGATCTCTTCTCTCTTGTCCCCCTTCCCCTGGGCTATTTTGGCTTAAGACATATCGCTTGCTAGAACAGACAAGATTAATACAGCTTTCCTACCAAATTTAGGCAAGAATATTCAGATGTTTTAGCGGCTGCCTGGGCTTCTTAAGAACTCAGTAATCCTTTAATCTCCAGACACTTTTTTTTTTTTTTCCCCCATAAAAGATTCACAAGCAAAACAAATGCAATATGGATCAAAAATTCAATCAGAATGCTTAAAATGCAATTACATTCATCAGGGTGTTCTGTTAGGTTGGGTATTAAATCTGGGTTTTATTCAATATCCTCCTTTTATTATAAAGCAATATTTTTCCACTCTGTAAATCATCTGATCCCTAGGCTAAAGTCCTCTTTGCCCAAAACATATATAAAAAATAGCTGGGGAAAAAAAAAAAAAAAAAAAAAAAAGGAGATGCTTAGAAATTCCTGCACAAGACCGCTTGCTTCAGTGGAAACATAAGAAATAGACGAGACGGTAAGCAGAGACATTTCTACTGAAGCAGGGAGGCTAATTTCAGAATTTGAGATTCTGCAGTTATGGCTTTAATAAGTAGTTGTCAAATGAGTTCCTTCAACTCCAATTTCAAAGCAAATCCATGTGCCTGCTTGCCCCTCTCCGTGAGCATTTCCCCCATCATACGGTTTTAAAGCAGTTCTGAAATTTAATCACATCGTTTTGCACCAGAGCTGCTTGGAAATATTCCAACCCAATGGATTTTTCCTGGGGAAACATCAACCTGTTTAAACCAAAACTTTCTGCAAATATACTACTCTGACCATGTCTATCAGCCCAGACACACCTCTGACCTGGGAGGGAGCTCCCCTGCAGACACCAGCCATTACCTTCCCAAGCAGCTTGGGTTCAGGCTTGAGTGCAGGGGGATTCAGCCCCTTCTTCTGGGACAGAACAAGGACCTGTGTGTGCTGCTCCCACCTTCGCTTCCATCTCATGACACCCAAATGAAGATGCAGCTGGAAGAGGTCAAGAGGCAATATACAGGCCAGGTCTTAACCCACCTTCCTCTGCTTACAGACAGTGGGAGCCCTGGTTTTCCCTCACATAAATGCACACAGGCTACCTTGCTACCGCAAGGCCGGCGCAGTTCTCAGCTGTTGGGTGATGCTTTTAGAAGACGCTCTGCTGCTTCTCAAACGTCAGCCTCCAGCAGCTCTTCTCATCCTCAGTGCAACAACAAAGAGGTTCAAGCACTCAACAGCTTGCTGTGCACAGTAAGAGAAGGCCAGAGGTGGTGCTAGCTTAATGACTTGGATAATCTGCAAATTAGGGCTCAGAAATTAATTAACATCATATTGGTCTCTTTAATGCTTCGAGACAGGCTGGGTTGGTGTTTTATGACTGTATTAGGCACCATCCAGCAAAGCATGGGTGGGATTCTCCCTGTAAATACATAAAGAAGTCCGTTACGATCTGAGTGGTGCACAGGTTCAAACATCAGAGGCAATAACTTCTAAAGCCTTGGTAGCTTTGCATACTGCCCTCCAGCTGCTTCTGTACAAAATTACCCTGTCAGATTCCTGAAATTTGCTGTCTTTTATGACAGCTGGGCAAAATTCGGTACAGCCATATACAGGAAAGCACAATAGTATCTTACCAGCTGATGTTCATCTGAGTTTGACTGACAGCTGTCACACTCCAGTGTCTGCAATATCTCAGCCTGGCACCATTGAAGGGATAGGGATCTCTGTCTGAGTTTCCCCAGAGCGCCTCCACCCTCTGTACAAGCCACTGAACAGACGTGCTCCTGACGCCAGTTTTGATGCACAAGATACCAGTGTCCTAAAAGGTCCTTCAAAAAGCTGGAGAGTCATACTTTAAACTCTACAGACATGACCCAAAGTACCCCCTTACAGCTGAGACAACCTGCACTTCTCTTCACAGCTACTGGCAGGGAAAACTGGGATAAAGATGTCTGAAGAGGATTTCAGGGGTTTCCCCAAAAATGCATCATTGCTGTGATTAAAGATGAAGGTTCTGTGCCAACTAGAAGACCAATTTTAAAATAAATTATCTTGAAATGATGATATCAAGTGTTTTGTTAACTTAGATTAAGATCATTGGCATTTCCAATTCATCTACTTCAATAACTTATCATTCAAAACAGAAGGATCATTTCGGGTGGAAACCATTTTCTTCATTTAAAACACTTGTTGACAACAATTAAATGAGGGAAATCCATCAAAATCAACCCCAATTTACACAAAATTTTGACTTCATCACCCTGACAATTTTGAGGGAGACACTGTGCCACCTCATTCCTGGGCATGCCACTCTTCCAGCTGCAGGGAAGCGACACACCATCCTGGTACAGCCCAAAGCTGCCCCAAAGCTCTGGGAGATCTGGGCTTCCTTGTCAGCTATTCTGTTGAGAAGGATGAGAGCATTTTGCACAAGGGAATAGCGAAACTTATTTCCAAATGAGCAATAAACTATAAAAAGGTGTCAATGTAGCCAGATGGAACGATTTGTATGTTGCTTCCAGTTAAAGAAACTACTGCTGTTCTGTAATTCTCTTCTGTTTATCTTTGCTTTCCTTGTGTTTGTTCCAGAAGATGCAAAGACACTGAAAGAGAAAGAACTTAGGTCTCCAAGCAAACAGCTCTGCAAGGAGCATAATAAAGATGCTTTTCTCTTGCCATAGCTGAATTCATTGACACAGAAGATGGAAAATGCTTGCTTTCCAGCACAGATGTATTAGTGATCAGTAACAGCGTGAAACACAGACAAAAATAGTATTAATTATAAATATGTAGAAGAATGCATATATAGGATAACATATAAAGTCTGTTAAATATGGATGGAGTTCTTTGATAAATTGGTTGCTAGTAGACATAAAAGGAACTCAGCTAAAACCAATAGCTTGGAGAGTCTGACTTTGACTTCCTTCTCTTATGATGAAAATTTAACTCTTTTCTCAGCTGCTAGGTTATTACTGTCACATCTGCAAGGGACTACTCCTGATTTATAGACACAGCACAATACTCACTACTTTTAAAAATTGCCTTGCAAAAATGGTTAATATTTTAAATAATAAAAAAAAAAATATTCCATGAATTTAGCTGAAGAAGGCTATAGACTTTGGAAAGCCACATGTAAAATAGCCTGTCAGAAACATGAATATCACATTAGGGCCCTTTGATTAGGCTGGCGGAGCACTAGGATGGCAGAACAAACTGCAGATCGTCATTACCTTGTTCTGAGAGACAAGGATGCCCTAGAACACCCAGGGTTCCAAATTCATGAAAACCCAAGCAGCAGGTTTCAGGCCAGTCTCAAACCAGAGTGAAAGGCATTAGATGTCACAGTCAAGTCAAGGGGAAGTCTTCACCTGAGCTCAGCGAGAGGTGATGAACCAGCACCCAGTCTGCCTCATGGAGCCAGATAATACTACTGCAATTAATATGCATGTTTCCTATGCTGCAGCTTTAGCTTGTCACCTCTATAACATTACAAGATTCAGCAAGCTCCCTTTGCTTCATTTTACCCTTGCCCGTGTCATTTCCTTCTCTACTGATGCACAGTTACCTCAATAAGGAGGCATTTGAGGTCCATTAGGAGGCCAGTGGCCTCACTCTCCTGACCCTGAAGTAGGTGTTCCCACAGTGACTGCAGAGCAAGCAGCTGGGCAGCTCTTCAGGCCCACTTCACACTATTCTAGTGAGGCCTAAACGCACGTGAGGTCAGCTCTCTCACACACCACAGCTCAGCAGCTCGCTGCCCTTTGCTCCTTCATGGTACCTGCAAACTGGAAAATGTTCTTAAACCTGGAAAATAGACCACACGTTAACCCAATTCACTGCCAGCGAAAATCACCGCACAAGATGCAGGACGGTAGCAGTCCTGACCCCACAAACCGCTCTTGCCACGGAGTCCAAATGGGGAGGGCAATTCTGCCATGACCATGAAAGCTGGTCTCCAACAGAGTTTCTTTTCTCTGACAGACAAGTTTACACCACTCACAGGTATTGCAATAGACACAATGGGTCATGCAAAATAGCTCCAGTGTTAATGACAATCACACTCGTTAAACAGAGTAAGTAGCTGAAGAATGAAATCAGATGCTCCCTGGCAACTGCCTTGCTTACATTTCACCTTTTGCAGCATCCAATTTACAAAACTTCCTTTCTACCGTGCTTCATTTTCACATGCCTTGCTTTCTCCTGCCTGAATCTTTCTCTTCATTTCCGTCAGGGTCATTGCAGATTTCCAATTAAATCATAAGAACGAGTGAGAACAAAAAGATGAGCAAAACAACCAATGCAGACCCGAGCAGGTGATGACTGCAGACCGGAGCTATCACAGGAAGGTAGTTTAAAAGTATTGTGTCAAACTAAGTAATTACAGCATGCCTTGAGTGAACCTAGGATAGTATTTCATGGCAGAAAAACACCAGGTTGCACACAAATCTGAAGAATATTTTGTACCCAGCGCACTGTTCCTGCAGCTATCTGTGGAAAACAACCCAGCTTCAGAGTCTAAGGTGCACTCTCAGAAGGTCAAACAGATGCAAAAGCAAAATCTTGGCCACAAGGTCTAAGGAGCGTACGAGCACAGAAGCAGTCAACCCAGCTTACACCAGGTTTTCTTCTATGTCCTTCCTCCTTCTGTTGCCACACCGTGTTCCAAAGAAAGGGCTGTCTTTTAGGGAAATAGAATCCTACCAGTGGGGAGCTGTGGAAGTTTCAAGCTCTGAAGAACACTTTAACAGCGAAAACTGGTATTACTGACACCGATGGCTGCCCCACTACCTGAGCCTGCTACACTCTTGACTGTAGCAGGTATTGCTGTAGTTAGTTCCACAAATCAGTGAGTTGTCTACAGAAGTGTTTATTATCCCCTGCTTCACATTTGAGGTATAATTTGTTCTCATCTATGTTGTGAAAAAACTGTGAATAGGAGTGTTACAGAGAGCAGTAGTCTATCTGCTTGTTTGTTCCATCACTAAATTGAACAATTACCCCAGTACATCCACTGGAAACCTCCCTCTGTGCAACTTTCTTGGGTCTACTCAGCTTACAGCACAAAACAGAACAAAATACAATCCTTCAGTCTCCATCAGGCTGTGCACAGGTTTGTATGAGGTGCCTGGAACAATGCACACCGTTCTAGGTAAGTGTGACCATTTGGGAATGGTACAAGTGTTGATCGGGGCCGTAAACAGCTTGTTACAAGAGCTGCAGTACTTTCTGAACTACTTCAGTAGCTGATCTTTACACACAACCCGATATCCTTTCCTTAGAATCGCTTTGGTTTAAAAAAAAAAACAAAAAAAAACGACACAGATGTCTTCATTGATTGTTTAGCCTTTGATAACAAAGCGAGTGATTTCTGAAAGAGCCTCAGGGAAATTCATGTAAGTTTTTCAGCAATAAAGCAAATTAGTACCATAGCTTTAAAGGTTAGGAGACAGAATAATCCCATTCAATAATAAGGGAAAAAGATGAAATGATTTTAAACAATCAATTTGTTGCTGTGTTGTGGTGTTGTTTACTATCAATAACAGTACAAAATCAGCTCCTCTGCATTGCATAAGGACCTGACTCCTGCCCATAAGGTTAGCAGAGCAGGCTCTGCTCTGCACAGCTCACACAGGGAACGGCAGGGAGAGGTGAGAGAAAGGCACAGGGGCACAGAATGGCATTGCACGCAGGTCAGTGGCAACACTATCTTTAGATGCACCCAATGAGAGACAACAGAAACCCCAAGAAAATGCGTGCCTTGTCCATCTGCAGCAAGCAGCGTAGCGCAGACAGAACGCTGCTTCTCAAACTGTCACATAACATCAGAAAGGATCGCGTGGAGCTTGAGCATAACGCCGAGGAACAGCCGCGTCTCCGTGGGGCTGGCACGAGGGAACTGACTGGGGGCACTGCGTGCAGGCAGGCTGTTGTGCAGGCAGGCATTTTTAATGGGGTAATTTACTGTGCTGCAACTGCTCTGCTGTGCTCGGTAGCTAAGCTGGTTCTTTTAGAGCTACTTTCATCACCTTTCTGAGTAGGCACTACTCTGATACAGATAAGCCAGCATTACCCATGCTCCAAGTCTCCTAAAAGCTGCACGGAACTAGACCTGGGCTAATATACTCTGACGCACAGCTCAGCACGGTGTTACTGAAGAGAGACAGCTCAGACTCAGCTGTAGGCATGAGCAAAGCAAACTCATACTGACCTGTAAAAGACTGCAGACGTAGCTTCAGCTACCCTGCAGTTATCAGTGTAAGCAGATCCCCTCCAGAGGAGTCAGGTCGGATTAAGTCTCTAGCGATCCCTTTCTGAAACACTGGGCAGAGAAAGACAGGAGGCCATTCCAAAAACCCCATAACCCCCATAAACCAGGGTGGACAGAGGAGAGGGGATGCTCTTATTCTGCAACTGCTGGCGCTCCTCACCCAGCACCCTACAGCACTGAGCATGCCTTTGCTCAGTGCACCAGCCTGTGCGCCAAACACGCTCGACTCACCGCACTTGGGGCTGCTGAGGTCTGAGCCTGAGGGGCTCCGCTGTGCTGTGATGTCTCTGAGATACCAGCTCTGCAGCTTGGGAAACTCTCACCTGTGTTGCAGCTTCCATTTACTTGGGTCCCTTGGCAAAAAGCTGCAGTTCGAATTACACAGAATGTCTTCATCAGAGTTTGGGAACTCACAGGCCCCAGAATGGGGACTTGCGACATCTCCAGGCCCAGTGCCACTATAAGGCACCAGGGTGCTGTACCCTTTTCTTCAGCTGAACAACCTGTGGGTACAGGATGCCTGGTTAGTTACTAGTCTGCAGGTCAGGGCTTGAAAAGCTATCTCTTCTGGAACATTTAACAATCTTGGTTTTCCACACTGATGATTCCACCGTCTGAAAACTGTTTGTTCTATCATCACACAGCGGCTTAGGCCGCAGTGTAAAGTTATCTTCTTCTTTAACGGATAAAATACACTTGTCTTGAGGAGTAAGTTTGCAGAACACAAAGTTTCCAGAACATGCTTTCTTTTCCTTTTTAGGATTCGTTTTTTTTTACATAGAAATGACTACCAGCATTGCCTCATATGGTGGAAAGAGGAAAGAAATAAGAAAGGGAGGCAAAGAGAGCAAAAACCGCTGCAGAGAGGAGAAAATATTTCCTTTGGCAAAGCCAAGAGTAAGCGCAAAGAACAAGGAAAAGGTGAATGACAGATCTCAAAATGCGATGTGATGGGCACGGTGACATAGCTTATAGAAGCTGTTAGCTTCAGGAACGGGAAACTGCCAGGAGCCTCAGCCGGCTCCACACCCTTGAACAAAGAGTTCAGAGGCAGCTGGTGCGGACCTGCTGGGTCTGAGCAAGCCAGATCTGTTACACGACTGTGGCAAGAGGTGCCCCAACACACTGCAAGGTATGGTACCTTCCACCCAACCTACAGTGAACAAAATGAAAGCAATCCCAATTTTCCTGCCATTTACCCTCATACACCTCTCCCCCCCCCCGCCCCCAACACATGCACTTTTCATTGGAAACATTTTACAGAAGGAATTACTGCTCTTCTTCCCTTGTTGTTGTTTTTTGTTTGTTTGTTTGTTTGTTTGTTTAAATCTCTGATTGAGAGGACAAAGGATGAGTCTGCTTGAAACTGGTGACTGTCAGGGCTGGATTCTCCTCTCTCCTTTTTTGCCTTTCATATTAAGAGGTGTACTTGTAGAACTGGATGAGGAGTCCCAGAAAGAGCTTGGTATTCTTTTCAGAATAGTCTGGAGAGACAGCGTTGTGACTTCTAGTATGGAAATGAAGGTAAGAACCCCCTACATGAGAAGCTGTATTTGACAAATCCACCACAAAAAAAAAATGCCAACTATTGGTCTACTCCGTTTGCTTTAATATGTACTGAGCAAAGCTGTTAAAAATTAAAACACAATAGGAATAATACAACATTTCTAAGCTATCTTTTTGCCATCTGTCAAGTCTGTAGTATTTTCAAACTACTCTCAAGTGAATTACTAATTCATCACAACATCTCTCTCCTTGTCATATGATAAAATAGAATACAACTGCTAATGCAGTACATTTAACCTCTGTCAGGAGTTTGTATATTTGTGCAGAACCATAAACTAGTTGTTAGTGTATGCCAGAAGGCTTCTGGCAGCCTTCCTAAGGATTTGTCAAAAAACAGTTTGGATTCCTATTCCCGTAAATGCGGAGCCACAGACCAGTTGTTGCTGTATGTCACAATCCTGTCAACAGGATTGTCACATCAACAGCCTCCTGCAACAGTAAGGACCTAAGGGCGGGGGATTTGTCACAGTGGACAAAAGCACCATGCCTCTTCCCTGTGTCTCCATGACCTGAGGAATATCACACCTTTTCCCTCACTTACGCAAGCACCTCCTGATCCTTTGGCAGGCTGCTGACTGCTTTACACCAACCAGGCACGGGTCTTACGTGAGACGGTCCAAGGATGCTCCCACATCCCCACGATCCAAGCCACATCAGAACAACGCCCATTAAATCTTGAGCAGAGGAATTAAATCCTCCTTGAGAGAAAGAGCCAAGCTCATTGCTTTTTGTTTCTTTTTACACCAAATTAATGGAGCAGTTTATTTGTGTCAGATTTCCGATTAAAAATAAGATTTGCTCTTTTTAAGTGTTAACAAAGCAAACGCAGAATGAGTCACCCCAGTTATTGTTATCTGTGGATTTCACATAATCCTACCCATCTAAGATAAATAATTAACCAGCCCTTCTATTCTGTAAGCTTTTCACACATCTTGGTCTGCAATTTTCTGCTTTTCTGCCCCCTTGCTGATACAATTAAAGTTTATTGACAGTAAATACTATAAATTTTTATTTTCTCCGAAGAAACCTCTGGTGCTTTGGACCCTCCTAAAGCTGTGGTTCTTCAGGATGATATAAACTTTGCGTGATGAGTTTGTATTGAATATTAACAACTGAAATATTAATAATTTAAACAATGCCAAGGAGTAGCAGCATTTTCCAGATTATAGCCACCTAAGGATCACTACTGAATAGAAAGGAAGTTTGGTAGTCCTGTGAGCTTCAAAAGAAGCAAAGCTGTGAAAACAAAAAGTGTGGCAATATTGAGAAAGGTGGGGAAATTGATCCAAGGTAATAAAAGAAATATCTGGCAGTGCTGAAGGAGAGATGCAAAAGCTACTTTGACGCATAGCCTGCTTCAGTTTTGCTGTAAACATTCAGTTCTGCTTTAAACACTGTAAAACACAGGGGCATGCATTCTTTGGTGTACCTGCAAACGCTTTATGTCCCACAGTAAGAGAAAATGCAACAAACTGCAGGTTACGGTCTTAACTAAGAGAGCAGCTGGACTGACAGATATCAACACCACCTCTGACCACTGGACTGCTACAGCAATCAAGACTCTTTCATTAGTGAGACCAAGAAAAGAGATGAACATGAAAGCCAGCGTGCCTAACTGACGGGGCAGGAGGTGCTAAAGCTGAAGCAAAGCTGGGTCAGAACCTGATGGAGTACTGTGCTCACCAAGAAATGGCTAAGAGGGCTAAGGCTAGCCGGCTTAAGGAGTAGGAAACGGGCCGAAGGCTGCCTAGGATTGAAGCCAGGCCTGGTAAGTGAAAGAAGAGAACAGAAATTATTAAGGTAGGAACAGAAACAACATCTTAACATGGAGGTCAACCACCAGTCCACTGCTTTGAATAAAGCGGTGTTTTCATCAGTTAAGGGTCTGCTCCAGAATCTCAAGGTCCAGAATCAAAACAGCCAAACGCACACACACACTCTAAATCAGTTTGGACCCTGTCACCTCAGTCTGAAGATGAAGAGTTGGCCTTGCCTCCATGCTATGCGGACAGCCACCATGAATGGTGCAGGCACAAGGAAAAGACCACTTCTGCAAAGAAAACCGCTTTATAACAGCTACCAAAACCCTGCAGGCCAGCACAAAAATTTCTACTGTTCCTGAGATCTTCCACAAGCTTTCTGAATACACCACGCTCTTTGGGACCATACTGTATTTTCAGATACCACCCAGCCTGTCACATCACACAGAGTGCAACACACGTGAAAAAAGTCATGTACCAGAGGATCTAAATACAGGAACACAGAAGTAACATCTGACCCTTCAGCAGTGATAGGGAATATTGCAACCGAAATTCAAGGGATGTGGAACTGACGCTTGCAAGATTATATCCTCGAGCTTCACCTCCAGGGTATATGTTAGCAAGAGAACAGAGAAACATGTTTGTTTTTAAAAGAGGCTAGTAGATTTTGTGCATCTAAATGCTTGTGGGCTGGTAAGTTTGTTAACAGCTCTGCCATTGTACCACAGCACCTGCTTGCTGCTCTCTCACCAACAGAATTTTTTCACATGTAAAATAAATACGCCAATTAATAACCCAGAGCAGCTGGAACATGGGACTTTCATCAGCAGCCAGCCCTCTATGGGAGCGAAGGCGAGCAGGGATGTCTGGCTATAGAGGGCTACAAAGCTGCAGGCAGTAGCCCAGGGCACTGACCTGCTCCCAGCTGACCTGGGTGCACGTGGTCCCACTGCTCAGACCCTTCCTTTGGCTCTCTCTAGCTTTTGTTTTAAAAGTTTTGGGCCGCACCCTCAGCAGATACACATTTGCATAGCTCCCTTACAATCAGTGAACCATGTCCATTCACACCAGAAGAATACCTAGTCCTACACTTTCAGTGGCTTTCCAGTTTCCAATGGGCTGGAAAATTAAGATTTTTCAGTTCTAAATGCATTCCTGAATGCCTCTTCTTTCTAATGTTCCCTCCTTCCCGCCTCCCTTCCATTTTACCCTACAATTTTTCAGGTCATTTATTTCACAATGCAAACACAGATGACTTATTAGGAGTTGAATATTGCCAACTGTGCATGTAATGCGACATTGTTTCACAATGAGTAACATGCATATCTGCACTAACAAAAATAAGGACTCAGAAAGACATGATACAATGGAAGAGGATTAAGCAATCTAACAAGCAAGCACTCTTTGCCTAAAAACTTCTAGGAACTTTTTTGCCTCGAGTCCAAACAGAGGCTATAAGCTGAGGGTAGCAGAAAGGACTAGACCCATGGAATTAACTCTAATTCTGTGTACTGCCACCACTACATCATCAGGAAGAAAAAAAAAAAAAAAACAAACAACCATCATTTAAAGGGGAAAGGGTAATAATGAGTGTTCTCTAACATGTCAACTACAAAATACAGCAGAAATGTTGAGGCCTGGAAAAGGGCTAAGCTAAAAGGAAAAGGGCAACGGTCACACAGGATTGGAGATAGTAAGAGCTGACCCCTAAAAAAGCGTCATTTATTTTAGACAAGCTGTTCCTCCAGGCTCAGAATTTAACTTGTTTTTACTGCTGTTTTATTACTTTTTCCATTTTGCCATGACAAGCTAATGATTTTTGCAAAGATGTACCATGACAAATCTGCCCCTGCAGGTGGTTCTACACACACCCGTTCACAAAAGGCTTTGATCCCTCTTTTTATACTTTTTCTTCCTGGGTTGTGTCAGGAGAGCTGAACACACAGGCAGGACAGCTGTACCGAATAGAGGCCATCTTTAGGAAGCCTCCAGCTGAGCCTTTTAGTTGTGGAAGCCTGTTTAGCGCCGCTTGTACCGCCACTGCCTGCGTGTCCCCCAGGGAGCACCGGCCCCGCTCAGCCAGCAGGGACTGCCCACCTCCTCACACCGCCAGGCTTAGCGCTCTGCGTCACACTGCCCAGCGACCTGCACCTGAAACCTGCGAAAGGGAGTAACAGCAGCTGCACCCCGAAAGAGAAAAGGGAGGGAGGCAGGGGGTGAAGATGGACTTTATAAACACTTATAACTTCTAAAGATTATTCCTTTTGAAGCTAGACATACATTTTAATCAGCTACTTTCATCATTATTCATGAATGAATTATTAATTAGTCCTCCTGACTAAAAATATCATTTCCAGCTTGCTGCAAAAACACACACACGCGCACACACAAATATAAAAAAATAATACACGAAAAGGAAGACATTCCACATCATTAGCGCTGGTGTGCAGGCTGGCTATTTGATCTCGGTTTAATTACGAATGCCTGGATTGAAAGAACACTCCCACATTAGCAGTCAGTAACACCAATGCGTGCACTTGGCTGTAAGATGCACAAGAGGCAGCGCTGGCACTGACTTATTTCGCAGCAGCTTCATTCACTGGCCGTGCCAACAGGTGTGTGTGCAGATACCTGATAAAATGCCCTTGGCCTGGTGACTTGCATTCAAAATTGGGTAAAACCCAACAACTCACCCTTGTGGTTATTCCTGGTTTCACAGCAATCTAAGGCTTCAGCCACTGTAAGAACCCTGCAGCAATGACAGACTTTGTCCCCAAACTTAAGTGGGCACAAGGAAAAGAAAAGGAAAACCAAAACAGCAGCACCACCATTTTACTTTACAGAGGGGGGAACAAGGTGATGATAGTGGAGGTAACTTATCCAAATCAGAAGTAAAGTCTGAGCCCAGTCTCCCAGAGAAAACCTTTCAAACCACAATTCCTTTCATATTCTTACCTATAAACACCAATCAGCGTGGGAAAACTCTCCGCAACAGGTGTGTTCATCCCCTCTCTGACCTCTGCCTTCCCCAGACTGTCATCCACGGGCTGGAAGCCCCGTTTTGCCATGAGGGAAGCCACGATGGCTCTGTAATGACCATGACAGTGACACGCGTCCTGTCGCACACCATGATACAGAGAGTAGACATCTTCATGGTGGTGTTGCTCACACAGCTGCAGGGAAGGGGAGGGCAGGGAGAACAGGGTGGAAAATGGCATGTGGGACTCAGCAGCTAGAGAACACTGATCAGCTTGCAGGGTTTTTTTTCCCTGTAAAGACAGAGACAGCTAACAACCGCACCTTTTTGTTATCTGAATTGGTCTCCTTGATGAACACATCTCTTCAGAGCCTCTGCAATGTTAATTTCCTAAATGATCAAAAAGCTTCTAAACTAAGAAAATGCTGCATACTCAGTAAAAGAGAAGAAGGGTTCAGAGGAATTGGAAAAGACTTGTTATTCTTCAAAAATCTGGGCCATCCTCTGAATCCTGTTCTTTTTAAACAGCTTATGCTTTACATTCGTGGGGATACGTAAACACTTACAGAGCTAACAAGGTTGAATGACTCGAAAACACTCCTGCTTTGCCACAGGCCTAGAAGAAAATTAACTAACAGGTTTTATGAACCTTGTTTGGGCTATTTGAACTGTTACTGTATTATACGTTTGTCTCAAGCCTACTGAAGTCTCCAGGCAAGCTGAGTTTGCTTATCATGACCAGGGCAGATGAACTCCAAGACATTGCTTTCACCTGAAATTACGAGAAGAGTCCAAGGTCAAAGAAGCACTGTGATAAACGCACCCATGAGAGAGGGATCTAGCACTGGCTGTGGAACAGCGCTGCACAGCACTGGGCGACAGATCCTCTGTGGCGACAGACCACATCCAGCACTGCTTGCAGACAGCAACAAGCAAAAACTACCTCTGCACCTTCCCCACTCCTACAGCTGCAGCTGATCCCATGATGGATGGCAGTTTGGGGCACCCTCGTAGCAGCTCTAATATTTTTAGTATAATGACATCCATGAATTTTCAAAAAGAGAACAGCAGATGGAGAAGGCAGAGCCCAAAAATGTAAAAGTAAGGGAAACAGATCAACAAATGAGTATTTGCCTAACTGTACAACTGGTATTGAGTTCCCAGAAAGAAGTCTGTAGAAATTTTGGGAGGTGCTCCAAGGAGAAGCTGCTGAACTTGCATACCTGCGTCCTCTCAGGACCAAGATGGGTTTCTCTGGCAGTTCCAGCTCTTCAAATCCTCTTTACAGTTCTCTCCCTGTTCTCTTTTTCCCCAGGCCCCCAAGGAGACTTTGTTCCTGCAGGTTTAGTCTCGCTGGACGTGCTCTTTCAGGTCCATTTTCGGCTCGGCAGGCTCACACATCATGCTCTGCTGCCCACACCTGACCCCTCGCTACCTGCAGTTTCGCACTCGCTAACCCTGACCAGTCCCTCCCCAGAGTCCTGTGCATGGCATGCTTGTGGCACACAAGCTCTGCCCTGCCTCCCCTGCTCGCAGAGCTCTCTAAGTGCAGAGCACATTCAGGTCAGGTTTTTCCAAAGTGGAACCATGTGCATCGCTTTGGTTGTTATTAATATTGCATTAATTTCCCAGCTACCGTAGTTTTCCCTTGAGAGACCATTAATAAAATACCACCCATATCAGCAAGATAGCAGGCAAAGTGACCAAACTACAAAATAAGTTTAATTACCTTGGTGTTACACCTTCACAAGCACTGGCTTTAATTTAAAGAATTGTACAACCTGAAGTTTTGATGATTATGATGTTTGTTGCTTCCTCTGTCTTGTCATCCTAAACACTTCTCTGGTTTTCCCCCACTTCCCCTGTTTTGTTTGGAGGAAGAATGAGAATGCCTGTGAAAGTTAATGGAGGGCTGCTGGGAGGATCTGAGTGAAACTTCCCTGGCGCAAACCACGAATGATGGAACTCCCTCACCGACACACAAACCTCACCGTGAGTTCAGCACTGTCCAAAGCAGCAGCTCTTCCAGGGAGAAAGGAAACAATGAAATTGCTCAATGATCTAAATCCTATTTCGCCTAAGATTAGAATATAAATTTTGCTGGTAGCTGGTATCTGAGATTTAAAAGTAACCTGACAAAAAAAAAAGAAAAAAGCAAATAACATTTCTGAGGTGTCCTCATCGAATGACATGGCAACTGATCAGCTAATGAGCGAGAGCTACGCAGAGCACTACAGCAAGGGGATGAAACAGCACAAATAAGAAAGGCAGTCACTGCTTCTTTAAAAATATATACAAAAAGTGGCAGTACCACATGCTGTCCAATCTGCAGGCGATGCATGCTCCTTCTGGCTGGCTTTGGACTACGGAATATACGAACCACCTTTATGAACCGAGTTCTTCAAGGATTCAAATCATGTTCAAACGGGAGTGCTTCAAGCTCCCATTTATTTACCTGCAGAAAATTCTCCCAAGTTTTCTCTCCACACTGCTCTCTTCTTCAGCTAGTAACAAAAGCTTACCTCAAATTACTTACATATCTTGTACTATTTCCACATCTCTCCTGTGAATATTTTCACATTTTTTGAGCTCCATCTACTTGTGGAATACTCAAAATGGCATGGGCCTTTGTTCAAACCTGATCTACTGCATAAAACCGCATGTGAGGAGCACTGCTGCAGATCCTGTTTTAAGGGTTTACAACACAGGTCCTGCCACTGTGATCACATAAAGCAGCTGCATCTTCCCACTGAGGAGGAAACTCCATCTCTCTGCATCAGAACATGTGGTTTATAACAGAGTAATACAGAAGTGGTTTCCCAGCACACTCACATTACCTGTGTTTAAAAATAAATTCTGATGGAAATTACTTCACATCATCTTACTAATCATTAAAGAAAAAATGTTCTTGTTAAGATGCATGAAATCCTCACAATGCAAAATATCATCAGCATAAACAGAATTATCAAAATCTGTCCCATAATCATTCTCATACTAATTCCTTTTGTGAGAAATAAGCAAGAAAAATGGATTTCATACTTTGATTCCTTCTAAACTTCAATAGGACTGCCTTTAAGTATACATAAAAAGCATATGCTGTCTACATGCAAGCACCTGAGCTCACAGGAAGTTTATTTTACAGAAAGTTCTATTGGAATAGAAATAAATAAATAACTTCGGGATCAGTTCATGCCTGCCTTAATTCTACTTCTCAAAAGCAAGAGAGGAAGAGAGAAAGGCAAGAAGAAAGAAAAAGGGGAAGGGAAAAGGGGAAAGGGAAGTACGCACACAGCTACGGATCTCTCTTGCAATTTCTTTCCTCCTGGAATTAATTTACCACATAGCGGCCCCTACCAAGAGGTTCTCTGTTTAAGCCTAGCAAAGGAAAAACGAAGTACATTTATTACACACAGAAGCTGAAAGGTAAGCACTTCTTCTGCCAAGATGGAAAGGAAGCCAATAAGTGATTCTTTGATGGTTCACTAAAAACACTGAAACTTTAGAGACAGAATGGTGAAACCATTTTGAAATGGTACAGATGTAAAGAGAGGCAGCTAGAACAAAGAACAGTAAGAAACTGACGACTGAATTAAATAATTGTTGTAATCTTCTCAAACACTTAGCATGACTTTGATCATCTTCGATAACTCTTGTGAAGCAAAGCAAAATCAGTTTCAAAACAAATTTGCATACAGGAACTTTTTTGCAGTGCTCAAGATGCATTTGTTACACTAGAGCAAAAACAAACAAAGAAAACAAAACAAAAAACTTAGATAACAAATGAACATGGCAGCAAAAAGCACTGAAAGATACCATCAAGTAATTCTCTTCACACTTCTGACAACTCTGTGCTCAAGTTTTGCTTGACCCAAAGAGAACATTGAACACGTGGCTGCACGGTGCTGAACCCCCAACAACCACCAGCCTACCACACATGAAAACCTGCCAGCTCGCCCAATAAACAGCCCTAACACAGCCAAAGGTGTCACAGTGCGGAGGAACAGGGCCTGGCCACAGACGTGGCTGCAGGAAGCCGGGCTCTCAGCGTGACCGAGGGCTCACACAGGAGCCTCTACACGTGCCTGAAAACAGCCAAGAAAGCAAAAAGTTGCTGACTTTTCCCTGTAGCAATCACTGTGCAGGTGCCTGTATCTACACTGTAGAGGGAAACACAGGCTTCTTTTGGAGTTGAGAGAGCAAAACCATCACCCAAGGCCTTGTACTCCAGGATGCCAGTGGTACTTCCCTCTGACTAAGAAGGATGTTAGGTAACTCCATCCCATGTGGATGTGTGGCTGGAAGGTGAATCCCGTGTGAGCTGAGCCAGCACCCATACATCCCCATGCTGTAGGGGAGGGATTTCTAGCAGGGATGTAGTGAGATTTTCATCAGTGACTCCAGCGAAGCAAAATCCTGCCAGTATGACACCAACACTGATCTGTTTAGAAAATCCTACATGAACATTAATTTGTTTCATCCCACTTTCACTGTGTAACATGCCTTAGAACATTACCTTAGAGAGCCTGAAAAAATATTGGAGTAATTACACAGTAATTTATGCAAATTCCTATGTTAATTTCGAAATCACTTAATTCTATATAATGCCTGGAGTTGTTAGTGTCCTGTTCAGAGCTGGCTCTTGAAACACTCCTTGTCAAGTGTGAACCAGCAAGGTGTGTGAGTAACCCTGCAGCACAGTGTCTCACACAACACTGCAGAAGCAAGGAGAAGGGAAGCAGAAGCAACACATCCTCAAAGACAGAGGCCCAGAGCACCTCCAGCACAGAGGAAACCACAGCTGCTCGTTAGGGTCCCACAATGTAAGAGAAATTAAGAGCAACAGTATGGGGTGCTGGGAGCAGAAACGCACAGGGCTCAGCAACTGTCTGCCACCATCACGCAGCAAACACCACAACGGGGTGGCAAGGGTAGCCGGGTACTTCTCTAACAGGAGGAATTTCTTTTTCTGCTCCTCTTCCCATTGACTTCCTAACTCCTCTGGAAAAATTAAGACAACTAAATTAATCACTTGCTTATTTTGATGAAGTCTGTGAGTGACAAGAACTTGCACCTGTACTTTGCCTATTGTTTAAAACCAGCTTCTGCAGCCACCTCCATGGTAGGTACCCTTCCAGGAGCAGGTGCAAGAGGAAACATGCTAAAACAGTGCAATGAAACAGAGAATCATAGAGCCCTAGGGGAATGCCATTCACCCAGCGAAGCGGGGAACTTTTACCTGCTTTTAGTGAAGGAGTACGAATGGAAGGGGCTCCTCCAGTGGCTGTAACTCTGAATGGTTGGTCCTAATCGCTGGGAGAGGCTTCACAGCCAGTGGCCAGAGACCAGTGGACACCACAACTCCCCTTGGCCTTGATTTCTATGAAGTCCAAATTCTAATTAACAGCGGTTAAATGATAAACTCACTGATTTATAAGTACATAGTCATTGCCTTAATGGAAAAGACCTCAAAGCATGTAAGAAGCATTCACATGGTCTGAATAAATCAGTTAAGAATAGTGATTTTACTGAGCAGCACATTAAAGCAGATGCACATAATGGAATAAGCTTCCAGTTTTAATTAGTAAGAAAAACAGTGACCTGCTTTCAGATTAAAAAATATGCACAGCAATAATTTACAGGACACAGAGCATTCCATGGCCTAAGTAAACTCCAGGTCTGGCTGACAGTGAACCATCAGTACAGTGTGACTTGCTAATGCTCAGAATATGCTTTTAATATGCTAAATGTATCCCTAAAATGATACTAAAAGCCTTGCATTAGCATATTCTGGATCATCTTTGAATATGTGATCAGTGCAAGGCAGGCACAGACTCACTGTCACAGCCTAATTAAACACCAATAGTGTAGCATATTGACCTAACAGAAGTAATTCCCCATCTCAACTTAGTGCTCCCCTTCTTTCCAGCTCTTTGGCTGCAGCCAGTGGAGCACGTCCAGCTGGACTCCCTCTAACAGCCAGCAGCCTTGGGGTGTGAATTTTTCTTCACAAATCTTCCTCACGTTTTGCTACAACTTCCTTGTGTAAACGGAACGTATCACAACTTCCAAGGGGACAACGCATAGCCTGCCCGTCAGGTACCCACCTCAGCGTGCCTGCAGCACTCGGGAACAAGGACGTTTTCCTCAGCCAAGAATCGATACTTGATCTATCCCAGCAGAGGCACAGGAGATCACCTCCAAAGTATCCATGCATCATTATAAATGGAAATTGAATTACACATGGCTGTCAAAAGCAATTCACCCCAAGTTATTTGGAAGCAGTTTCTCCAGCCAATACAAATAAGAATGTTGTTTCTGCCTAAATTCTGGCCACCCAGCACACCTTTTTTAACTTACACAACTCCCTCAATGCCAAATCTGTTAAATCTGCTAATGTGCATGGTAGGAAAACCCTGTCGGCCCTCTGTGCATGTCCCGTTTCCTTGCTGTATGTGTGACTACAGCAATAGGGGAAAGTGCAGGAAAGCAGACAGAGGAACCCCTGCCCCCTTCCCAGATGCATGGAAGAAGGGAGCAAGGGCCACTTCCCAGCTTCAGCTCAGTCTCACCACCGTGCATTGCCTCTAGGTGCAGACACATACCTGCAGGGGGAAATGTCACTTCACAGTGACAGAATGGTTGGTAAAACCGGGTCTCATTTGCTATGGTGACACTCTCCTCTCCTTAACTTTCCACCCTCCCTAAACTATTTTTTAATTAAATTATTAAGAAAAAAAAAAAGTAAATGTGAGAAAAGTAAATTAATATCCAGTTTATAGCTATCTACTAACAGGGTTGGAATTTGTAACTACTACCTCCTCTCCATTTCTTTTTTTCCTCTACTCTTCCATCACACAGCCAGTGACCTGCATCTTCATTACACACCCGTGGAGCAGGGATTTAAACCTCTGCCCTCAACAGAACAGTGAAACCAAGGCAGGATTTTGTATTACATTTTTCTTCAGCATCGTCTTGATGTAGAGGTGCATTAAGTTATAGATGTCTTAGCAGTACAGAAAGTACTTTTGTTTTGAAGTCCAGCTAATTCAAAAGTCAGTCTTTCCATTTGTATCTAGTTGTATTAAGGAACACTGAGATGAATGCTCACATGTAAAATAAAAAATAAAATCAAAAAACCTGTTGCCAAAAACTCACTGTCACATTCTACTATATACCTGTTTCTTAAGTTAACCAAAACCAAGCCACCAGTTTTTGCTAAATGACATCTCTGCCTTCCTGCTAAGGGCAGAGCAGCTAAGCTAGCCATGTACCGTGATCCATGTAATTCAGGTCTGGCTGTGTCTGCTGAACTGCTCTCAAGCTGTTGTAACTCCAGTGTTGCACATTAAGCTTTCAGGGATATTCTAAAACCAGATCCCAGGTTTCTCGCATATCAGAGCTGGCTGAAAATGAACTGTTCCCTTCACAGCTTGGAACTATCAGATGCAGAAATCACAGCCAACTATAATCTTCAACCCCTGGCAGAGAAAAACAACATTTTCAATTCCTGCTAAAAGTACTGCTTCTTGCCAGGATGCCAGTAGTGGCTGTGGCACCTGACAGTCTTGCATACACAATTTTAAAATAAAAACTTGCCAGCTTCCCATGTTTGAGGAAAATAACACCTTAAGGGGCTTAATCCTACTCAAATAAGGCAAAATGTACGCTGGATTCAATGGAGTAGAGACGGCGCCTGTCAGCGCCTGTGACACTTCGGTTTGTACTGTGCCTGGGTCCATGGAAGGGTCCCTTAGCTTCATGCAGCATCTCTCACCACCACTGTTCAAACTATGCAAAGGACAAGGCTGAAATCCTGTCCCTGCAAATAGTCAAGGGGTGAGAAAGCAGGTAATAAGGGGCAGCTTAAACTACCCCAACGCTATCCATAGAAAACTCACTGGAGCTTTCCAGCCTGCAAAGGGGGAAGAGAAACACTGCATGATGAACTAACATTGTACAAGGAAAAGGGTGCGAGGCTGATTCCTGGGCAGCTCCTTGGTGGCATGGCTCCTTTCCAAAACTGTTTTTGGAATAGCTGAGGACAGAAATTCACTGTTTGTATTCTCAATACAAAGTACTTCTTAGCAGCTTCAAGCCTGAAAAGCTCTTGGGATCCCTGCATGCAGAAGGTGCAAACACTGCCCCCTCTTAGAATCTAGCACCTTCCCATACCTGCATGGTTTTACACAAACATCTGATGCCACTTTCAGGCTCCAAAATGTACCTCATCCAGCCCTGCAAGTGCACATAGAGGTCTCTGGCTTGCTTGAAAGCCGAGGTCCAGAGCTCAGCTGTGTGGGCATACTGGGATGCTCATACAGAGGTACTGATTACAAGAAGCCTGGCGCCGCCCCTGTGCTACCCAGCCAGCCCATGTGTCACATCTCCCATCACAGGCAGTGACCAAGGGGAGCAGCTGTGTACTGACCTGACACGTTTCTACTTCTGATACCGATACATAACATAGCAGCACTCTGTAAGCAGTATAAAAAGTAAGCCAATGTCTGTGTCAAGGAACAGTAATGAGGATGCATTTTCTGCAGACATTGTCAAAAAGACACAGAATGAACACCCCTGAAGCAGGCATGAAAGCTGGGGAAGCGTTATAGCTGTGGAGGCGCGTCCCAATGCGTTTGGCTCCGCCGGTTTGAATTCAGCAGGGCCTGTCAATGAAGTACAAAGTGCTGTGCACACTACAATCGCCTGATAAGTGACTGGGCTTTACATGTCACGAGCGACAAGACGCAGACGCAAGTTCAGTCTGCAAGATGCATCGCTGCAGATATCCACACAGACGCAGGCACACAGCCTCCCTCCAGCAGCTCTGGGGTGCAGTCCCCCCTTGACCCCAGCACAGCACTGCGTTTTTGTGCAAGCAGCTTTGTGCCCATGGTCCCTGCCACACGTGCTGCCAGGAGGTGCTGCTCTGCGCCCGCTGCACCAGCAGGGCCGGGTGCACCAACCCAACCGCCAGCAGCCACAAGTATCCTTGGGCTGAAAGCGATCTCAAAACCCAAGAGTGGGAATTCCTGAAGAAGGTCCTTCTCTTTGCTTAGCACTCTTGTTAAGAGGTATCTATTTCTGGACAGATTACAAACAGCAAGGACAGTTGTTGTCACATTTAAAAATAGCCTCGGAGGAAGGCTTAACCTTTCCCTGACCGGCAGCAAATTTTAAGTGCTACTCCTAGATCAAAAAGGCAATTATTTAGTGGATCTTACAGAGATCCACTAACAAAAACATGGAGAAACATCTCCATGTGAGATCTCTTCAGGAGATTCTCACTCCACCTAACCCTGAGTCTGCACCCAGCACCTGAGCCCCACAATCAAATCCCCAGCTCCTCACAAGGCTGCAACTACACTTGTCCTTTGTCGCAGTGCTCCACCATTCGCACTGAATGTGTCTGTAAACCTAAGAGAACAATAGGAACAGCTCTTTTTGTCTGAAGCCCGCTGTACCTTACACTCATCTGATACTGTACTTTGCAACCCATTTAAGCTGCCGCTTTAATACCAGCCATGTGATTTGTAAAAGACTTTTCCCATGTTAAAACTAACACTTAGTGGAGCTGCACCACAGCACATCAGCAAGGGCAGCATCCTGGCTAAGGGCTGTACACACACAGTGCTAGCACCACTTACAGCTGGAATTTAAGGTCGTACCCTCAAAGCAGAGAACAGTCGCTGCAGAGGGTCTCACAAAGGTATACAAGTAGCACCTTTCACTGCATATTTAAGAAATTAGGAACCGTTTTCATCTATTAACTAAGCCCCTCTCCTACGGAAGCTGAAGTGATTGCACAGGCTCACCCACCTCTACCCCCAGCAATTTAAAACCTGACCTAAGTTATGCCAGACACTGCACTTCCGAGCTCAGTGTCAATTCCGAGATCGCATGTACAGCAGAGCCGCGCTGTGCGTGCTGACACACACGAGGACAGCCGTGGAAGGTGGGAGCAGAAAGGAAGCGTCGCCCAGCCACACGCTCCTGAAATTCCTGTGGGACTCACATGATGCTGCTTGACCAGACAGCTACACCCAAGCCCCCTCAGCTTGCTGCGTGAGCAACGTGAGCCTGCACCTGCGAGCCAGCGCTCAGTCCTCTCTGTTCTTCTCGCTCTTTTCATTAAATATGACAGAACTGCATGCTGAAGGACTATTTAAAACACCTTCCCAGGACGTCTCAAATAAATGCTTCCCTTCCTGTGATCAGATTCTAGACGGCCTTCCTGCACTAGGATTTTTAACGCTTGGTCCTGCCCAATAGGAGGCACAGCCCCGCAACATGTGGGGTGTCACACAGCCTCACACACAACGACAGCCTTCACATTTTGTATGCTTTTCAGGGAGAATATATACAAAAAAAGGGAAAACACTACACATAAAGCATACATATGCTGTTAACACATACGTAATTTTTTAATTGAAGTACTATCTGTAACAAAAAACCTCAAAGCACATGAAGGCACATATACGTAACCTTCCTTTTGGGCAATTATTCATCCTTCTTGAGTCACACGGTAGTAATACACCGTTTTCAGGGAGCAGATCAGTGAAGGATGTGATGTTGTATAAGGACATTCTTTTTCATTTTAAATCATTATTTCCTCATGGGAAATGTAAAACAATTTATGAAACTCAGATATATAATAGAGTAATGATGAAAGGTCTCATCCAAAGTCAATGGAAAGAGTCAACTGATTTCACTGTGCTCTGGCTTTATCTCGGTGTGCCACTGCTGCAGGTCTAACGCCCTGCCAGGAACATGATGCAGGGCAGTGTGGGTGCAGCCCAGCCCTGATGGACGGAGCCTGGAATGGGCTAAGGCCACTCACAGGCAAGACTTGCTGCCAAGCAAGAGGGGTCCTGGCATAAAATCCAACCCAGCTCAGACTGGTTTCTTTAAAGCAAGCAACTGAAAGCACAGAGACCTGCAAGCTAATGAGCTCGTATATATGCCAAGCCACTAACTATGGGACCTGGCAGTCCCAGAGACTGTAGGAACATAAAGAATCCTATACAAAGTTGGGGAAAGTTTAGGGTAATAGATGCAAGAAAGCAAGAACAGATGTAATCTTGAAAGCAAGAAAGGCCTTTGCACACAGGAATGCAGTTACATGGACACAGCTGTGCTAACCTAAGCACAGAAGCACTCCAGTGATCACAAAGACAGTATCAGAGGAAAATCAGGCCTCTGACCATGAAATGCCTCGATGCTCCAGGGTCTCCATATCAAACATATCTGTAACTCTAGGCCAGATACACGCAAGCAGTCTGCTTTGCACGCACTGAGGGCAGGTGTAAAAGCACGTTCCTCTTCGTTTGCATGAATTCCATAATCAGCAACGATACCGAAATATTGGGGTGAGGTTTAGCTACCCATGTTCTGTCCTGGAGTACAACCAAGGCACTGCTCCTGCCTTCCTCCTGCTACAGGCAGGACGGCATCTCACTCCAGGAGCTGGTAAGCAGATAGGAGTGAGTAACTGCCTCTTCTTCTTTCTCTTTTAGAAAGACACATTCCTGCTATCAGCAAAGCCAGTGCTACAGGTGCCTGACACCGCAACACGAGCAAGAGACTTCTTCAATTCTTCTGTGCAACTTCAGTGCTATTCTGGGCTGGAGCGTGGTGCTCAGCAATAGTGCTGGTGACATGCAGGAAATAACTTCCATGGAAGTAATCTGAGTAGACTGCTTGAGTGGGGATGGTGCATTTGTCCCTCCTTTGAAGATAAGTCAATACTCTGAGATACCAGCATCAAATCATATTAGGCTGGCTGTTGGACTGCACTGGATTAAACTAGTTTTGAGTCATTTGTGAATTAGTAATCCCTCTGACACAGCCAGATTTATCCTTTCTTCACACTGCTTTGGTAATTGAGGAAAGCTTAGTATCCTGCTGCGTATTTTGGGGAAAACTCTTGCAGTTGGGTGCCACAATCTGTTTCTAGGACTGTGCATTTTCCCATCAGACATTATACCTTTATTGTTTATATTAGTTGATGAGAACCACAAAGGAAACTGTTATTGTCATTAATACTTGCCCTTCAGAAGGGGGTCAGCCTGTACAAGGCTGCGTCCTGGCAATCTCACAGGAAAATTTGCTTTTAATAACACACAGGCTAAATTTGCTCTACTGGCTAAATGTAAGGCCCAATAAAGCGATGCAGCTTGCCAAAAATGTACAGAAAATGTGGGTGTGTGCCCACAACAGCAGCCAAGTCTCAGGAGCCTCAGGCCAGCGTCCTCTGCCTGTACAATGCTGCCCAGCACACCTGTGTGCAAACCCCTGCCCAGCTCTCGGCTGCAGGTGAGACAAAGCGGGACAGCACTCACAGGTGGCTGTGAGCACATATGCAGCCTCACTGAGCCATAAATCTGGGAAGCAAGGTGCTCAGGTGATTTCCAAGTTCAGTTTTATGTAACCTATTTTTTAGCCAAACAACTGCAAATGAGCAGTGTCTGGTGACATTTTATTGTGTTTCCCTTATTGTGCATTCATGGTAAATTGCTCTTCCCAATCACTGCTACAGTGTCAGAGACGGTTAAACAAAATCACCCAAAGAAACCGGAGAGAAAAGATTGGACTGCCTGAATCTACAGAATGGGCTCCTTTTCATTTTTCAGTGCAGCTTTGACTCCTGATTAAAAGAATAAACCAACACAATCCATTTGGAGAGTGGAGAAACAATTACGCCAGTCAACACCAGCAGCCGAGCTACCAAAAGAAGTCGGAGTAACAGCAGCACTGAGAAAGGAGCAGCTTACCCTGAATGTTATACCACGTATTCTTGAAATGTATGTTTTTCAGTGACACTATTTAGCATTTTTAGACCATACTGATGAGGAAGAAAAGACCATCAAGGATTTTTTTTTTTCCCAGTTACATTCGATAGCAGCCCGAGTTACTTGATTTATTAATTTACAATTATCCCTGTGTCACAGAAGAGCGTCCTCCCACAGAAACATCATGTTTTCACATTTCTATTAACGTGTAGCACCTTCACCAAGTTTTCAGACTGATGAAATACCTGGTGTTAAAAACAAAGCATGTTTATATTACCCTCCCACATGTTTCCTTAATTGTGTTGCAAACACAATTGCCCAAGAGCAAGGCAGAGGAATACACATTTCCATTTCTAAGGGATTACCCCATGGTCACCCACTTAGCCAGGGCTCTGCCCTCTGTCCCTCACACACAAGCTGCAGGCCCTGTTAGCCATTTGGGAGGGAGGCCGGCCTGCCGTGAGGCTAGCAGCTCCTTACGTGCTGCTCCTCAGAGCTAATAAACGCCCGTTAGCTGAATCCTACATTGCAAGTGACTGGCAAAGCTGAGACCTCCCTGCTGCATTCCCGGGCCACCACGCAGCACAGCGCATAGCAGTAATTAATGGGAAAACACATGCTAATTCTGTTGATATTTGATACAGAGCGGTGTTGCCTCAAAGTGGTTGTCAAAACCGCGTTTGCTGATAATAAACTGTTCCTATGCAAGTGGGTGCTGCAGCCTCCATCCGCAGTGCTTATCAAATTACAGCGTTACAGGCTCTCAGCCCTGAATATTCATGGTCAGAAATTAAGCTATATTTTTCTGGATGCTAACAGGAGTTGATGCTGAACATCTCTGGGTTTTGGCAGTGCTTTAGGTTGCATGAGAAATAAAAAGCCAGATGCATGCTCCACTTCTAAAAGGGCAACAGAAAGCCAGCCACCTAACAGGTCATGGTTAGGTAGCAGTATAAAACCACCCATCCGCACACACAAACAACAACACACTGGTAGGGTTCAAAACCAAACAAAATACTTGGGAAACTAGCACTGTATCTCAATGCCCCATTTTCAGCACTCAGTTTTCTAAACTCTAGCTCCACAGCCTGTTTAAATACACCTAAGCAAATAACAAAATCAAAAGAAGAGGATGCTATTTACTCTGGGGACAGTTCTACAGCCTGTTTACAAATGGAAAGGTTCACCTTCCTCCAGATTGCGGTTGTTAAATGCTCTGAAAAGATTCACACATTGTTTTAAACAAACTGTAAGCAGGATAAATAAGATTTGATGCCTGAAAAGTCCACTTGGGATAGAGTCACAGGGGAAGAAGATGATGGCACACTGAGCAACGCCCTGCGGTTCTTCATAGTAGTGAGAAGATCAGAAGAAGGGTGTTCCCAGAGGAGGGGCTTTCCTACCTCCCCAGGATATTTGACAGATCAGAGTGCTGTAAGAGGCTGGCAACAGTCCTACACTCTTTAAAAAAGCACTTTGCTTGCACTTACAGTGAGGTTTTGTCTATTTGGTTTGGTGTCAATCACCAGATGACAGCAGAACTGGCACAGCAGAAGAGAAGGAGAAGACAGCATGGACCTCGAAAAGCCTGAGAGAAGGCTCACAAAAGGTGCCAAGTCTGCCGTCCGTTTGATGGGCCTCCATCAGTTCCCTGACCTTCTTGTATGCTTGTCTTCCCCTGGGCCCTGAAAGGACCTACAATATCAATCCTCAGAAACAGCAAAACAGTTACTAAAATTAGGAAACAGAAGCTCTTCGTAAATCAGGTTATCTAGGAAGCCAGTCCTAGTCCACCTCATTCTTCCCCATGGTCCTCAATAACTAGTCTTGAACATGCTGTTGCTCTACAGAGCTTGTTGCTCTGGTATCACCCCAGAGCACCGAGTCTGTGCCTTTCATTTGCTATGCAATTTTAATTGTAAAAAAGGTGCTCCTGTGTTGCCACAGAATGTATGGTTCCTACCCCAATCCACGGTTTCTCACAGCAATCATATATTCCCTTGGACAAACAGGTGAATTAAAATGCCATTATGACATTTCCTTCTGCATGAGATCACGGTTGTCTTTTTAAGAAAGAATTAGCAACAAGGTGGGAGAAAAGCAAAAGTGGGCTATGGGGTGATAAGAGCATTGCTAACTACATCTTTCACCTGCCTGCAATACTGCTGAAATGCAAGCATGAGATCCAGCACAAACAATAGGCTGCGCATGGGATCCTGGACACAGTCCAGCTCCCTCTGTTCCAGAACCACTGATCTGGATGACTTTAGAAAGTTGTTCGTGCCTTTCAGCTCTTACTCACAAGGTGTGGACAGAAGACAGAGATTGATTTAATAGAGAATGAATATAATGCTCTGCAAGTAGCTCAGACTGCATCAATTAATCAATTATCCAAGTACATTCCACTTTAAAATATTCATTACCATTCTAATCTTTAATCAACTGCTTGTTCCACACACTCTGCAGCTCCTGAGTTTCTGTCCGTGACGAGAACAATACTCACTTCGCAAAGGAAGAACACCTCTCCCAGTGCCAGCCACAGAAAGCCAGAAGGCTGCTGACCATTGTATCCTGTGAACCACCTCCTAACGACCACAGACAGTGCTGGCACTGGCTGCAGCTTTGGTTGACACATTTTGGCTGATACATCTGATTTATTGCAGATTGGTAGCAGAAACGGGCTGAAGAAGGTTTTCACCTTCGCGTCTCTGCTTGGCACATGCAGAGCCAACTTCTATTATCACACAGTTGTTCCCACACAGGAGGTTTTCTGCCACAAAGCACGGTGAACCACCATCGCCTACCAGGAGCTGAGGAAGGTCTTTCTGCAAGACAACCTCTTCATCAGTAGGCAGCCAAGGAGTTCTGGTGACAGAAGACTGGGAGGTGCAACAGGGGAAGAAAGGGGAGATCTCAGATTGAATGAAGGTAAAGTAGATCAAAAATTATCTGCAACAGTGAGAGAAATGCAGTTGGTGATAACAAGTCCAGTGTTTGATGTGCATACGTACTTCATTATCGAGCCTTTCATCAGGAGCCAGGATTTATCCTCCAGCGATGAGAGACGGAACAGCTTAAAATGGTCAGTGACCACAGAAAGGATTAGCACATTATTATCTTTTTAATCCACACCATTTACTTTTTCAGGATTTATTGGAGCTAATACAAAAGTGATTAGCGTTCTGGTTGTGCTGAAGTAAGAGGTTGTTTATGACTCCATTCCCACACATGGCCTGTAAAAAACAGATAGCGCTGGCTGGAAAGTGGCCAATAACAGAAAGTCTCATCACCGATGAAATATTCACAGAAATGGATATGACTTGTGCACGTCCCAGTAGGTACCCGGACCTCCTAGAAGGAAGGCACGGGTCTGTTACATTCCACCCTGCAAGCACACAATGAAAGGTGGCGTGGAAGGTCCTGTAGCGTTTTTGCCTTTGCTAGACATGTGCTATTTTTAAAAATGTGGGATAACCAGCCCCAGCATTCCTGGACCTTAGTCAGTCCCAAAGAAGTCATGGCTAAAAAATGCTGAGATGTTAAAAATAATCAATGTTATTTTTTGTATGTGCATTCTAGCTTCTGAGAATTAAGGATTCATGCTTTTCATTTTCGCGCCTCATTTGTGATGGCTAGAAATGGATATTTTTTTCTGAATGGAAGTTGAAATTCTCAGACCATCGCAAAACTTGAGCACCAAAGGTTTTAAGAATTGTTCAAAACCGACTTTCTCAAAGCCGTCCATGTAATTTAAGACATTAAACCTCTTTTTCAGGATAGCATAGGAATCTGTGACTTCAGGACTGTGTGTCCCACCCTTCCCAAACTGGACTTGAGTTCCTAGAGTGCATACAACTGTACATGGTATTTAGACAGCTATATCCTACTACTTGGAATTAGCTGCGTTTCTATTTTTAAATGTGTGTCACTCTCTACCTTTTGAAAGTAGGGCTTATTATTTTAGTCTTTGGCTGCTTTGGAAAGTTAGACCTAAGATACTGTAACATAAGGAACAAAGTGGAACAACGCTGGTACGCTGAAAGGATTGACAGATAGACATATTTAGAAAAATAAAACAGAGAATTGTATTGTTCCCGTCCTTTTATTTACACTGATTAATCTTGTTAATGAGTATGTTTTGCAGCAGACACAGAGAAGCAGAATTTGTTCTTGGTTTGGATTTCTAGCAGAAGTTTCCTGTATCTTCCACACAAACCTGCAGAGTCTCCAGAAAAGTTTTGGCTATTTCCCCAAACCACTCTGATGTTTAACAGAACAAAACCAAACTCCCAAAGTGTAACAACTGGATGCTGCCAGTCTTTAAATATCAGTAAATTTTAAGCTCTTCAAAGGCAGTGACACTGAGACACCCTTTGCTCCTACAAATGGCATGAAGTTAAACAAGGCAAATAGCACGGATTCCCCCTACAAATCCCAGACTGCAATAGCCTTGTCCTGCCATCGATCCTCTGTGGTCTGTGACAAGAACAACAAGCGCTATGTGCCTTCACACACACAGCCCAGACAGAATTCTTACTGCACCTGGTATTTTAAAGCACATCCTTAGTGAATTTGCAATGAATATCTCTGTTAAATCTCTCCAGCACATGAATATTCCTTTCTTAAAAAAGATGTTAAAATGAAAGGTGAAGAAATTTCACTGTGGGGCTGATTGCTCTGCTGCTTCATTCACCTTGAGGCTGAAAGGACAAAAGACGAGCCTGTGAGAGCTTTTTTTATTTCCCCAGTTTGGATTGCAGATCAAATGTGAACTGCTACAGAACTTTGAGGCAGATTAGGATTTCAAAATGTCTTGTTCTCATTTAAAAGGGTTATGTCTGTACTGCAATCACAGTATCTCAAGTAGATGTTCTGGGCTGGCTTCAGACCACTTAGATCTCGTACTGCGAACACTGTGACTCGGGTAGCGTGGAGATGACTTTTGGCCTGCAGCCCAAATGTTCACTTATTAGCTGGGGAAGCTTTTGTGGCCTGTGCTGGGTTCCCTTGCTCCGCTGCCAAGAGCAGTTGAGCCAGGCAGCTAGCTGGGCTTTAAGTCCCTGGCTTCCACGGTGCCTACACACGCTTTAGCACTTCTGCAGACAAACAGAGGACACAGCAACCTTGCAACTCCCAGGCCACAGAACTGTGAGATTTATCATATATGAATGACATTAGCAAATGCCCTTCTTCTGCTCACTACTGCAGGTACTGAAACTGCTGCCATTCTCATCTTTAACCTGGCTGGGTGCTTTCTGAACAGCACCCATGTTGCGTATGCCGGATGTTCCATGTCAGCAAACACCTCTGTCAGCCACACACACCTGCAAACCTCAGTTTGGAGCAGCCTGGTGCTGCGCTAACGTGTGGTGGTTGTGCTGCAAGCTTGCTCAGCACCAACCTTCCCGCTCTCTCCTCGGTGCTGGCGGAAGGTGCCCAACTCGAAAGGGAACTCCTTTGTGCTGGGTGGCTGCCAGGTCATCATTGCAGAGCTGCCCACAGGGGACAGGGAGGTGCCAGAGCTGTCGCTGTACAGCAAATGTAAGAAACTTATAAAGGATTCAAACTACACTTGAATTAGTTGTCACTCTCCTTCCACCCCCTACAAGCATTTCTGACCTGCACCTCAGTTTCCATTAGGGTCATTTCTTGTAGAGCAAGGTTTTTAAGGCAATAGCGCAACACTCTCTCACAAGGATATGGGTATTGCACGGTCCAATCACACAGCAGACAGGGGGAAAACATGACAGAAGAGCAGTCAAGAGCTGCTTGCTATCTCACCCCCTCTGAACTGCAAAAACATCTTTGGGAGCTGTGAGTCACTCCCCTATTGTTCTTGCTATATCATTATTTTGAAGTGGTTCATGCCTGTGTTATTTGGTTGCCTGCTTTGTTTGCTTTATCAGTTTGCTGGGTGATGTATAATTAAAAAAGCCCTGTTTTACCACCTCACTCACAGATCTCTTTAGATAACACAACAAATGTGATAGCAAGAATAACACAATATAAGCTTCAACCTCTGCAGCTTCCCTGTGAATTTATTGAAACTTTCCTTTCTGGGATACGTGTCTCTCATCAGAAATGGGTTTGTGCTATGAAAGCTGGTGCTTATTTCCCGCTGACATGAGTGAACACGACTGTTGACATAAGAAAGCAGTCTCAGACAGCAGGTGAGACTGGACAACCCTCCCCAAGCACTCATCACCTGCAGCTCCTGACAAAGCCACCCAGCAGGTGTTTTTCTTTTGGAGATTCACCTGGAGATTGCACTCACAGATTAGAGCTGGATGATATCTTTCTATGTATGGAAACTCCACCCATGTTTGCTCCAGATGCACCTTCACCCTTTCAGCCTCAGCAATGAGCACTGCCGACTGCCCCATCCCTGCCACCAGCCCTCTGGAGTCCTTTCTCTTCTGACCCCTCCTCAGCTTGTGAAACACAGTTGTCAGCAACTCTGTCTATCGTTGCATCTAGAGCTCCTGCCCAGGCTCCTCTTATGCCTTGACAACACCACTTCTCCTTCAAAAAAGTTTCACTCTTCTCCCCACATCTCGTGCTTCCTTCTTATCACATCAAATAAAAGCGACTTTTATTCATTCCCAAAATCTTCGAGGGCCAATCATTCCCTCATACACTATTTATGCCTTCTCCCACCTTTAATAAGCATGTCATGCCACCTTTCATCACACTCAAGACATTTTCAAACATCCTTTGTTCTTTCTTCCGCGCTGTATCTCATACAAAAATGTGGACAGCCAGCAAGTTCCCTCATTGACCTCTTTCAAATACTTCCCTCAAACCTTCTTTGCCTTCATACAGAAGTGAAGCTGTGGGTGTGCAGAACCAATACTACTGATAAGAAACTGCAGACTGACTTAACCCACCCTCTAAGTAAGCCCACTGGTGGCCTCCTGCCTTGAGCATGCTGAGCTATTTAGGGCAGGGGCTGTTTTTGTCAGTCTGCTCCTGTAAGTTTATGAGCCATGCTGGGAAATTTCAGTTCTGCTTACAGACAGAAAAATAAACGATGACCCCTGTGTTTCAGAGAATAAAGACCTGAGGTCTATAGACTAACATGTACAAAAGTTTACATTTACTTATGAACTCATCACTTAAAATACGAACAGCCCCTAACTTAGAAACATCTGTGCAGAAACACTTAACAGGTAAGAGAAATCCCAGTGTTTTTCAAGAGTAGTTTCAAGAGACTGTGCTGTTGTGGTTTAACACTAGTGTATCCTCAAGCCTTGGTAACGCCTGGTAAAGCTCTGGTTAGATTGCCGCTCCTTTCCAGCCTTCACTGGAGCAGTTCTGGTCACAGGCTTTGCAAGTGCCAGTCTGGAGATCAGCTCATGGTGGCCAAGACAGCAGCCTGTCAGCTTAGGGGCTGGGGGAACTCTGTTATATAGGACAGGGCATGGAAGTGCAACCAAAGCTGAAAGACTGTATGGCAAGGGAAAGAAACATTTGCTTAAGGGCTCTTAACTATTCTTGTTGGCTTCAGGGGCATGAGAAAAGATTGCAGAGAAGTAGGCCTGCAAGCCTTTGTTTCTCTTCCTCTCTCCAGACACTAGCTAGCAGTGCACGAGGGCAAAAGGATCAAATAAACAATATTTTTCAAATAGCTGCCTTCCAGAAAGAAGGTTGATACTAAGCCATGTGGGCAACCCTAGTACCTCTTCCAGTTGAAAATAGGGACAAGGTTAATAGGGCACCACAGCACTGCAGCCAGCAGGGCAAGAGTCATGTTTTTCCCCTTCAGTTGCATTTCATTTTCCCCTAAGCTGTCATGTAACTCTTGGCCAAAGCAGGAGCAACAAATAAGAAAGCCTGTTCTACACACAAGGCTTGCACTGGTTTAACTAAAGTCAGTTTTGAAGTCGGTTCAGCAGGTATGAAATCCCAAGGGAATCCACTTAACTTAGTGCACAGACATCAATTTAGCTCATCTGAGTTACTGCAGTAGGCTAAATCAATACAAGGCACTTGTAAATGGATATAAAAGTACATCCGTGTGGGTTTGCTTCAATTTTGCCAGTCGCGTTAGGGAGCAATTGTAGTTAAACCCAGTCAAGTTTTCTTTGTCGGCTGTCATTAAGCCCTAGATTACGACACTAATTACCCACATCAAAACTCCAGATGCAACTCCTGCATCTCCAAGCAGGGCACCCAGAGTCTCTGCAGCACATCCCACACCAGATGAACGTGAAACCTGCCTCTGAACCTGGCATCAGCAACCTCACGCTGCTGGGGCAGCAAAACCACCATCATGCAGCGGCCCAGCACAGTGACTTCACCCACCTGCTAAAGCAAGAGAGAATCAGCAGCCTCCGAGATGCTGCAAACTGTGCAGCTTCCTTCTTCCAGGCTGCACAAACTCAGGAGTCAGCAGCGCCAGAGCAGCTTTCTCATGCTGCTCTTGAAAAGGCCTCAGACTTGATCCGGATACCAACAGCAGACTTTACTCTTAGCAGCCCCACACAAGCAATAACCTGCCCCATCTGAACACCGTGGGATGGAAAGCGCCCTGAGCAGAGAAGCACACAGGCAGTGCAGCCACCTCTTTCTCAGAAGCTAAGTAGTAAGGTTGGACAGGCCCTGACAAAATAGTGATTGCAATTATATGTTTCTTCTATTTATATCAGAAGCTAAATTAACAGATTAATGTTTACTTCCAGCCGCTGCTACCAGCCTGAAGGGGAAATGGAGCAGAATGAGGTCGGCAGAGGTCAGAGCTCGTTCAACACATCAGTACAGCCAAATGTGCTTTGCAGAGCTTTGATTACTTCTCCAAACTTCAAGGCTGGTTTGTGATACCATTTTTTTTTTTTTTTTAAGAACCAAGGAATAAAAGGCTAAAGCTAAGGCCATGTTAAGATATTAATAAATCTCTCAACTAGCAAAAACATTATCTTTATTTGGGAAGCTGAATGCTTCTGAATATTAAATCAAAACCATTCATCTCTGTACATCCAGATGTCTTGCTCCTGGATGAAACTGGGGCTGCGGTGAGATTAACTGAGCTCGCATGGGGCTAACTGTACAGCCCCGTGGGATTAATCCATTATGTAGTCACAGCCATTAAATTAAACCTCTCAGCTCTTCTTCCCACGTGCACTGAGCAGGATGCTGCCCTTGCAACCCTCCCCAGTGCATATTTTAGCTCGGTGCTCGCTTTTAAGACATCAAGTCTCACTTAAAGATCAGCCTCTGAGCCCAGCCGCTGCTGAAGGATAACTACGGCATGCACCTGGAGCTTTATCAGCACTCCAGCGGGACTGCCGGAAGCACGGCTACCACACCTCCCTGCAGAGTAGCAGTCTCCTGGTAAAGAAATAAACAAGCAGCACTTCAGCCTGTAAAAAGAGCCAGCAGTGGGCTAACCCTTTTCTGCCTTACATTTCATTTAGTTATTATTATCATGTTTGCAACATTGTGCTCAGGATAATGGATTTGCAACTGGCTGAAGCTTGTAAAGAATTCAAGTATTAGGGGAAGAGAATCATCACTATTATCATTATTATTTCATGGAAATGAAACACAGTTGTTTTATCTCCAACAGAGAGGAGAAACCTAGCTCCTGTTTTTTCCACATTGCTTATATGAAGTTAGTAAAGAGTAATTTCAGCAGGATGTGGCCTGGGCCCTCCAACCAGGGAATGAACTCAGCCATGATGGAAGTCCCAGCACAGAGTTTGTCACTGCCTCAAGAGGGCTTCTTTGATGCTGATTTGGCTAAAAACAAAACAAAATACAACAAGGACAACCCCCAAAACAGCAACAACTGCTCTCCACTCCAGAGCCAGACAGAGGCATGCTGGGAGCCCAGAGTGAAACGCACAGAAAAGGGGGCTGTGCATCCTCCGTAACCCCAGAAGCGATTACAGCATGCTCCAGGTTAACAAACCAACACTGGACAAATTTGCAAGCTGAAATCAGATGGAAAAGAAAATGAGGCCTAAAACAGATTCAATTATTTTTGTTCAATTATCACAAAATATTTCAACTTGGTTGAAAATGCAAATTAATTTATATAAGAAAGCATGAGAATCCATTTACTATCATAAGCCACACATGTTCATTTTAAAATGAAAGATGGCACCCAACCATTTCACCATTTTTCCCCTTGTTTTATCTCCTCCTTTCCTGCAGACAGCTTCCTTGCATTTAAGAAATTTTTCACTAAAAAAAAAAAGGTGTCAGAGAATACTCTCGGCAAACACATCTTGAACTCTCCACATAAACTCAGCCTCTGCGTCCTGCCCCCAGACACCCACGGCCATTTTTGAACTGACTCTGCAGCACTCCATTCAAAATAGAACCAGCTCCCAGAGGGTTTACAGCCTGTACCATCAACCTGAACGCATGCCTAGCTGATCCATTAAAAACAAACAAACAAACAAACAAACAAAAAAAACAACACAAAACCAACTCAATCACATAAGCTCAACTCTCCATCAGGGTAGCAAGAACTGTTTTTGATGCTGCCCTTCCCTCCCTGCCCCCACATCAGGAGTATCAGTGGGCTCCAAGTCAAAGCATGCGGCTGTGCTGTTTCTGAAGCAGAAGCCAGCTCCCAGGGGAGCTCCAACACAAATGCAGTGTTTATATGATGACTGGCCAGATGGATGCCCTCTCTTCTAAGCCTTAAAGAAATGGAAAGCACATCTATGAAAGTTTCACCAAGGGGGAAAAAAAAAATAATAATAAAAAATAAATAAATAAATAAGAGAAGGCAAAAGGATTTCAGAGATGACAGCCTCGAGCGATTTCCAAACATCAAACAAAAAGGCCTCCAGCGTGTTCTCCTCATGTGATACCTTTGCTCCCCCTCCCCACCTGCAGGCACTTTCCTGCAGCCCTGGACAGCTCTGCATCCACAGGCATGACTCACCTCCTGCTCCCATTACCTCCCGCTGTCACTCCAGAGCAGTCAAGGTTCACTCTGCATGGAAAGAAGCTCTTGTAAAGCAGGTGGAACCGACTGGGGAGCACCAGAGAACTACAGCAGTTCTGTATCAGCCACGCTCCTGTGCAGACTGCCTGCTCCTTCCTCCCTGATGCAGTTACTGCTTAGGTGAGTGCTTCTGCTTCACCACTAGCTTGTGGTATTTGGGTGTTACCCACTTTCTCATCTCTGCTTGCATGGTGATTTCACTTCTTCTACAGGTCCATGTTTCTGTGTTCTCCTCGAAGTCATCTTTTCCTGCTTGGATATCTTTGTATTCATCTCAGCAGCTCGCAGAGAGGCTCTAGTGTTCAAAAAGCATAGCCTCAAACACAGCCCTGTCAGAACTGCTGCCCCTGTTATCCTTCTGCTGCTGTGGGGCAGGGCAGAGGCAGCAAATGAAGCAGGCCAGAAAGAGTCTCTGGAGACAACTGCAAATGTCAGTCCCTTTTATTTCTCCCAGTTATGTCAGGAAAGCTTCCTTGCTCCATCAGGAACTTCTGTTATCTGCGTGCAAATTCAGAAGCAGTGCTTGTGTGCAAGCTAACGACAGCTTGTGCTCACCCTGGAAATGGCACACGGGACCTGTCAACGCAGCTCTGCAGATAGGCTCAACCTGTTGGAACTTCTTTCATAAACCAACACACAATGCAGCCTCCTAACAACAGCATTTGCTTTCACACTCTTGGGTTTGGGTTTAAAGCCAGGGCTGTAGGCCTACCCTGCCTTGCAGACATACGTTGCAATGCCACTGGAACGCCTGTACTTAAAGGCACTGAACTTGACACCTGATGCCCAGAGTTTCATGCCCATTTTGAGCCCTACCACCTACCTATCAGCAACCCCACATGAGGTTTTTGAGCCCTACCACATCAGCAACCACCACACGAGTGGCTCTCACCTCATGTTCCCACTGCAGGCTGGCAGAGCCCATCAGCCTACGGCAGCTGAACCAGTCTGCTGAAGAGCCTGCCCTTCTGCGAGGGAGTGCTGGCAGGTTACATTCACCGTGTAACACAAGATTTTAATTATTTTACAAAAGCACCAAATCCCTTGTCAGCTGTTGCCTGTCAGAGGGAAATAAGAAAATCAATGAATTCAGAAGACTGTAGAGAGAAGAAAAGAGAAAAAGGAAAAAAAAACAACAACAACAAAAAAAAAGCACTGAAATTAATGCCTCTTTCATTCATCTGAACTGAAGAAGATACACTACTGGAGTAACAAGGATTTTCATTTCTAAAATACCTAGCCCTGACCAGAACTGAACCGAGCTGTGGAGTACAGCCCCTTCCTGTTCCAAGCAGGAGCTGGGATCTATTTTTTCAGCAGCACTGTCGCTACAAGCCATACAATTTATTCCCAAATGTAATGCTTATTGCATTTTACTTAAGTTCTAGTGTAGCTCAGCACAGATCTGCCTGCCAAGCTCGAGTGTTTTGAAATGCCACTCATTCCTGACCCATGTGATTGAAATGGAGGGATTATTCTGTGCTGATGTTTAACTCCCTGCGAAGCATGTGGCCAGAGAAATCCCTGTGCTGCTAAAGCTCTCAAGTCACTGAAGTCAGGCAAAGCTACTGCTTCATTAGAAGGTTTCAGCATTACTGGATTTATCTTGATTGCCCATATTTCTGAAAAGCTAAGGGGTGTTTCACACACCTGAAACCTAGAGAATTTCTTATTTCATTACTGAAAAATGCATAGACAGAACTACTGCAGAGGTAAAAAGGAGAAACTACTAGGAAAGAGGGAACCAATGACGTTATTATCGTACTTGGCATTTTCAGGTGATAATGGCAGTACACCTGGTTGTACCGTGCAAAAACATTCAAACTAACACATCAGTGTCAAAAGCTAGATTTCACAGCACCCCAGATCCTCCCTGACAAGCATTTTCATACCGAACTCTCAAAATTAGCCCAATTAAAGTGGCAAACACTATTGGCTCTGTTCTAAAGTGGTGATTCACAACGGAAAACTGCAGAGGTGCAGGCTCCACAGGGCTAGGAAGGCTTTCCTCTGCCTGCTCTAGTCCCCTGCCCTTCTCCCCAGTTCAAACCCCTTTACACAGCAGCCATATAATTGAGGTCCTGAAGGCCCAGGACTGAGATATCTGCTGTGTCCACCTTGCTGGGATATTTAGCCCAGGCACAGGGCTAAAGTGTGCAGCTACACTAATTCCAAAGCCAGCTAGCTTGATGCTAGCTCCAGGATCCCCGCACAGAGCTTTGCTGCACACTGTAGCCTTGCCCTGAGTCAGCTATCATTAGCTGGTGTTAATCCTGACAGAGCATCCTGACTACAACATCCTGAAAAGGGCTTAAGTGGGAGTTAGGCACTAGTTAACTTATAAATTAAAGTGTGAATTAAATTAGCCACTGAAGAAAGTTGGGTGCACTTTGAATTTCAGTTCATTACAAAGTCAGCACCAGGCCAATTTACACCAGCCAAGGATCTGGCCTCGCTTCTCCTCCCTGTAATTCTAAGCCCTAGAGAAGCTGGGCAATGTGACCTGATCCTGGCTGTGGGATATTGCAGGAACCCATATATCCACGACAGATATCCATATCTGTCATGGAACCTTCTGAAAATGACTTCCAATAAACTGTTTTAGTCCATTTGCAATTCACAATGCGCATTTCAGAGCTTGTGTGAAAATACTGGTGGGAGGGTGAAGCAGCAAACAACTTCCAGCGAGCTAAGGCAGGAGTTCAATGCAGTACGTGGAATCTTTTAAATATCCAGTTAGAAAGCATTTGCCAATAAGTCATTATTATGAGCTTTTTTTTTTTTTTCCTTTTAATTCCTTGCAATAATCATTCCAAACAAAGTTGTACATTTCTAACACTAGAGACAGAGCTAAAAACACTAAAGTGTTTTGAAATAAAGAAAGCTGGGCATAAATTAGTGATCAACAGGTTGCAAAAATCAGACATTAGTCATACCATTTAGCATGACAAAAGCCTATCTGAATCCTTTAGAGACTGTAAAATTCTGGCCCTACAGAAATTAAAAATCCAAAGCTCAACCACTGTTACTGAACATAATCAACTCATGACTATAAATCTCGTGGGGCTCAAAACAGTATTTATTTCTGGCCATGCACAACGTGTCTATTTGCCTTGACACCACCAGCGAGCCATTTTCTGCTAGCTCCAGGCAGTTGCTCCTCAGCCCCGTGGGCCCCTTGCCTGGGGCAGCAGGTCCTGCACCATGTCCCCAGGGCCTGTGCCAGAGCACAGAAGAGCTGTCCTTCCCCAGGAGAAGGACAGCCGTGCCCAGGGCGTGCTTCCCCTTTCTTCTACCCCCTGGTTGGTCTGCAAAGATATGCAGGGACACAAATGCTCAGAGGACAGAGGGAAAGCAGTGCTCCTGGGCAGTCACTGAGCTGCTGCAGCTTCTTCTCCTGGGCAAAACATTTTAACTCCTGCAGCAGCCCTGATTGCAGAAGGTACCCAAAGGGATTTTTTTAAAACAAATTCCTCGTTCCTCCACGTATCCTAGCAACACCTCTCCAAGGTTAGAGCTGTGATGACTTGCCCACCTGTTGTATAGCAAGCCTGAGGCAAACTACATATTGCTTTCTTCCCAGCTGGCCCAAGAGTAGGAAGCTGCAGTGATGAAGGGCTGCACCACAGCCAGCACAGCCCAGCCTCACCCGCCAGGCCAGGTGTCACGTGTCCTCCCACGCCCTTCCCTCAGTCCTGACTGAGCTGCGATGTAGCGATGGTAAATGAGCAGGTCTGGTTAGATAACCAGAAAGCCACCGACAAGCAGCCTGTTTCATAAAACTTGTCACTCTTTTTTCTCCTCCCCTCAAAGCATCCTTCAGTATTTTTGATTATTGAGAGACAACAATTAAAATGTTATAGAAATTATCACAGAACATTTTTGGTTTACAAAACAATTAAAAATGTAATCATCATTACAAAAATCTGTAGCAGAAGGGGAAATTTACAATGAATCACTTTCTATATCCAGTGAAGATGGTCCTTTCCCTGTGATTTTCCTGCCAGCCAAGTGAGATTTCCTTTCTTTGGCTACTCCTGACCAAATCCTTTGGACTACAGTATACCTTTGCCACTTGAACCTCAGTTATTTTAATGTAACATTCATCTCTGCTTCTGCAAAGCAAGCAAACAAGAAACTTCTCTGCTTACTTGTGTTAGTTACTGATCACTGCTAACTCTGCTTTATTCTAACGTGTTTAAGGAATTCCAGAGTTGCACAGACACATGCAGGGGAAACTCTATTACCAAGGCCAACAGGAGAGATGAGGTTATCTCTGCTTATTCAAAGATCCATCATCTCCTGTAGGTATCTGTTACTCACCTTCACTCAGAGGAAAATATGGGATACTTCCTAAGTGGTTCTGGCTCTGCTGAGTTATCCCTCTCTCCCAGCTCATGAAGATAAATGCCATAATGAAATGCAGCCATCAGGCATTCTCTATATTTGGAGTACTCAAAGTGTGAACAATGATTATGCCCTTTCATTGGATAAGTTAAGGTTGACTGCCTAGCTACATGGGAGAGACAGGAATGATTTGCACTAGCTTATATGAAGTAAATGGAAAAAGGTGGCATACCCTCTCCCTCAGCATCAGTTATTCTGCTAATCTCAGGCTGAATAACACGTTCAATATGTCAAACCTGCACTTTATTTTAAGGCTATTTGGCAGCTGACTCTGCAAGCTGAGATGAGTCCAGCTGAGATGGCAGCAGCCACTTCATTAGTTCAATGTCTGTTTGTTTTTGACACTTCTGTGGAATCATTGACTAAGCTTTTATAATAAGTGAGAAATAGATTTTTATAGGCAAGACTTTCTGGAAGTGTCACATGAATTTTGGGACCAGCTCCTGACCTGTGCTACGCTAACAAAACTCCCTTGCAGACTGACAGACATCATGAGGGAGAACAGGATCCTGCTTTATGCGTGAGGCAAAACTCAGTGCTGGCACAGTTGTCATTTTTTATAGCTTAAGGGAAAAAAAAAAAAAAAAATCAAGTGTTTAAATTTAAATATGAAATGTAAATATGTCAGACATATCTGACAATAAAAACACAGCTGTTAACAACACACTAAAAATAATGCAATGGTACGTCACAGGGGAATGAAATCCTGCCTCTGGTTAAGTCACAGGATAGCCTGCAGGTGAGAATAGCCTCCTCGTTTCTTTAGCACAGGGAGCAGCGTTTCTATTTGGACATTGTGCAGTACTGGGCAGAAATAACATCAGGATCCCTTCACCCAGACACAGCACAAATAAAAACAGAACCTCACAAATTTTTTGAACAAGGCATAAGCCCCGAACAGACAGCTGTTGACATGCAAGGCGGGAGTTATGTTTGTATTCCACCCAAGTAGAAGAGATCTATCACCAAGGCCAGCCTCTTTAAACCTGCAGCGGACTAGGAGCTCCAAGGATGCTCCTGGGAAGGGCTTCATCTTAAATTCAACGCAAATCACAGGCTGTTTCTGATGTAAATACGGGGCAGTTGGTAGGCATTGGGAAGACCCAGACACAGCTCATCTATCACGGCCTGGCAACGTTACCGAATCCCGCAACCACCACTTATGTTATGCAGCTATTAAGGCTAAGGATGTGTTAGGAAAATGAATTCAGCATTAACACGCTCCAGGGAGAGCACTTGCAACAAGAAGCAGGTCGTGGGTTAAAATAGTCAGGAGCATCTTAACCAGTATACAAAATGGTCAAAGAACAGCTGCTGAAGGGACTCATGAGGCCCTGGCACATACTATCTAGAAAATATTAAGGGTATTTTGAAGCACACACTGGCTCATATTCAGCACCCAGAAGCTATTTTAAGCGCTCAGTGGAGACAAGCTAGGGCTATTAGGGCACTTTTCTTCCAAGAGACAACAATACATTTTGAGTCAAATGATCCCATCAGAGAGCTTGGTAAACACCTAAATCAGACCAAGTGGCTGCGATGTTAGGCAAGCTTCAAAGGCTGAGCTAAGGCAGACTTTCTCACAGCACTTGAAAAGACAGTCAAGCTATTTGCTGGACGGTTTTGGTGCTGTGCCTATCACATAAAAGCAGCTTCCAGAGAGAACCTCTGGAGTCAGGCGAACCGCTTCTTGGCACAGGGCAGCTGGTTCACACACAAAATCTTGAGCTGAGGCCTACAAGATAAGTTCTTCCATGTTACCAAGCAGCAAAGTCATGGATAAATAATCACTGATAATACAACCCTTGCTTCCTGGCAGAACAACAGCCTCTGACCCAAAGGGAAAGGGTTTCAGTCTTTCTCTGGCCTTGGCTCACGTCATCTCTGTCTCAGTTCTACCCAGCCTTGTGCCTTTTACAAAGCATTCTGAGACACACAGACAACAAAAGGCTTTGGACAAGTAGAGAATTCTACTAGTACACGATGCTATAGCTGTGTGTTATGTGAAGGCAAAGTTAACCGCAATGAACACCCTAAATCAGAAGGATGGGGAAAACTGGAAACAGAATAGGAGGAAATTGGATTATAACAGCAATAGAGAGAAGCGTGGTAGGGATGGCAGGGATCTAGAGACCTTGGGAAGCACTCTGGTATCAGCACGCTGGCCTCAGTGAAGGAAACTGTTAAAAGTCTACCCAGGAGACCAAACCTGATCAGAAAGAGTCTGCCAAATCTGTTTTATTTTGTAAAATGGCTGAAGTCTCCTCTTCCCTCCTATTTTTGAAAGCATCGCTGTACAGCTCCAAGAGGCCTGAACAACTGCGAACTGCAGGCACCTGGTTGAACTGCTTGCAGTGGCACGAAAAAAGCAGAGTGAAGGGTGCCTAAGCATAGTTCACAAGGCTGCCGTCTCCCTGTGCTCAGGTTCAAGCTCCACATCCAGCTCAGGTCAGCGACGTGCAGAAACACAGCCATTTCACAACCACCAAAGCTTAGAGTAGAAACAACCATAGCAAATGCCCTCTCTTCATGAGGAACCAAGTATAAATAAAATCCTTCTATAGTGAAGTCCCTAAAAAAAGTTTGCCACTGCCTGCACTTTATCAAGTTACAGTCCAATATAGATGATAAGACATTTAGCCAACTTTTAATCTCCCAGCCCACTCACTGTAGACACTCACCTGGGAGAAATGCGATACTGAGCTAACCCACATCATTATCCAGCCCTGAGTTTACAGATGAATACGAAATCATGGACTTAGCTTATCTTTTTGCCTTAAAAAATGCATTTTTCTCACATAGTAAACTTTTTTCTTTTAAAGGGAGTTATAAAATGAATTACACCAAAGATCCTCTCCCACCATCCCCTCTCTCCCCCCACCTCTACCAGTGCAGCAGCAACAGTGACACAGCAGCAAAAACAGAGGCAGAGGAAAGCTAAAGCTATCTTGACAGAAAATATGTAACACCTGAAGCAACTTAGATGCAGTAACCAAGAGTCACTGGGAAACCCAATATGTTTGTGTTCTCAAAACTACGAAAAAAGTCTGTCTTCTCTTTCAACAATTATTTTTGTTTCAAATACGCTCTTGGCACAAATTCCATATACAGCATTTGACCAGTACTGAGAAAAGTTATGAACAAGAAAGGGAATTAAATTAAGTACCAACGAGCCTCCGAAACAATGCACAGCTGCCAGCGTCTCATGGCACCTCTGTGATGTGCACAACACAAATGACTGAGAGCAGCGATGCACATTTTTTTTTATTTTTATTTTTTCCAACTAAACCACCACATTTCTGAGTTTCACTTACCTGTCAAGTTCTTCAAGCCAAGTTCCCTGAGTCCAAAATTACCATCCTTTCTGTAGTTAAGAAATATTGCCAAAGCATATCGGTCTTCATAGAGTTTGGTCCCACGAACAATGCGCAGGTTCTCCAATGGCAGGTATTCAAACTGATTCAAAGCCACTAGAACATAGCCCGTGACTTCTCTGATAGACTGAAAGACAAAAATGAAACAAACAGATTACAAACCGTCCATTTTTAAATGTTCTGAATTTTTCACACAGTGGATGCTTTCGTATGAGGTATGGGTACCTTTCCAAAAAAAAAAAAAAC
>VXAV01008247.1:108096-212857 GCA_013399715.1 Alectura lathami
AAAAAAGGAAAACAGGATAAAGTTTTGTTGACACTGGTAGCCTGCTGTCCCTCCCCCAGAAGCCCTTTACTTTGTTTGTTTGATTTATCCAGCTGAAATGACAGATTACGGCAAATGCTTTGACAAGAGCCAGAGGGTTCTTTGCGGTCCCATGGTTTCCATCAGCAACACACCTTTTGCTACCCAGCAAATATATTTGCTGGAGAAACAGCCATATTAATTCTTGGGGGAGGGAAGGATGGTAACAAACAAACACACAAACAAACAAACAAACAAAAAACAACACAAAGGGTTTCTTATTTACTAGAACATAGCCTCCTGATTAACTATGTCTAGTGGCCTAGCATATTAATTTGTGGGTTTATCTACTTTTTATTCAAATTTTAAAGCAAAAGGCAGAGCAGTGACATGTTTTGCAGAATCATTTGTTTTATGACTGGTCCAGCTTGAAAAAATACAGTGGGAGTGTAGCAGGCAGCTCGGGTTATGGCCACTCCTTCCCGATGCTGTCACTTTGCCAGTCAGTGCTAGTTTTGACATGATTCTTACTGGAAGTGACACCTGCCTGCTTGGAGCTCACTCCAGGCACTGTTGGAGTGCCTGCACAGATGCCTGCTGGCTTCCATGCAGATTTGCAAATCATGCCAGAAAGGATCATCCAACGTATCTCCTCCCCTGTAACTCTTGCCAAGCTTATGCATGATTTGAACATCCCATCCCTTGCATACAAGGCTGAACACTATCCTGGTCAGGTATCCTGATGCTCTGATCTTAACTGGTTAAGATTAACCTGTGTCCCACCAAGGAGTTGTGATGGCTCACAGCAGTGGTAGTTTGAGAGTCAACTCCCTCTTTGATTCTCCTGCTTAGGATGGAGGTTCTCAGAAAACTACATTTCCTGTGAGTCAGTCCTTCATGAAGAAAAAGGGAGACATGGATGCAAACAACTGAATTTCAATTCCCATGACCGATAACTGGAATGGAAAGAAACAGCTTAATCTCCAGCAGACTTAAAGGTAGAAGTTTCTAAAGACGAAAAACAAATGACTGGCAACCTCCATTCTTGCCTGCTGACCATTTTGATTTTGTACATTTTTCTTGTCCTCCCCATTATAGCATCACTTTGACTGGAAATTCCCAGCTAGCATTACCTTGCCTTTCCCTATCATCCTTCCAGTTCTTGAAAAGAAATGGCCTACAGCCTCACAAGCCAGCAATGGAGGCAGCAAGCAGGCTCAGGCTCCCAACGCACTGCTCGTGCATCAGTACACAAATTCTGGCTCCCCAGAGTTTGGGCATGGCAGCATGAATGAACACACAGATATGAATGAAGAAAAGGCTGAGACTCTCTGGCCCCCTTTTACAAAGGAAAAAGGCACACTACTCATCAAGCTGTCCTTGCAGACACCTGGATGTTGGGAAGCAGGTGATGAGATGCCGTCAGTGCTTCCCTGCAGCTGGACACCTGGCACAAAGAGGTCCCATGGGGTGGGATGGACATCCAACAACGCTCAGGGCTGTGGCATGCACAGCCCAGCTAACGGGCACAAGTGAGACCTGCCTGGAGGCAGATCATCCCCTTCCCCACCTTATTTACTGGAAATGTTCAGGAAGAAACTTGTACTAATTTAACTCCGATTTAATGGGTGAAGCTCTCCTGTTCTACAGGTCCCTTCCCCTGGGGCTTGTAACAGGCGCGATAACCCATAAACCAATAGTCTACTGACCTTCTCTTTCCCTACCACAGCCATTTTTTTGTTTTTAAACCCAACACGTCACCCTTCAACAACCACAAATGCAAGAAAGCCTGTATGTCCTGAAACACCTCGTGCTTTGACACGAAGTCCAGCCCCACCCCAGCATGGCAGCTGCTGTGCCTCAGGAACCGCCCCAACCTGGCGGCCGCCACACCTCAGGAGCCGCCCTCAAATGGCAGCCACCGCACCTCTGGGCCACTCCCGATTGGTGGCCGTCGCATCTCAGGAACTGCCCCAAACTGCAGCCGCCATGCCTCAAAATGGTGGAAGCTGTGCCTCATGGCCTACCTCAACATGGCAGTCATGGCACCGCAATGGTTGTCTCAAGACAGGGGGCCACCATGGTTCAGAAACCCCCTGAAATGGTGGAAGTAGTGCCTCACAGCCTGTCCCTACATGGAGCACCCAGGGGCAGCCCCCAGATGGCAGCCACTGCGCCTCAGGAAATAATTCAAAACGGCGGACAGCGCGCCTAAGGAAACAACGCAAAATGGCGGCCGCCACGCCTCAGGAGCCACCACAAAATGGCGGAAGCCGCGCCTCACAGTCCACCATGACGTAGCGCCCATCGTACCTCAAGGGCTGTCCCAAGATGGCAGCAGTCGCACCCCTCAGCCAGGCTCTGGCAGAGTGAGAGCGAGCGTTCAGCAAACCCTGCCACCAAACGCTCAGGGGACGATTTCTCCTCCCTCGGAAAAACAAAAGCAAAGCAGCTTTGGTGGCGGGAGCGCTGGCGGCACTGTCTGGAACTTGGGTCCTGTCACCAGTGACAGGAGAGGGGAACACCAGCACAGCTCCACTTCAGGCCAGTTTCGCCTGCACATCGTCCCATTTCTCAGCAGCAAATACGGGTATGTTACACCACGCACAAGGTGAAGAGAGAAACGGGATCTCAAAACGACGAGCACAGGGTTATTTTCAGAGGTAGTTTTCCAGAGGTTGAGCTATAAAAATGAGCTGCAGACAGCCCGCTGCCTTGCAACGTGAGACCCAGGAGCTTTAATTATGACTAATGCTGGCTGAGCACAGGTAAAGCATTTTAAGCTCCCAACAGCCAGGCCAGAATTATCCTGTCAGCAGGGAGCAAAACACGTGACTGTTACCAGCCATCTTAAATCGTCCTCTGGTTCGAGTCAAATCAGCCTGAGGGAAACGCGGCAGCATAACAGCGAAAACTTCATGGTTCTGCCCAGAAACACAGATCAATGACTGATGAATGAAGATGGGGCTTTTCACAAACACTGCCACGTCCTTTTAACATCCATCAGGGAGGCTTTGTGCTTTTTTTTTTTTTTTTTCCTCACACCAAGAGAAATAGAAAGGGCGGAGAACTGTAACTGAAATCTGTGTCAGGAACCAGCCAAGGGCCCACTTTTAACACCATCTGTTGCCAGTACAGCGAGCTCTATTTTGAGGGAATATCCATTTCACAACACATCAGCAAGGATCCTCGTGCGACTCAGCTGCCAGCAGATGTCTGCTGGGCCTGCTCCAAGGAGCTCGACCAACCCTCCAACGTGGCCCATGCATTTTGTCACCTTACCCGAAATCCCAAAAAAGTCAGATTTCTAAGTGACACAAAGGGGAAAATATTTCCTAAGCGCATCGTCCTTTTTTTCCCATGTTAACCAAGGTTAACCTGGCACAGCAAAGTCATGAGCGCAACAGCTACTGTGAACAGTCACCACCATGTCATCTCTTTAGAAGCTTTTCACATCTCAAGTTAACTCAGACAGCACCTTTCACATTTTGCTTTTTGATCAGTTAAAATCTAAGCATTTGTATCATTCAGAACAAAACCAAACTGGCTATATTTATGGCCTGTTTTTATTACAGGACAATTCAACGGTGCGATAAGGGGAACACTGGCAAAACTTCAGGCAAGTTCTCAGGGCAATAGTAATATTCACCTTTACAAAATGCGGTTAAGCATGACAGTGAGTGTGCTAATTTCCACCATTTTTTGCACACGTTTTCACTGATGTAATGCACTGTCTTCCATTGTGACAATTAAAAAATTAGCAACTACCAAATTACCACGCAAAGGTCTCTAAGCAGCAAGAGCAGTTACAGTGCTAACTCTAAGGGAAACAATAATATCCAGAACGTGGATATTATTGGATACGTGGATCCATGTGGAAACGCCAGCCTACTGCAATTTATGGAGCTCAGTTCGCTGCTCCCCACATTGCTCATTGATTATTATGAATTCTTAATGGCAAGGAAAACCGAGATTTTCAAAAGATGTATGTCATGGGATTCAGGCACATGGCTGCTGACAGCCTCTCTTGATGACCCGTCTGCAACCACAAAAAATATTTAGCACACACTGATGCTTCTCATGTCTGAGAGGACACTTCATTTTGAGACAATGTCAAGACTAACAGGGAGCACGCATGTCAGGAATGTTGTTCCAGAACAAGCTTGGGTCTTGTCTCCTTCCACACCATGTATTCTTCAATTACATCAACATTCATGAAATTGTGATGTTAAGCCCTTCTGAGCACGAGTGGTTTTTCAGATATGTGGTACAAGCTTCAATGAAAATCCTTCAAGTTTGAGCACACTGATGAATATCAGAACATAGGTTGTGAAAAATAGTTTTCTGGTGCCTGATCTGGAAGCAAGTAGTGTATCATAACCAGAGTTGCCTTTGCAGCTGCAGGGAATTTATTGTCCAAAACACTGAAATTAAGTTTAGACTCGGATTTGTTACCAAAAAAAAAAAAAAAAAAAAAAAAAAAAANCCACCCTTTTGGTAGTCTTTTAGTTTGTTTTAAGTTGTACTAAGGGATTGGCTTGGTTGTAGTTTTGCAAAGAGCTGTGCCTGAGGAGCCTTGTGTTATTGCATGACTGCAGAACTGAACCATGACTGAATATTTAAGACACCCAGTAGGAACTTCACGTTATTCTTGTCCTCACAGACACCCAGACTTCTTTGTTATTATACATTAAAAAAGTATCAACAATATCAGGAACAACAGACCAATGGAACAAATCTAACATTAGCTTTCTTCAAATTCAAAGTGGCAGTCAGTGAGAAGCATCTTTCGCTAAGTCGTTGGAAATTTTAAGAGAAGGTTTTGCCACAACTTACAGAAATCAGCTTTGGCGCAGCTGAAGTTTTCTGAATGGTTTGTCTTTACATTTCCTTATGCCAGGAGTGGGCCTGGTCATACAGGAAAACTGGAGCATTAACTGTGTAGCTATTCATTTACCAAGTGTGACAAAGAAAGCACATTGTTGCATACCTGAAGCAAGTAAGACAGATCTGAGCTAATACACATTACACAAGAGGCTGGGGAGGGCTTGGACACAAAGTAAATGCCAATTTAGAATCCACTAAACTGCAGATCAATGCCCAAATCTGGCATTTGGAAAGGAAGTCCTATAAATAATGTAGAAGTGATGGTGATGGATAAAAATGTAGGAAGCCTTTGAAACATGCATCTTAACTCATTTTTCAAAGCGTTGCTAGGAAAACAATGTGGGATATGGAAAACTAAAATAACAAACAAACAAAAACTAAAATAATGTTGGAATAGGAACATTAAATATAAATAATAGGTAAACAACAGGACAAAAAAAATCCCTTTTCAAATTCCAAATACAGGTTCTAGAGAGGTAGTAAAATATTTTTCCTATTGCACGTGTCTATGCCTATTTATCAGCTAAAGACATCATACAAATAGGGAAACCGATCAAGGCTTACATCAGCATCTGAGGGTTTTCCTGCTGTTTTCTGTCTAGAACACAATTTCTCTGTTAGTGAACCTGCTCAGGAAGTCTGTCACTTTAGGTACACAGGCTGTCTGAGCACATGCAATAAACCCTAAGGTGGTTAAATTCAGCTACGTTATGAGCAGGACAAGGCCTCCACTCTGTAACAACCCAGCCTTCACAGCTAGCATTTTACTGTCCCGAGGAAGGCTATGGATGATGATGTATTCAGTAAGTCGATAAGAATTTTGATGCTGTATCTGTAATACCTGACTGGCCAACAACATATTTGCAAAGTGGTTTCCAGAAGAGCTTATTGTATCATCACCCAAGCGAAAACTTGGTCATAAATTAGATCGGAAAGATTAAAATCAGAGTATTATGCTGTTTCAAAATGCTTTACCATTTGGGCTGGTTAGTAGTGGCTACATTTTGCAGAAACTCAAAGCACATCAGCTTACAGCTGCCCAGTTACAGAATTTCCAACTGGAGAGATTAATGCCTCTTGCTTTCTCTACATTTGCGAGCTTCCATCGTGTAAATCTTGCTTTCCAGGTGACATAGAAGTGCACAAAGTACTACCTCATAAACAAAATAATGCCAGCAGCCTGGAAGGATTTTAGGAAAGAAACAACCACGGGAAAACCCAATGCCTTTTATCAATCTGCCTCAGACAGGCATAGCCTATGAGAAGCCGTGAGCATGCTCAAGGGTCTCAGGACACTATCAGCAGGAAAAGATGAAGTGAGAGCTGGCTCACCGAATGACGGCCAAAGCTGCTTTAGTCAGGCACTGTGGGCCAGCAGAGCGAGCGCCGCCCTGGGATGTCTGCATCTGCTATCAGCTCTGACATTTCTCTTCTGCAGTTAGCCATTGGAGCAGAGGGGTTCTCCTAACACCCCAAGGAACCTTGACCCCAGCTGTAACTTCCACTGTACAATGTTTCTTGGCTGTATTTACACCAACACTGCACTGCTACAGGCAACCTGAGATGTCAGTGCACCAAACCAGGTTTAAACATTTATTTTAGCATAACGTCTAGCATCTACAAGAAGACAAAGAGGCATTCACTTCTTCATTGTTCCTAATTATTTGTGATGCTTTAAATCCCTGTGAGATTTCTGCTCGTGTCGAAGTTGAACTTGGTGTCGGGAGGTCGATTATTTGGTTCTTCAGCTTAGGAAACAGGTTGGAGAACACCAGGGAGCCCATTCAACCAGCATGCCCAAGCCTCCTTCACTGGGAAAAAGAGGGAAGACAGGAATCACAGAATGGCCAGGGTTGAAAAGGGCCTTGAAGATCATCTAGTTCCAACCACCTGCTGTGGGCAGGGTTGCCAACCACTAGACCAACGATGCCCAGGGCCCCATCCAACGTGGCCTTGAAGGCCTCCAAGGATGGGGCATCCACAACTCTGGGCAGCCTGTTCCAGTGCCTCACCAGCCTCTGAGTGAAAATTTTCCTAATATCTAACCTAAATCTCCCCCTTCAGTTTAAAACCATCCTCCCTTGTCCTATCACTATCTACCTGAGCAAAAAGTCGCTCCCCCTCCCAGAAGAAGAGGAGGACGAGGAGGACGATTAGTGCTTATGAAGTCTCTCCCAGCCCAGAAGCCCTCCTGGCTTCCCCAGCTTAACTGCAGCCTAAGGCAGCAAGTGGATGAAATTTAACACAGGGAACAAAAAGAAGAGGTGAGAAATGATGCCTTTCCCATGATGGTTATGAAAGGTCAAGGGTCTGATCAGACGCCAAATGGACAAATACAGTGCAAGGCTACAACAGGCTATCCAGAATTACACACTGCCTCGAGGAGCTGCCTGCAGAGATCTGAGAAATGTTTTGTGTGCATTTAACAGTAGAAGGAGGCTTTATTTATTCATCTGATAGATGATCAGCAACAGGGTTTCTGCATCAGATATTGTGATTTCTTTCCTTCGACAGGTTAGTTGGTATCAATTACTGTCAAGCCTATAGTTAGTCTGATAAATTAAATACATTTATTAAGATTTCTCCACCATGTGCCATGGAAGCAACAGGAGCCACTGGTTGGCACGATTCCCACTCCTTGGAGCGATGCAGTGAATGAACCATGCCAGAGATCTGGGAGGGAGCTGAACAACAGGACTGCTATGCTCTCCTATGCAAAGCGGAGGTGCCAGGCCAGTCCTGAAAGCACAAAGCAGCTTCTGCTTCTGAACGCGAGAAGCAACGGCACGTAGTGAAGATGTGGCAACCTTGTCAAATTTCAGCTAAACATCTTCAGTCTGAGCTTTAGGGTTTTTTTTGCAAGAAACAAATGACTGGCTGTCTGATCCTGAAAAAGCAGTTAGCTTTTTCTTGGAGACCCTTGCTTTTCTTTCTGAAGAAGATACTTTCTTAACGAAAATGCTTTCAGCTTGTCTCATGCATGCAACAATCACTCCTTAATGAGTATTTTAAATGCATTTCCTGTGAGGAAACAACTTTATTGGCACTGTAGGACATTTTTGCACACATAGATCAGCAAATATTGGAGTTGTTGCTGTTTGTCTCTTTTTCTTCAAGAGGAGAATCTTCATCCAAATATTGAATTTCAGCAAATCTGTTCCTAGCTGAGCATATACAAATACACAGTCTGAGCTCAGCATCACACCTTCCTATTGAAACTATTTCAGCCTTTGTGATTCTCTAATCTTCAAGAATAGAAACCCTAGAGAGATACATTAATCGCTGGCTTTTGATTAGGTTTATTTCCATTAAGATAAAAAGTGAAGAGGCTCCTTGTTTAAGATGTGTTTTTGTTTTGTTTATCTAGAAGCTAGAGAATAGCTCTGTTATTCAGACATTAATAGGTTGTTAAAGTCTCCTTCAAGGATAGATCCCTAATTTATACGATATAAGGAATTAGTAAATGCATCTGAATTTAAATTCTGAAGTATTCTTCAGGAAGGACGTGTAAACTTCAGACACTGAGATTATGAAAGGTGACAGCAACCAGAAGAACAACCTCTGATCTGCACTGACTGAACTAACCACACAGATAAGATTTTTCTCTGCATTAATTTCACTACTTCTCTTCAAGGGGAGTTATTTCAATAATTGCAGTTCCCTCAATATTCACAACCTTTTTTGTTTAAATTATAGGTGAATGTATGTGGATAGAAGAGGTCGGAAAATTTCTACATAAAATTTCTACTTCTCTCTCTTCAAGGAAAAAGACCAGAAAAAAATTTTTCCTCTTGAAATAAAAACTGTATAGAAACTGTAAGAGATAACATTCCAGAAGAAAGTGGGATTTTACAAAAGGAAAAGATGGGGAGCAGGGCAAAAGATCAGAGAGGGAAGGGGAACTACATGCGATCAGGAGCAGAGAAGGACAGGATATATTGTACACAACTAGAAGAGTAAATGCAGGTAGCTGTAATTCTGACATTATCTGATCTTTGAGTGCTTGAGTTTATAATACTACTGCTTTATTTTTGTATCTTTTTTTTTTTTTTTTTTTGGTGGGGCATGGCAGGAAAAGTGTAATACTCAATGTAAAATATAATTTCTTTCAATACTTATCACCAGCAAATGATTGGAAGAGCAACCTTTTGCAAACAGCTTAATTAGAGGAATCCTCTATATTTAATAATGTTCCTTGATGTACTAAACCACACACAATAGCTTGTTGAAGGAGAAAAAGCAGAGTGGTTATTGTCACAGCTAAGGATGGATGGAAGAAAGGCTCAGTCATTAAAGTCATCACAGAAACAATGTTATTAAACTGCACGGGAATAATCTCAAAGGAGTTCCCAGCTGATTGACAATGATAAAATAATGCAGCAAGCTAAAAAAAGGCCTTTCTCTCTTCACCTGTTTTTATTAACACTCTTATTACCTCTCCCTCAAAGACAGAGCTGTACTCAATATTAAATACATTTCCTTAATCTCTACATCGGGGTGGCCACCCACACTCCCCTCAACTAGGATGTGTCCCTCAGCAGCAGAAGTCCAGCAGCCAGCCCCCCGAAGACTCCTCATCCATTTGCGACCCTAAGATGCTGAACGTACCCGAGTGAGTCCGACTACATCCAAAAAAAAACCCCACAAGAACAGCTGTGTCTGGGCTGAATGGACTGAATTCGGCCACTACTGCCTCAGGCTACCTCACCCCACAGAGAACGCTGGGGACATATCATCCTCAGAAAGAGGACTCTGGGGGCGGAGCGGCCATCCAAGACTTGAGCACGCCTAGTGGAGACTACATCAGAAGGCCAGATTTCACAGCGATTTATTACTTTACAGCCAGTAAAATATATGGAAAGCACCAGCTGCTGCGAGCTAGGACCACCAAAGGTCAGATTATTGTGAAGTCATTACAGGCGACGCTGCTTTCATTTAGCGTATAATTGCTGATCCTAAGCATACTCCATATAACCAGTAGGAAAATGAATTATTTAAATACTCAACAAATAGTATTGCCATCTTAATTACATTAGTATTAATTTAACTTTAAGAAGTGCCTTAGGATTTTGCAGAATCAAATTTTGCTGCTCCGGAGTTTTCACAAAGTTCAGAGCTTCTCCACAATACACACGTGTGTGTATATATATAGCTTTTATATGTACTGACACACTTTTATACCTCGCTTTCTATAAGTGTGTGTTTGCATTCCTGCAGGATTACTGATCCTCAGATATTTTGTCTGTCTAAAAATTCAGTCCTTTGGTAGTTTCCTCACTGAACAGCACACTGCTGTGAGATGAGAAAAATCCTGGACAAAATGACAGTTTTTTCTCAGCTCAGCAAACCCAGCTCTCATTCTCACAGCATCCCACCTGACTTTAAGGCTAGATGGGCAGGTATAATATCAGGTTAAAGTTGCAGGCATTTCTGGTTCCAAAGGACCTCATTTTTTTTCTTTTTATCCAATTCTCTTCTACTTGTAGCAACCAACTGGGAAAACAGAACATGCCAGGCCAGGGTGTTTTACTCCTGGAGATGCAATGCGAGCGCACACTCAGTACACTCAGCGCCAGCCCCCAGTATCCAAACGTGCCATCTCCTACATTACCCAAACTTTCCAGAAGTTGCAGCCAAACAGCTGCTCTCTCCATATTGCTCCACAGCCCACATTTACCCAATTATTTTTAGCTAGTTTTGCTCCTCCCTGTTTTCTCACGTAGCCCTAAACTGAAGAAAGACTCTGCTCACAGCTCATTTTTCACAGCTGCTTTGAATTTTGGTGGCCTTCTGGCACTTTCCCACTGGTCAAGGGCTCTTTTTGCCCTGTGTTTTGCTTCCTGCCCCAGTCTTCCCAAATGGAGACTCCCTACCAGATGCACCACGGACAACTCGTAGGCCTCACAAACACCTTACTGAAGGAATAAATCCATTGCATTTTATTGAACTGAATTCACTCAATAAATTGATTTATTGACTACATTTCTTTGGAGAACCCAGAGTTGAACAGTGTAGGTCCTGTTCCGTTGAAGTCAATAAAAATAATTTCAGAGGCTCTGTATCAATCAATCAGCTGCCCATATGACATCCTTGCATAGATATTACCAGAAGGTCTTCAAAACAGCCTCTTCTGTCCCTTACAACCATGAGGGACGAATGCACCTCACATGCTCCAACATTTGGAAGTTTATTTACCTAACCACACACTGGCACGTTCAGCTGTCTGCCCATCTGAGGACCTGCGCATGTTGGAGCACGTGAGCTCGCGCAAGCTCCACTCGATGCTCTGGAAGTCCTACGTGGCGGGGGCAGAAGTGGCCTGTGTTTAGCTCGGTAACCCACATGTGCAGCAATGTATTCACAGTATTTTTCCTAATGAGTTTCCATGCTGGTTGACCTTTCGGCTGAATACTTCAGCATCCCACTTTCCCTATGTCTGTTACAGTACTTTCCTATCCCCGTTTGACCCTGCCAGTCCATGAATATTTGATGCTAAATTAAAGTGTTACAAACCAAGAGATGAATTCTGTTCAGGATGCAACCCTCACAGCCCTTAATTACACTTGCCAGTGTGAATGTCACTGCAAGAGCTCTTGGCTTTGCCTACTGTTGAAGCAGATCTGGAGGAAGAAGGGCATTGTCACCTGCTCACACTTTCCCCAAACCAAAGGTTTTTTATTCTACTTGATATCTGTCTGTATGCCAGCACTTTCCTTTAGTTCAAACTGCTCCCAAGTAGGGGCAGCAATTAACACACCATTTGGGGTCTTGTTTTGCTGAACTCTAAACAAGCCCTGCTCCGCTCTTCCAGTCTCTTGGAGAGGCTCTCTCTCTATTCCCTTCCATCAGCCCAGTAGCTCACCTCCCTGCTTCTGTTCCTCTTCTCTACAAAAAGAATTCATGATATGTCCTTTGCTTTTAGAAAATTGCCTCTTTTTCTTCCCTTTTTTGTCCATTTATGCTGTAAAGGGAAAGATCTGTGTCATATGATGTCCTTACACTGCATAATGAAATTCTCAGCTGAAAGGAAGCTGCAAAGTCAAGAGGAGAACACAAATTACCAGTAGTTACAGAAAAATGGTCATGATCTTTGCAAGTCAATGCTTAAAGCTTAGTAAAATGAGCTGAAAAGTAGCAGTTCCGGTGTACGCGTTTCTTTCTAATTATTCATTAAAACTGAGCCTATCATGATGTCTGCACACCCTGTACTATGAATACCAGCAATCCTGCAATTTCTAGTGAAGGTTTGTTGGCTTTTCCACCTTGTTTTTCCACATAGGCTCGAGTGGAGCCCAAAGAGTAAGACTAGCCTGTCTCACCAGCACCTAAAAATAGCATCAAAATGGTATAAACTATAAACGGTAAGACAGGACTCCAATGGCCCAAACGACCAGATTCACAGCAAATTTCAGGGGACAAAGAACTGACCCTCAGGCTCTTGACACAGCACTGTAATCTAAAGGATAATACCCACTGGAGAAACTTCGCTATAGTAGTTTTTGCCACTCTCATTGCAAATATTAGACTGAAGACACAGATGAAATATGAAGATCTTGAAGGCACAGGAGGCTAAACCTCCAGCTCATTCTCACATCATTTCGCATTCTGCTGTTTCCAATGAGTCAACTGCATTTTCCTATTCCTTGCAGGAACCGAAGTTAATTCACAAGATGCCTACAGATCAACAAGTCCTTTGCTTCGACTGTACTTGATGAGATACATAACTAAAACTGAATCAATTAAAACAGACAGAACTCTAATAAAGCATAGCTCTAAGCCAGAATTTTGTCATTCCTCCTCTAGGGACCAAGAAGTCAGAGGAAATACCTGAGGCTAAATCTATCTAATTGTTCCATGATAAATCCTTATGTTTACTCACAGGCTGCTTCCAAGGAACTCCCGGTATTTTTAATTACTTAGCCTCATGCTATATCCTTTCAGGGATCTGGAATTACTTCACCACCCTCACCTTCGCCAGGATGCCAACACTGTTGGGCACTGCAGGATACCTGAGGAGCGGGACAGGTTCAAGCGCACAACGGGACTGCATGTGTGCACGTGTGTGCCCACAAAGGGGAGCACTGGGCTGGAATTCAGCTCTGCCTCTAAGAACGTTCTGCAAACCATGCAGCCCTGCTTCAGGCATGGAGCATCCCAAGTCTCCCTCCGCCAGAATCCAACTTGGCCTCTGCAGCAGGAGAACTACTGCTTTACTCTCTGAAAATCAAACACTAATCACAGCACAGCGCATGGTGGCGGGTCACGCTCAGCCAGGCTCCAGGCCACGAGAGTTAAGTTCTGCTATGGGTCAAGGCGTATGCAAATCATCAGAGCCACAAGTCTGCCTGAAGGCTGGTTCAGAGCCTACATGATCAGCTCTAGAAATCACTGAGAGGCATTCAGTTCCCTAAACATCCTCAATCACAGAGAATCAGGAGATAGCAATAGACAACAACGGTGCTGAATTGCTGTCGGCTCCTTGGCTCCCAACAGCTACCCTGTTCAGCGTGCTTAGAAATTTACAAAGTAGAGAATGCAGAAACTGCCAGATGAGGTTAGGAAGTACGAACACAAGACACCAGAAAGGTGCTACACCAGTTACGTGTCGTCTTCTTCCACTGCTCCTGACTGCCTTTCCTGGCTCCTGCTTTTCTGAGCATCAGCAGGAGTCCCTCTGTCAGCTGTTGAAGAACGGATTCTGTACGGGGCTGCCAAAAATTCTTCCTGTTCTTCATGCTCTGATTGAACTTTTCTCCTCAGACCATGACACCTGGCTAATCAGTATCATTTACATTTCCGTACATACACACTTGCTAGTTCTGAGACACAGCTAATGACGTATCCATCCCCTTATCAAAGCCACTTATGTACACAAGCCTGCAAGGAAGGCAGGGGTCAGATAAGGAGGGAGGGAATAAGCACTGCCTTCTAGGTGGGCAAAAAGGCTGACATGACAAATCTTCCCCCTTAATCAACTTATTTACCTCCTTGAAAGCTCACGATGACAAAGTATCTGAACCGGAGCAGCTCAGGAGCTGATATCCCTCAGCGTCCACTGCAGTAAATTATTGCCTGGCTCTGCTGATGGAGATAGAGAGAGGTGATAGCGTTCCATAACAAAGGATAAATGGTAATATCCACCATTTCTTTCCACACTGCAACCAAGCTGCCAGTATAGAGTGCTTAGATTAGGAAGTCAGCACTATTAAAAGAAAATGGCTTTCTCCCTTTTTTTATTCTCTCCCTAAGGTGAACAATGGCTATAAAAAAGCCATAGATTTCCTAATAAATACTAAACTGTGCTAGAATCAGATAACTGAATTTATGCTAACTTCTAAAATGCATTTTTTTGCAACAAATAGTTATTCTGATATCAATAAACACTGTGCACTTTATCATCATCCTGCTGGCTTTTCAGCTGGCAAGAGCTGTTTATGCAATGCGCCTTCAATTCCCAATTTCTCAGTATCCCGCTGCTGCTATTCCCACCCTCTCCTCATCTCAGAGATGATTTTGGAAGTGCACGTGTGCTGCTACCAAGACAACTCTGCTGCTTTCTACTTCCTCTGCACATCACTTGGCAAATAAGCTTCTGCTCATGAGGTCACAGCTGCAGGCTGGGGAGAAAGCATGGGAGACAGCAAACAGTTCCTACTGTCCTGGAAATACTGATGTAACTAGAGATAACTCCATGGCGTGGTTCCACTTCGGCAGCTAGGGATTTAATTACGCACTCTAGAGGACACAGCCATTAGCATATGCATGAAATGCACTACGCAGCCTTGTACGGGATGTCTGCAACTACTGCAAGGTGAGAAACAGGGTTCAGGGAGCGGGGCGCAAGAGAAGAAGGAGGCGATGCCAATGCAATATCAAAGCAGCAAAAGGAAGCAGTCAGGGAGCAAGATCCCTCCAGTGTGCAATGCTGCGTGGAGCTCAGCAGAACAGGAAGGATGCAGTGCAAATGTTAATTACAAACAGCACATGGCTTCGCTCTCTCAGAAAAAACAAACTGATGCTTACACAGAGCGAGCTGAGAATCAGCTCATTTTGCATAATGCAGGCTATCACCAGGGGAAAAGTGCTGGAAAACCTGTTCTGATCCTCTGTGCTGTAAACTGTGAACCTCCCTTGAGGCTGGCAGCCACCTCGGCCACCCCAGGCGAGGCACTGCCCAGCGCACCCCGGCTCCTGCATGGGAACCATTCACTGACTGCCAGCACGTCCACCTGCGCTCCCCCCACCAACCCTTCCTGTGCTGGGGGCTGGATGTTGGACACCAGCTGGCATGGCTCAGGTCCTGCCGCCTTCTGGTCCTGCCCAGTGCTTCATGGTGGAGATTTTCTGGTGGCTAATAGCATGGTGAAGCTGAAGCTGCAGAAAATTCCTAGGGGGGGGGGGGGAGGGCACTGACTTGGATCCCTTTCACCTGCCCAGGTGATTATTTTCAAAGTCTTTGTAGCAACATACAAGTACTAGAAATTCCACCTGTCTGACAAATTTGGTTGAAACCAGACAATGGAAGTTAAAAGGGAATGAGACTGAACAGCTCATACTCCTAACCCTTGAATGCTTAAGAAATCCGGTTGTACAGTGACTGGGTAAAAGAAAGAGAACTGAGGTAACAGCAAGTTTATAAGTTTATCCACCCATTTACTTTTCAAGACAGAAGCTAAAATGTATGGAGAGAGCTGACTCAAGATCATTTATGATCTCGACCTCCAGACTGGAATGAAATTCAAGCAGCAGCGATGCCCTGCTACTAACACAGGAATATTAAACCCATAAACTGAATCTCCTTGGACAATGACGACCAATCCCTGAAAACAACTGCAAATAGATGGGGATGACCTGACTCAAGGCTCTGAGCAATTGACAGTGTCAGTGGTGATACAATTACACGATGGAGGTCATCCTACTCTTTCTCCAGACTTCAGACAGCAGGAGGTTGGAGAAACGAGGCAGGACCTGGAGGAGAAAGTCTTGGAAAGGAACAGACCCCTGCCTACAGTACGGTCACGAGCTGTGAAGGGATGGTGGCCAGACATGCTGTTGTATCGTAGATCCTGAACGTGTACAAGCCCACCCATGAAATAAACCCCAGGACAGGACTGGTCCCAGGAGATGGGGCGTTCCTGACCCTAGGCTGTGGGCGTAGCAGGGAAAGGTAAAAGCCCTCTGTCTGAAAATGGCACACCACAATCACACAACACCACAGAGAAGTGCCAATGCTGGAGCCAGGATGTCAGCACAACAACCTACTGCTTACTCCCAGCCTATGGCTGGCCGTACGTTCCTCAAACATGAGACGAGATTTACTTGGATGCGTTTGAAGTGTTGACTATAAAAAATGTCAGCGTGATTGACTGACCAGAAAAGTGTAAATAAAAGGGCCCTAAAATTGCATCACTTGGGTAAATATGTATTTATACAGTTTGGAAAGAAAAGCCTTGTTATCCAACTGTTGGACAGCAACAGCGACACCGGAGCTGTTCTGGTTTATAATGCAAATCATGTAATTTAGGACACGCATTATGTGTATTAAAAATGCAAAGTAAGATCCATGTGAAATGCTGTTAATTTGCAGTAGCCACTTTTCAAAGTATAATTTCTCATGCATTTACATATTTTTCAGTGTAAAAAAATAAATTAAACAGTATTTAGAACATTTGCCATATCTCATTCGCTGGATCAAGATACTTTTGAGCTACAGAAACACAAAAATGGCAATAGAACCTAGTAAATTACTAATTTCCCTGTTTCATTCTTTTTTTTTTTTTTTAATCAAATATAACTTAAATATGAGATTCTCATTTTCTAATAAGCCAAACATTTTTAATTACATCCAACCTGATCTCCATTGAATTATATGATTCTCTTTGCCAAATTCCAGCCCTGGAAGAATATTTATGGTGATAAAAGAGAGGCACAGAGCAGAACACCCAGCAGCGAGCAACTTCAGCTCCAAGCTGTGTGGAGTGCTGCGGGGCAGCTCCAGACCAAGTGCCCTCAGGCAAGGATCAGAGGGACAAGGACCAGCTGGCCTGCCCCAAACCTTGGCTGTAATCCTGCATATTTTGCCTCCACTCCTTCCTCTCCACGTGCCCCACTGAAGGAGCTTCCAAAGAGGATGGGCTGGAGGTGCACACGTCCATGATGCACTGTGGCTGCACATTTTTCCTACAGTTACCTCAACCACCTCTGAGTCTTTCCACGACAGGGACAGCCCCACTGCTGAGACTCCTGCACGGGTGGCTGTCTTCTCTTGCCCTGCAGAAGCAGCAAATTTAGTGCCTACATTTGCAGATTCTCATACATATCACAGAGCTGCTTAGTAGGGATCCAGAGGTTCACTCTGGGCTTCTTGCAACATAAACAGCCATCAGCTTTGCCAGGCTGCTCGATCTGGTCTCCGAGGGGAGCAGGTTCCCACTGCAGTGCCACTCCAGGCCACCTTGTATTTCAGAACGTAATTCTGCATCACTATAATATGTAAAAATAATTCATGTATACATGAAGTCAGAAAGAGTTTTTTTTTTTTTTTTTTTTACTTCCAGGTAATTTTTTCCTCTCTAATTTTGCTGGAATTGCTCTCAGCTGCCCCTTTGAACAAGCTGGCTCTCAGGCCTGGGCAGCCCTGGCCATGAGCATCCCTCGCACCAAAACTGAAGGCCTGTGACCATCAGGGCCCCTCTCTGCACCCGCCAACAGCCAGAGGCTGGTTCTTCTCCTGCATGACGCTAATTCCTGCAGCTGAGTTAGAGTACGAAAATAGGATCTCTGGGCCTCAGCCCCAATCCCAGCAGAGCTGTGAGCGACCCAGGGTGAGCTGTTTTGCCTTGTAACCCAACCGCACACTCTCTAACCCAAATCCCGCTGCACTCGCTGGGGAGCGAGCGAATCCACAGGCTTTAATGGTGTTTGGATCATGGCCAGGAATACTTGGTAGCCCTCTTGGAGGTTATCACACAGAAAGTATTATTTAAACCTAACTAGTTGATTATTTTCGCAGCAGCACATCCAACAATAACCCTTGAAGTGTTGAAGCCAAGCCATAGTCTTTGTCAGATTAACCTTCCTACAGGTCTTCTAAAATCAGTTGTAAATGTTAGCTCTGAAGGAGCAGGCAGATAAAAAACAGTTTCTATCCCCCCTACTAACTTTCATTTCAAGTTGCAAAACCAATCCACAGTCCCTTTACAAATCAGATTTGAAAAATGCTGCTTGATTATTTTTTAAAGAGCTCAAACTAGGTCACCAAAAATAGAGTCTCTAATGGGCTAAATGTGGAAAACGACTGCTCAAAATTAACAAGTTTCTGGGCTCCAGGACTACACAAAAGCTTTTTGAGTAGATCGCTCACAACCACACAAACTGTATCCTCTGTCACACATGGCAAAAACCCAGCGTGCCAGATGCTAAGTGCTCATTTCGCAAAGTGCAGTTTTCAAAAAACCATACAGGAATTTTTGTTCTTAGAATATAACTTTCCAGCTTCTTTCCCCTCTGTTTGGAAGCACCGCTGCTGGGGCTGGCAGGGCCACGGCAGAGCAGGGGCTTGCAGCTCCCGCTGCTGCCCTCGGGCTGCTCCCAAGCATGTAGCAGGGACAGCCCTCCTGATGGTTTCCTTAAGAATACAACTTCATAGCCTGCAAGGGGTCAGCAGGGACAATTTGCTGGGCAGCCCTGAACAGAAGCCCCCGTTGAACGGTTAGCAAGCCCCACGAGCAGCCTGCTGAACCATTACTATGCTGAAAGCCACACGAGAAATCAGACTGTAGGGAAATATATGTCCTGTTCTCAAGGCCCAAAGAGTGCCTCCCTTCGGCACCACGCACTGTCACACTCCCAAAACAAAGGGTTAGACTTGACTCCTTGCAACATTACCAGCTTTGCTCCCCTGCTTAAACCCAACACTATGTTCAAGGGAGATAAAGCAAGAGGATGCAATCCTGCTCTGGGGACAGGCAGCCTTCATTCTGCTAGCATCCCTGTGACAGTGCACAGCATCCGCAGTTCTCCTAGGCTGTCTGTCTCTATCCTAGCCTGATTTAATGCGGAAAGGTATGACGAGGGCCCTCAAAGTCCTGGTGTGTGAAACTCTGATAAGAAGAAAATGTTATGTACCCTGACACTTACTCCAACAAATACAATGGATCAAAGCAACTTCTGCCAGACTCATGGAAACAGAGCCAAGATCCTTCTGGGAAGTACAGACAGGCCTAAGCAGTAAATAGACGTGTTAGTGGTTTGGCATGAGTTACCCTCCGCACAAAGCTCCTCAAAAGTCCATCAAAGATGAGGACAGGCTGCCTTCAGAAGGAGCCTGGGTTAGACATACACTTCAGAGACCGTCTAGCGGGGTCTGAAAGCCAGGAAGCTGCAGAGGTACTTAACAGCCAGATGGTTAGGCAAAACATTTAATCTCAATTTGCCTGTTTCTTTGTAACACGAGAACTTTGTATAGCAGCAGAGCCCCTTGGATAGGGGATGTCACAGCACAGGCCAAGCAGGACTGTGACTGTCCTGCCCAGCACACTGGAACCCAAACAGAGGATCTGGCTTGGAGGCTCTCAAGGCTGAGCTTGCTTGCTCTAGAGTGCAAGCGGGGCTGACTGGGTTTGTGCTGCCTTCTGGTTTTGCTGTGCATGCCTACTGGACTGCATCCGTCACAGAAATGTCACTTTCCTGCAAACAGACTGACCTTTAAAAAAAGAAAAAAGTGAAGCATTTAAAAAATATATACAAATCTCTGATTGAAGCCCAGCCATATGTTTCAGAGCACTCCATCTCTTCAGATTTTCTGCTTCCACAGTGAACACCTTACTGCACTTGTCCTTTTGCATTACGCTCCGTGACATGATGGAACAAGACATCGATAGCAGCATGATCTGAAGTGTAAAACAAAATGAGAAAGTTCTAAACACATCTTTCTTTCAAAAGGCTTTTGTATGTAGAAAGTGGTGATCTCAGGGTACTGAGACACCGAGCAGTTTCCCACCTCCAGGGAGATGGCATGGAAAGACGGGTAAAAAACAAGTAGAATTCTGTGCCCTCTGCTTTCGGCGTGGGAGTGGAATGAAGTGGAAGACATGGGGATAACCAAGGGTGAGCCCGCATGGCCCTGTGTGGGAGCAACACGGCAGCTGGTCCCAGGAGGACAGGGGGGGGAAGAAGGCACTTATTTACCTTCGTGTTCCTGCTGCTGGTCTCTACCTGCATGGCCTGAGCGTGAGGAAGACTGCAGTACCATGGCCATGGTTGGTGCAGGCTTCCCACCCGGCAGCGTAAAAGGGGCAGGGATGTGGGTGGGTAGAACTTGCCTTGTTTTCATAACAGCGAGGAAATAAGAAAGGCGCTGGAAAATAAAACAGTTTTGCTATTGTTTTGAAGGCCCATCAGCCTAAATAGGCGCCTGGTAGCTCACATTGCAATTTTATCCTTAACTAGGTCAATAGAAATACTGTATTATTAAAATCACATAGAGATGTGCAGACACATTTTTATTCCATCCCCTCAGTGCTGCCAGCTGCCTCTCGCCACACAGGGTGTAGGAGTCCAGACAGAGCGCTCCCAAAGCAAACACCGGTGTGGCTTCCCCGTGTGGGCAGCGCGCTGCAGAGCTCTGCAGAAACCAATGAAGGGCCAGCGCGATACGTTTTCACCAAAAATGTCCGCGGGATTAACATAGTTTACACTGTAGGCACTGGTGTCACTTGGGCATACTTGTATGTGGACGTGAACGCTGCACAGCTGGTGTCCGTGTTCTGTACACGGCCGTAGGAGTTCTTACGGGGGTAGACCAATTTCACGGGACCACAGCCTGAAATCTCCTTAGGCCAATCACCCGCTGGACTCAGAGGAAGGACCGCCTGCTCTACAAGTGCTGCCATTTTAAGATTTTTGCTCAAAGACTCTTCTGCCTTTACGTGAAGCTGATACCTTTTAACACCGACTATGGGTGATATCATTGTTATCATCCACAGAACTTTCTAAGCTTTAAAAGCAACAAGTACTCACGGCTATGAGTCAGCAGGAAGGTGGATGGAGGGGATCAGGTGAGGATTCAAGCCCTCATTCGTTAGGGCTTGGTGGGAGAGGACAAACACCAAACTGCCCCAGTCTCAGCTCTTTCTCGTCTCCTCTTCCACCTTCCTTACAGCGTTTCCCTTCCCTTAGCTAAAGGCCTCTTAACATCTTCCATGGAACAGCTTTGTACAAAAGCAGCAGCTGAAAACCTCAATGCGTAGTCTGACAGCACAAGGAGGGGAGCCCTAGATCCTCAGCTGAGTTTCAGCAAAATCCCTGGTTTGTACTCTGATTTTACACTGCTACTGTAAAGCATCCCTGTGGGCTATGGGTTACACTGAGCAGAGCAAATTGTAAAAATTACTCTTTCCTGTCAACTACATTAAAAATGAGATTCTTTTGTGCTCCTTTGGGTTTTAGGAGAGGGCAGACTGCAAGAGGCAGTGCTGGGGCCTCTGGCTGGGAGCAATGGCACAGCCAGGACGGGGTCAGCAATCACCAAATGCCTTCCAGCCACTTCATCCCTCAGTGCTGACCCAACAAGTTATTTCTAGTGGCAGAGACCTGAAAAATGCAACCTTTCACCACACGGCAACACTGACTTGTGCTCATTGAACAACCTCCTCCCCTTGTGACTCCTTCCTTTACAGCTCTGCAGTGAAGCTGCACTTTCAACTCTCAAATAAGAGACAAGTGGAGAGCATCAGTGCTTTCACTGGCCATTTTACTTGTAGGCACACTCACCAATAGCTGCACGGGCAGTTCTGAACTTGGGTAAAGCATGCTCTCTCCATAAAAGAGTAAATACATCAGCTTCTCCATCAATGCCTCTTGTTTGCCTGCTTTACAAAGAGTAGTTGTTCATTACTCAAACAGCTTTGTGCATTAGTCAGTTACGTCCCAGGCATTAAATTCCGCTCAGGAGTTCGAAAAATGCGGCCCAGGCAACTTTTCTTTTGCAGCCTTTTTGTCAGAACAGAAATATTCTTTCCCGTAGCCCTATCAGGAGCACACATTAGAGCATGCTCGCATTTCCCTGCAAAAACAACCCTCATGCTGGGAATCGCATCATTCCTCACTGCTGCTGTCATTAACCTCGAGCAAATCATCAGATAACAAAATACCAGCATCCCAAACACCTGCATGTTTCTGACACACAACAGACAACCGCGTCCTTTTCTAGACAGCAGTACAACATCTTCCTTTCTAATGCAAACTTCCACCCACCCACATCCCGCACATAATGACTCAAAAGCAAAGGCAGCGGATTAATTATGCCTCTGATGTTCTACATGTTTTGTTCTCACCATTATCCAGTCCTGAAAGATTGGCATCCCTAAATTTGCAAAAGCCTCTCCCAGCGGACGGCTGTCTGTCAGATGGCAGGCGATGGAGGGACACCGCGGGTGCCAGCAGAGCTGTGCGGAGATATTCCACCCCGAGAGCCGGCCCCGTGTCTTTGCAGAGCCTCCTCCAACAGGTTCCTACAGCATGTGCTTCTGTTAAACTTTTGTGAAGCTGATTTTCCTCCATTTCTTTCTTCCCTTAGCAACCGGATTATTCCGAGATTTGGAAAAAGTGCATGAACTGACCATAAGCTAGTTTGGTAGCAAAGAACGTCAAAACAGCATGTGCTTTGCTTTCAAGGGATGACTAAACTGTAAGACCGGGACCCTTTGTGGCATCTCTTTAAATAGAATAACCTACACACTGAAAAATTGACTTTTAAAAATGAAGGCGAAAATTATCTCTGAAATAGATAGATGAATAAAAAAATACACAGACACTACTGTCCTTTTCACTTCATTCATGAACACCAAAAGCTTTCTTCTCTTTTGCAAAGAAGCTTCTGCTCTCATGCTTTTGCTGGGGGCTCTAATTTGTTAATAAAATTATCAGCTAATTCAATCTTGGTGCTGAACCGTATGGGCTTCAGTTCTTAGTGGAGACTAATTTTGGAGTTTCACCATAATTTTGCTGTATCTACAGTTCATCTGATATTATCGACTACTTTAATTAAAGCCACTCACAGTACAATACTAATTGATTTTGTGATAAAACAATTAATAGTAATTAATTCATGTTTGAAGTAATTAGCATATGCAATTTTTCCTCCAGCTGTCATTTTCTGGCTCTCAAAAGCCATGCCCTTAGGGCAGGAGAGGTAAAACAGCCAGGTTTCTTTATCCAGCTGTCCACAGAGGGAGCAAATCTCTCCCCCACTTCCAAGTGCCTTCTGTGAACTCTCTGCTATTCTCATCACTCCCCCATCATCCACAAATACTATCTGTGCTTCTACCCACTGCTCATCAGGCCAGTTTCCTAACTTCTCTCTAAAACAAATGGAGAGGTTTTCAGTAGATGTGTTGCCCAGGAACTGCTAATTACCCACTCTTCAACTATAATCATTTGCCTATTGAGAAAATCATACATGCACTATGAAATTAAGGTAATTTTTCCCTGTTTCCAGCATCTTTCTCTCTCCCTGCCCTTTGCTTCAGCACCTGTAAGCCACAGATGAAGCAAGCATCCCCATTTAGTACATAAGGATTCTCCTGAAGAGAGACCACACAGCGCAAACTCTCGTCAAGTGCCTAAAATTGTACGGACCCCGATGCCTTATTTGCAGAACAAACCCCCGAGTTCAAATATCCTGTGACTTCCAATCGAACTTGAGCTACTGTGCTGCAAGAGAAAACTGCCAAAAATGCTGCCACAGAGGTTTTGTTGGGCTGTGGAGGTGAAGGATGAGCTTGTGGGTGCTGTCAGTGAGGGGACCACATTTGAGCCCCACACACATCTTTGACCTGACAGTATACAGTGAAGAAAGATGCCCAAAACCAAGGCAAATTAAATGACAAATTCACACACTTAGGCACAAGAATCTCATATGCTGCACCTTCCCCCTCCGACATAAAACAGAAGGAAGCAGGTTATCTGCAGATTTTGGAAAACCTCAGCACCATCCCTCATGCAGAACATCTCCTCCAGCACATATCCCACAATCACATGGCACCTCAACGCTGTAAAGCACCAGGCAGCATTAAACAGAGTCAATCTTTGTAACAAACGATTTACTACTGTGCAACTTCTTACTTGACCAAATTATTTAAGGGAGACGCTATTTTTCTGCCACTTTTTGCCACTTTGTTCGGGACAGTTTTAATACCTATGGTGAGCGCTTTGCAGTTTTCAGAAGCTGGTATCAACTCCCCTGTATACAGAGCCGTTTTCAAAAGGCCGTCATCTCCAGAGAACAACATGCTGCCTCCAGAATAGCTGTCTTGGCAGACTTCATCTGCAAACTCTCATTAACGCACAGGAACGTGCAGCCCCAAGTGCTCAGTTACCATCTCAGATTGGCAAAGCAGAGTTCTAGTCATGCAGATCTTCTTGCTGTGAGCAAAGACCAGGACAAGCAGCGCAATGTCAAAGACAGGATCAACACAGACCACCTTAGATCTAGTTGCATCTCACCTCCTCAAACCAACGCAGCTGAGGGGAGAGAAGCCCCCAGCTCCTGCCCAGTGCAAAGGAACAGACATGCCATCAGACGGAGGTGCCGATCACCCCGCTGGCACCGAGCAAGGGATACACAAGCTGGTGAGGGCCACTTTGTTGTCAGTAGGCTGGAACGGGATTTGGGCACCAGGACATCTACAGAAAAGACTGGAAGGGTGCAAGAAAGAAGTTGATATTTGAGAGATGGGGAAGTGAAGTGCTCTGTGCACAATTTCTTGATATCATGCCCTAAAGGTTATGAAAGCCAGGAAATGACTAATTGGCTGTAATACAGCATTTGAGGTGCTCTCGTCTGCTGCACTGATTGCCTTGATTGAATGCCTGGTGTTTGAGAAAGGACTCATTAAAAATAACTTTTAAAGACAAGCAGCGCCTAGGCTCTCCCTTTTTTCAGCCTCCGTTATAGCTAGAAATCTGGACAGTTGCTACACACTCCTTCTTCTCTCTCTGATTATATATGACCACACATTTTCTTTCATCAACTTTCAAAATAAAAAGAAATTGAATAGTGAATACTGTTAAAAAGTTGGCAAGCTTTGTTTAGAAGGCTTTGAATCTTTGGAATGGAAGAGACGTGTACAAAGATACTGACATCTAGATCTCTCTTCTATAGAGGACAAACATTTTCCTTCTTACTGTTCCCTCACTTTACCAATGAATCTTCATTACATATTTTTTGTATAAACTAATAATTTGTTTTCAAACTTTTACTGTTTCATTTCCAATGCAGACATATTTCTATCTATTACCTAGATCTAGAGTCATCTTTGCTTAATACTGTGAACTTTTGACAAGCTGCATTGTGATTGCTCTGGAGGTTGTTTTTCATACCAACTCTGTTCTTTCCACCACTCTTATAAATTCCCTTTTCAGCTGCTTTTCTCAACATACCCACGTGTTCGTGTCCAGCTCCCTTCCCTATGAAGATATTTCAGGAAGTTGATTCCTCTAGAAAGCTACTTGTTATCTTCAGAAGAGCTATCTTGGAGAACCTCACCATTGATCCCAGATTTCATACTAAGGAATTCACAGCCCAAAGGCTTTGCTTGCAATTTTAGGTGAACAAAACCCAGAACTCTGGGCACTTTTGAGTTAAGCCACCATGAAAGCAGGTCATTTTATACAGAACCAGAAAACCCACTGCCTTTTGTTGCACAAATATCAACTCCTTCATTACATGAATTGATTCTGTGGAGGATGGACAAAAGCCCTCGAGTCTTGCACTGCGTGGTCTCAGCATTTAGCAGTGGAAGAGCTCTGATTTCACCATCCAGTTTCTTAGCTTCTGCTCACTTTGGATTATCTCCCAAACACTCCTGTGAACAGCAAGTATGAACAAAATCTCTTCTTACTTTGCATAAAATTAGGAAAAATAGCACTGGAATGATAGCGATGTCCTACCCTGAAACTGCGGCAACCACACCATGGGTATTTAGCCCAGAAACAACAGTTCACCATTTCTGTAAGGACAGAAAAGACAGTGGAGGTGGATTTCAAGCTCTGAGTTGACCCAAACCTAGCTTCTCAGCAGTATCTCTTTTCTCTTTCATCTTTTGTTTTCCTGATAACATTTATTTTCTACATTGTTTCTTTTGCAGTTATTTCAGAAATTCCAAAGGGGGCAAAAAAAGTCTTGATTGATCTCAGACTGAAATATTTCTGACGAGCTGGATTGAAGCACCCTGCTTCAGCTCTGTTCATCCTTAACTTCCACCATGTTGCTTCCTGGCATTTATGATTTATAGCTTTGCTGATTTTTATGCTGAACTTGCTGCTCAGACAACATCATGGTGCAGCTCATACCATCACATCTCACAACACAATTCATTTTGTCACTGCCAATACGCTTCTGCATGGGCTTTTCATTCTGCCGAATTTCTGGATATTTTAACTTGTCATCCCAAATCAGGATTACCATAAATGTTGAAAGAGCAGTTTTCCCATAAGGCAGGAATGCCAGTGCTGCATTTAGCCTCACAGTTAACGCTGCCACTGTTAGTGGAGAAGTTTGCTGCTGCTGCTGAATATCTCATTACATCCAAGTCATTTGGCAGTGCATACTTTAAAAAAAATATATATATATCACTCCCCCTTCCAAGATTGAATGACCAAAGAATTGAAAGAAAAAAGCCATTTGGTCTCACTGACCCTGCAGCTAGTGAAAACCAACACCAAGGTGATAGAAGAAGGAATGAGTTGTGACAAGATGAGAAAGTACCACTACCGTAGTTATAAAAGAAAATCTATGAAATGCTCAAGGAGATAAATAAAATCTGCTTCACGCAAGAATTATCAAGGCCTTATTATGTCAGAAAAAAGAATAATTATCTTCTCCCTTCCTCCCTTTCTCCACCCTGGCTGCCTAAAATACAGAAAGACAAGCTGATGATGAACTGATCTGAAACAGAGCTTTTGGCCAGCTCAACAAACAGAAGTATTGTAACTGCGGGCTGACCCAAAATAAACCCTTCCTTCTCTCAGTTTCTCAAACTTGTCTTTAATGAGATTACAGGAAACAAATGAGTTTTAGTCTCCTTCCATCAAGCAGTAGTGCCGCAAAAAAAAAAAAAAAAAAGGCATCATGACAGAGCATTTGAATAATGTTCAGAAAACTATTTGCATACTTAATAGTTACAAGAGTTTCAGCACCCTTGAACCTCCATTTGATGATTTGCACAATAAACACATTATTTGCCTTCAGCAATTTATGAAAACTGTTTTAAAAAATAGTTTCAGTCCTCCAGGGAGAGGACGGAAATGACAGATGAGGGCATTTGTAGACAGCAGTAAAGATTGGTGTGATTGAACACACCTTACCAGAACAAAACAGTGGAGTATCCCTTGGAGCAGCTTGTTACCAGCTCACCGTATGGGGAATATTTTTCCAAAGCACAATATATAACAGTTTCTTATAAATACCAGAAATGCGTGAAGAATATGAAACTGGCCATCAGCAGTTTGCTAACCACATCAGAGCAGAAATCTCAGGCCACTCAGGAATGATCTTCTGCAAGAAGCAAGTGCTTAAATTCATCCTTATTTAGCATGATGCAGCATGTACCCTGTCCCAGGAGCCAAAGAAAGTCACCCACATGCTCTGGGTTACACCGACGTCAAAATGCTTTGCAAAACATCTGCACTGGGCCAAGGGAGGAATGAATGAGCATGTCTGTGAGATGGGACTTCAGGAGTGTCCAGCAATGAGAAGTAGCAACACAACTACAAATATCTGCCAAATATGTGGCAACACAAGAAAATAGTGTTAAAGAGCCAAACGTGCCGGACACGTTCCTGGCGAGCTACATGATGAGCTACTGCGTCTCTCAATTTTAAATGACATCTGATTCACACAGAAGCCTTAGCTCTACGTGACATAACTCTTATAAACAGAGAAAACATTTGGGTTCAAATTAATGAAGTCCTGCAGAAGAACAGAAGCTGAAGACCTGGCACCTCTGCGAGCCCACTGCTCTACATGTGCGGTTTGCTCAATAACGCGGGGAGGCGATGGGATGGGCTGTGCTGGCCAGCTGACATGCACCTTAGAAAGAACTGCAAGTCAGGAAACTCCCGCCTCAAATCCACTTTTTGCATTTCTCAACACAGATGCTAAAGTCCCAAGTACAACCTAGTGCCTTACGAAGTGGAATTTCCCATGGTGCCCCTGCACAGAGCAGGGATCTCATGCAGCATTTCAAGAAGCCTCCCTACGGTCAGTAATATTCAACAGGAGGGCTAAGGCATCAGGGTTTCTTGCTCTAGAGAATACACGCTCACTATAAAAATTAGCACACAAATAACGGAGTACTGCAGCTTGTCAGAAGTGAAAGGTTCATTTTGGATGTGTTAACAATGCCCATTAGGGCTCCACACTGTGCATCTCAGGGATGTGCCCATCTCTGACCAAGAAACACAATCCCATCAATTTAAGCCAGCAGCGACTGGCATTAAGGCCACAGCTCTTCATAAACGCCTCACTTGGTCTCAACACTATCATTTCCCTCAGGCAATGCAAGAGTCACCCGTGCATACTGGGGACATGCTCGCTGCCCACAGGTTCTTTGAAATTTTTCAAGGCGCTACATTTGCTCAGTGGATTTCCTTTCTCAATTCTCTTTATGTTTTAATCTAGGGGAAAAGAAAGCTGTCTTAAATGTTTTTATACTAAGCATACAAAGACTGTTTATCTGTGTCATTATAGCACAGCTTTAAAGCCTTAGCATTCTTTTTTTTTCTCCATAGTTTAAAAAAAAAAAAACAAAACACCAACAGCAACCGGATTTATAAGTCTGGCACGGGTTCAAAGCCAAAGTTGACCAGAAAAAAAAGCTTTGAACGCAAGACGCAATAACTAAGCCAGTCCTGCAAAGCTTTTGATAGATGTGGTCTTCCCTCAAGCCACAAAATCCTACTGGAGAAACTTCAGGTCGTCATGCCCTTTTAGCAAACATCTAGAGGCTCCCCAAGCCCAAATCTCTTTGGAGTGGTTTGAGAGCATCCTCCATGCTCAGCGTTATCTTCTGCTCCGGGCCCCAAGTCGAGCTGCCTGAAGGTTATCTCAGTGCCACAAAGAAGCGCTCGGATGTCAATGCCGGAGATAGGAAGGCGAGCGGCTTCCCCGGGACGTACCTATGAGACGTGCTTTACCAACAAGGGGAGTCATTTCAGTGCTACATCCTTCCAAGTGCCAAAAACTTGCTGCAGCCAATGAATTACCCAAGAGTCGGAGCTGGGTTCGTTTGTATTGATTTAGCATTACACATAACGAGCCCTGACCCAGGCGCGTGGCAATCAGCCAGGCCGGGGCTGACACCATGCCATACGTCTTTTCCCTGGCCTTGCCTTGAAGTCTGCAGGTGCTTTCCTTTGGGAAAGAGCAAATTTGATTTTGATCACAAACGTCTTTGCATGATTCACTGCCACCTCTCTCCCTGGATTCTTCATTAGTTTGCAAAACGAACACGCGTAATTGCATTTTACTCCGGTCCTAGCCTTGTTAACTCATTACAAGAGTATAAAAATGAACAGTGGCAGTCAGAGCTACATCCTGAGATCATTCAAAGTCATACACTTCCTCTGGTCTCAAGTTTTCCTTACCTGCGAGACAAGGGCAGAGAGTCCCTCTCCCCATTTCTCTTTAAAGGGAATGAAAAGCCTGCAGCCGTACTCATGCTCTCAAACACCGTAAGGACCAGATGTTTCTCTGCACCTTGCTCTATTACTCCCAATTTCCAGTATACAGAAGTAAACGTAAATAACCTCACTCCTTACGTTTGGCTCATGCTCAAATCAGGAAGGACAGCCCTCGCTCTGCTCACCACTTGTCCAAGCTCAGTATGGATGTAGCGTGGCCAAAATGCACCCCGCGATCCTCTCGGGTGGGCTTGCTATTTGCCCTGCACAGAGCACAAATACAAAAGGCACCTCTGGTGCTTCCCGTGAGCAAACAGCTACAACCAAGTCTTACAGAGCACATGAGAATGTGACACAACTGGAGGAATTTCAATACAAACACAAAGCCCAGGTAAAAGGAAATGAAGTCAGCGACACAGAAATCTCTCCTAAAATGCCGTCTGACCAGCCAAGTGCTCCAGCTTGTCACCAAAGCCAAGCAGACCAGGCAAAGGGCGGTGGGGCTGGGACACATCAGTACAGAAACAGAGCCAAGTGACATCTCAAGCACTCTCCCTGCACAGCACTCGCCTGCCTTTCTGCTGTATGTCTATTTGCTAGTGGCTGATTTTCTCTTGTCTCCTTTCACAGGGATACAAAGACGTAGTGCACAAAGAAGGTGTGTATAAAAGAGAATGACTGAAAAGAGATTTAAGCTCCAGCTCACTTTTTTATAGGCTGATTTATCTCTCTTAGTGGAACACAGCTTTTGCACTGTTACAGTCTGTTGCAATAGCTGTTTTCAGTAGGTCAGCAAATTATAAGGATGCTAATTACTTAGAGAATGAATTGAAATAGCATCAGGCAGAGAAACTTTACAAAAACTAAAATAAACTAGAAAAGCTCCCTCAAAAATGGTACATTTTGAAGGCTATTCAGGCTGCCAAGGACAACCCTTCTCTGAAGGAACACAGGCACCGAACCAGGAGCAGCCTGCAGGCACCTGCATTGCCTGCTGCTGGCATCTGCTTTGTGTGGTGCACAGCAAAAGCAGATACTACAGGTCCCTCCTTCAGCGGAGCCACCAGACCTGATACAAACGTTAAGGCAGGGATTGGTGGGCTGCTAGCAGACCTAACTTAAAAATAGAAAATCAAGTAAAGATTTTTTTCATTGCTAAACAGGGGTTTTTAATAAACATTTTTATTACCCCCTGGGAAAATTGTGCTTGCTTTGGAAACTATTGACTCTGAGCCAGGACACTTTAAAAAGAAAATAAAAACAAACGCAGTAAAGGGTGTTTTTTTTTTTTTTTTTTAATATATTTATTTTTCTTGGCTTTAAAATCTGCAGAGACGTAAGTGGCAGATTTTTTGCTTTTCATATTTTAACACTTGTTGTCTTTTTAAGAGGGGGTAGAACTTAGACTTTCCAGATACAAACTGATTTCTCTGAAATCCATTCCCTGATCACTACAATTGACACAAGGTCTAATCTGCCCCACTATTTACCAACGCAGAGTTCTCTTTAGGCCTGCAGGGACAGAGATTTCAAAGAAAGGCTCTTTGGAGACTCCTCCACTGCCCCTATCTCCAGCAGACACATTTCTAACCTATTCCTAAAGCCCTTAACAGAGTTTTCTATGGACCTGATACAGAGATAACTAAACTGCCAGCGTTTATAAAGAAACCTTTTTTGTACCATGAAGGCTTGCATATGAAAAGACACTGAAGAAAGTGAAAATAAAGTCATACAGCCTATAAAATTAAATTAAAGCATATTAAATTCTCACATAGATGATTTTATTTGTGGGGGGGGCAGGCTTGAGTTTGGGCATTGTGGCCACAGTAATGGCTGCGATCCCTGTCTCTTGCTCTTTGCCTTCTTTCAGGGAACTGTAATTTCCAGGATTACAATTTCAGAAGTAACAGTGGAAAACATTGCATCCACACCCCACTGTGAAATCCCAGGCAAAGCAGCCCCACAGAAGGTCTCGTTGTGTAAGGAAGAAAAAGAAGAGTTAAAAATCTCAGCAATTGTGGAAAGTTTCATTCCTGAAGCCTGATTCAAGGTGTCTGACATTAAAATACAGCTCACATCTCCTCACCTAACTGCTGCCCATTGAAACTGGAGAAACTAATGGAAATAAATTTGTTTGGGGTAATTTCCTGGAAAAGCAACCCAAACCAGTCATTTATTCTATTTTTGAAGCACAACACACCCTGGCAAATGCCAGGGGTTTACAGGGTAAGATTTAAAAAAGATACAAGCCATTCTAACCACAGGAAAACACATACACTGCCAGAAACACATCTGGCCAAGAAATGCCAGTTTTTAGAAAGAACCGGTCCGCTTCAGGTACATGAGACGCCATGCTGGAGACTCCCAGCCATGTGCCAGATGACGGTGCTGTCTATCACCACCCCAGCTGGGCCTGGGATAAACCTGAAAGCCTTCCCCTACCCTGCAGCCCAGAACCACAGAAAGCGTTTTGTATCAAATAGGAAAATCAGGACAGTAAGTGCCGCCTGCACTATTAAACCCTGTGGAACTTTTTCCCCACTGCCCAGCATAAAAGTGCATCCTCTGCGGAAAGAGACCTTGCGGTTGCTGAACCCTGACCCCTCTGAGCCGTTTTTGTTATTACTCACTGTCCTCTCACAGTATCTAAGAAAATGATCCAATTTATCACTTCTGATAAATAGTTTTTACCCACTCAGACAAGCAAAAAAGTGATTGAATACAAAAAGATGATCATTTCTTTGTTATATTACACTGCTTTGATGCTTTTTCTTTTTTCTTACCATCCATCCTTCTACAAAGTCCTCCTCTCTGCCTTTGGAAAAGGCTGGCTTCTAGATTACACATTCTTTGCAATTATTGCATTGTTATTTTATCCTGTGCCCCAGCTGGGTTTGATGGCTGGACTATTATCTGGTAAGGTTTGCAAGCCACAGCCCTCTCACAGGAACATTTCATAAAGCCACAGAAGTGCCACTGGTCTGCAGGGACACAGTGACCATTGGTGAATGACTGCTCAGAGCCCTGATGTCACTCACAGCTTGGGCGTCTGTGAGCTACTGCTCTCAGAGCAGGGATGAGTTCAGTCTGCTGCACTCCAGTGTCAGTGTTTCACATGAGTGATGGTTAAGCCTCCAGGAGGTTCTAAGTTGAGAGAACTCCCTGTGCTTTAGATGCTTACCCGAATTAACCTGGCCTCTGCTCTCTGCAGCAGAAGCTTTGCCAAGCAACCTTTGATGCATCTTCTGCTACTCCTAACACTTCTTCCTACACCTGGTATATATATTTTTTTAAGGTGCAGACAAAAAAAGAACTCTGCTCCAGCCTGTTGCTGTAACTTGTATTTCTCCTGGAAGCTGTTTATTACCTGCAGCAGCTGGGAGCAACATCGACCCCAAGAGAAATTCCCTCCGTTGGGCAACTGATAGCCAGACTCAGAGAAGTGAGCAGACCAGGAGATGCAGCAGTGTCTCGAGAGAAGCAGAAGGAAAGCTCAGTGATGAACCTGAAAAGCACTATCAGCTGGGGAGGAAGCACTCCTGCATCCCCACACAGAGGGAATTTCCCACGCAGAAATTTCCCTGGGTGGGAGACAGCATCAGAAGGACATCTAGATGGAAGGGCTGCTGGGTTACACGGCAGAACGAAGTGAAAAACAATGGGAGGAGTAGGGTTAATTAAATGCTTTGCAGCCTTTAGAGAGGCTGCAGCTCCTCGTTCAGGCAATGCATTGGGATGGAGCAGATCACATCTCTCCTGCTCATGAGCTGGCTGGCTTTCAGCTTTATTTAGTGCTCCTGAGAGTTAATCTTCCTAAAGCGTTCAGCTATGCAGCAGCACTGACGCCTTCTCACACAGCACGTTGTCCGAACACATCAAAACCCTGTTCTTTCAAAAATCTCATTAAACACATATTCAACTGTCAGACAGAAGTGCACGTTACAAAAACAGAACTGATGTTTGAGACCGACACTCTGGCCCGATGAGCCATGCCTGCCCTATCCCAGCTGCTCCAGCAGGCTCTTCGCAGTGGCTGAACTGCTGCAGTGCACCCGCTGCAACACCGAAGGACTAGGATGGGATGAGTCGAAGGCACATCATCAGGTCAAGCTCTTCAGGCTTAACTCAGGATTTAATTGCATTTAGAGGTTTAAGGCAGACTATTGCAACTGCCTTGAATGTAATCCCTGCATGCGGGAGGGCGTATGTGTGTCCTGCATCTAGGCACACCTGCTGCTGCTCTGTGCGTCTAAACAGCGTGCTGGGAGACACCTCTTCCCTTCCTTTTGCTGACTGCTGCTCCGCCATCCCTGCGGGCTGCACCCAGGACACAAAGGCATCCCTTGCACCGAGGAAGGAGCCTCACCTGCTGCTGCAGAGGGACGTGCAATCAAACCCACTGCAAAGAGCGGAGACAAGGGCACCTGGCAGAGCCGCATTCCCACGTAACAAGCACACCATTAGCAACAGCACTCGTGCAGGCTAAAACGTGGCATTTCAAGCCAGGCCCCTGTAATGCATCTTGGCTGAGGTGTGTCTGCCCGGCCCAGCCCTCAGCCTGGCTGTGTATGCCTACACTCATTGCATTTGCAGCCATAACCCTGCTGCTCTTACCTTGAACCTGCCCAGGCAGCATTCAGTCCATCCTCTCCTGGCATTCTCTTACCTTCCCTCCCACCACTCACCAGCACACACTCACCTGTAACCAAAATTAATAATAAAATGAAGGATCAAATAAATAGAGCAGTTCTTTGCTCTGGCACTGCACCAGTGGAGCACTTGGTGGGCCCGCAGACACCCCCTGCCACATCTTCTGCACATCCAAGGACCTTTTGTCACCACCCTGTTCCATCCAGATGGAAACACCCCAGAGCAGAACTCTCCCTGCCAAAAGAAGTGTGTAATGTGCTGATACTCAGGTGAGGCTCTGTGGACTATGCCATCACATACAAATAGTTATAGACCTAAGGTATGTAGAAAGCCAACCTCTCCCATCAAAAGAAAACCTTCTAAATTACCATATAATTTAGAAAGAAAAACAGCCAGTGAGCCTCCTTCAGCTGTGAGGACTAACTAGTTCAGCAAATTTCTCCTCTCAGTCTTCAGACAGCCTTTGAATTAGATATTTGTTGCAGCAGGAGGAAGTTTGGTTAGTCTGGTTCGTTTTCTGTCATCAGATTTGATTTCACAAGAAAAGATGAGATGCATTAGGATGAAAGGCAGAAATGCCAGATGAAAGACTGAAACTCAAAGAAGATTCAAAACAACTGCACAAAAGTGTTGGGAGGAAAACAGGGGTAGCTCCACAGCACTGCGCCTGGAACCACCATCTGGGCTGCCCATGCGCATCTTCATTCTTGAAGACACGTCATGTTGGTACTTTATAAAGACCTCAACATTTTTGCTCACTTGGGAGTTGGCACAAATGGGTTGGTTGCCTTAAGCCAATTCATCCAGGTGGCACCTGGGATGCTGCAGCTGTGATCACCAAAAGCCTGTTTCTACCACGCCCTCAGCGCAGCATAAATGCGTTTCAGAGCTCAGTATTCTCCTCGTGTAGAGCACGCTCTGCTGTGGGGGGTTTGTTTTAAAGTTCATTTTTCAGTTTACAAGCCCCCTACCTGCTTTTCATCAGGATCACATCAGGGCAGCCTCTGTTAATCAGAAAGAAACGGGTTCAGCATAGGAAAAGCTCTGATAACCTGTGGGAAGTAGCCTAAAATCCATAATAACCAGGAAAAACAAACTCAAGGTAAATATAAAAAAAATCATTAAAAAAAAAAAAATCCAGATTGGAAATGATCACTTATTCTTGCAGAGAAACAATTTCATGCCAAAGCAAGAGANAGTCTGTGTGGGCTCAGCATCCTCCCTGTTGACACAGACCTAAACCCTTCCTCAGCATGGGATAAGACACACCAGAACTGCTTGCTGAGGTGCACAGCCCATCAAATCAGTTCCAGCTGGGGCTCACAGCGCTGGACAGGGGTATGCCACGTAACACTTGGGGCTAAGCATTAAGGGGGCTGAAACATCTTGCAAGGTTTTTTTTTTTTTTTTTTTTCCTTCCATTGCTTCTTCACAGCATAAACTGGCCGTTTTTGAGTAACCTCCCATAAAAATCTTGTAGGACACCCAAACACTGGTATTTTTCATGTCTATGCTTTTTCCAGTGTGATTCACGCAGTAACACTGACAAATCCAATGGAGGTGCCTAAGGTGCTTTAAAAAGTTGCTCCAAGGGGTGTTTAAAACTCAGCCCACACTCTTTCTTGCAAACCCCACTAGCAAAGGGAACCACATGCCTGAGAGCTTACTAATTCACATTTGCCTAAAGAAGTTAAACAAAATCACAGCACCCAAATACTCTAACTTAAAAGCAAACATAGAATTAACAAAGAGGTGCCAATCTAATTAAAATCAATCCACTGATACCTCTAAGCACCGAGGGAGCCTGATTAATAGCTGTTTATAGTAGCTGCTTAAGCAAATAGTGGAGGAGTAATAATTCTGATCTTGTCATTTGCCAGAAACATTTTTCTCACCTCCAAAACATGCCTTCAGCTCCACTTCATTTTAAGTTCACATTTCGCAACAATCCAGCATTTTTTGTGGCATAATCCATTGTGTCAGAGTGAAGGGCCATGGCAATGTCCGTGAAGGTGGGCGGACGAGATCAGCCTGCTGGCTTTGTGGCTTCCAGCCACCACGTGTCACCAGCCATCGGGTCTGCGCATGGGGAGATCCCACAAACAGGGACAAAGTTGTACCTATACAGATGTGGCAAGGAAACTGGGCTGCTAAAAATAACTAGCACCTTGTTCCTGTACCATCCTCCAAACTCTTCCCTGCTTTTATCACTTATGAACTTTTCCTGCATGACATCTGGGTCAAGGCAGCAAGGAAAGAAGAGGGACCTGTGAGTAGTGGTGTCAGTGGCTGAAGAATTACCTGAGCAGATTTTGCTCATTGGGAACATAGAATAAACACACCACAAACGAAATAAAATGAGCTTTCTCTCCCAAGTTCTTTTCAGTGTTTTCAAGAACAGTGCTTGCCCAGGAATGGGAAGGCACGAGTCCCAAACTCACAGAGATCCACGAGAAGAAAGAAACTGGGACTGGGAGAGAATGCCTTCAGAAAGAGAAGTGTTTTTTCAACTGGGTACCCAATCCAGGCTGGGAAACAAGAGGTTGCTGGACAGAGATGTTCCCTAAGTCAAGCGGAAAACGAGCCGTTGACAAATGATATCCTCAAGATCAGCAAATCCTGGGAACACCTATGAGAAATGACAGCCCTGAGACTGAGCATGGGGTGAAGGTGCACTCCTTGCATGACCTGTGTAGTTCATGACAAGTCTAAAGACAGATTGCATTACCAAAAGCACTGAAAGGAGCAGAAACAGGAGCAGGAGACAGAGACTGTGCTCGATCCTCTTCAGAACTACCAAGTCCTTTGAAAACATGGAGATCAAAATGCAGCACCCTCTGCACTGTTTGGAGATTTCACCTGGCCCAGCTCATCCATGGGATCTGCTGAGGTTGGGATCTGCCTCAGCACCCACCTGCCAGGTCAGGCCTTACAGCGCGAGGGAGAGCAAACAGCAGAGCCCCCCTGGCACAGGCACCTGGTCACACCCCCATCACCTCCACTACACGTTTGTGACTCAACTGCTTTGTTTCTCACCAGCCCCAGGACCAGCGGGGAGATGCCTCCAGAGGCGCCCGTGCTCTCCCAGCCTCCTCCATCAGCCAGGCCAAAAGGCAGTGGAGGACGCGTGGGCTCGGGCGATGTGAGGCCATCTGCAGCCACCGCCAACCCGCAGCCCAGCGCACCGTTCGGTCGTGCCACTCTTCCGGGAGCTGAGTGGGAGAGCAAAGTCTGGAGACTCAAGCTGTGGGTGCTGCCCCTCCCCTGCAAATTGGCACAGCTGCTGAAATTCATTTGTTTTTAGAAAGAGGGAAGGGAGAAAAGAGTTTTTTCAGTATCCAATTCACAGAGCTCTGCTTTTTCTTTTTTTTCCCCTAATGTGAAAAGTGCTTTGTGAATGGGCCAGCTAAAATTATTTATAATGAGCTGATTTCCATAAAATTGGGCTAATTAATTTCCACACTGCCTGATGAAAATTGCTAACATCGGCTTTTTACTGACAATCGAGGTCCTGCAGGCAGTCTTACACCCCTCTGACTGGTGGAAGTCCAGGCTGGATCCTCAGCTAGTGTAAACCTGCACATAGCTACCCACAGGAGCAGAGCTGTGGCTGGCTAGCTCAGGAAAAAATTTCTCCGGTCCATTCTGCAGTTTACACAGGGGTAACGGCGTGTGGTCTCCAACTACAAGCAGCTAGAAATAGAGAGGTGTTGTGGGAAGCCCTTTGCCAAGCTCCTGAAAGTCAAGCAAAGACTCTGCTCAAGTAAAGCTGTTTTTCCCCCGCTAGATTCACCTCACAAAATGGTCTACATTACAGCACACACTCTCCTTCAAGCACTCAAGGCACACAAGCACACTAATCATTTCCAAATATTTCCCCTTTCAGAATATTTTGAATATTCCCATCTATTTATCGAGTAGCAAAAATGGCAGCCTCTGCCCACAGCTACGTGTGCTGCCCTCGGTCAATCAACCCCGCTGCACCTGTTAGCTGGGGAGCAACAGCAGGGACAGTTCAAAGGGGAAATAACAAGTAACCTTACCGAAGTGCTCCAGTGCCTGAGGTTTTGCAAACAGTCAAGGGGTATGTATGCTCCCAAGTGATTTACATGTGAAAATTGCCATTACAGGGATTAAGATTACCCTTTTAAAGCCATCTCACATGGCATTAGGGGACTGGAGTCCACCTATGGCTACTCCTGCTGAGAACAGTTGACTTCACAAAACAAAGTGATGGCCTCCTACACCAATGAGATTTCACAGGTGTAATCAACAGCAGCATTTGGCTGCTCTTAGAGCCAGGAAAGTGTTCCTCATAGCATCTTTGTGTCCCGGGCTACACTTTGACAGTATTTTCTAAATCATGTTAGGCATTAAGTCCCTGAGCCCACACGCCACCACAACTCCTGCTGGCATTTAGAAAGGCATTACAGTCAAGCTGCAACACATGCTTGGGATGGTTCTTGGACTGCTAAGAAATCTTCTGTCGATACTCTCATGTTATTCCCATCTGCACTCTCTCCTGTTAGCTCAGAGGCGTAAATTTTGCGATGGTGAAACCTTCTGTAATGCTGACATCTGCACCGATAGCCTTCTCTGACCAAGAGATGATTTTTCCCAGATATAAAATCTTCCAAATTAACACTGTGGATCAACTTGCTGATTGTACTACAGTAAACCAAAGTAAAGCAAAACCAAACAACTTGTGTTTCATATCTAAATACTGCTAAATGGTAATGTATCAAGCTAATTTTGCCATAGGCTTATTAACACAAATTGAATTTGCCACTAATCAGATATGAAGTAGTTTTGCAATATGGAAATGAGCGATTTGCACTGACTGCTGTAAAATATAGTAATTGTATTTGTGCAAAACATGTATCTTGCAAAATACCCCACAATTATTAGTAGTCACACAATGGCTGTAACTTATTGGATACTGTCTGAGCAATTTATCTGCTCTTTGCCTCAGGACTACACTTTCAAACGATCTACATAAATTACAGAGCAAATGTTTCTGGTTTTGAGTTTACCTTGACTCCCCTCATCTTACCGACCTTAGGCTCTGTGTGGGAATCTGCAGTACCACAGTCAGTTCTACAGCGAGAATCTGTGAAATACTCCAGGCTGGCTGGCGGGATCATGCACTGCCAAAGCCTGTATGCAAGCCTTGCATTTTTTAAATCAGTTTTAAAGCCAGTTGAGATGGTATCCCCTTCTGTTAACAATGCACTTCTCCAACTAAATCACTAGAAATTGCTGATAAAACTTCCTTGAAAAGCTTTTAAAAGCAGGGTGCAAGCATACACACTATTTTTAACAACAAACCCTTGGAAACCCCATGTCTTCGGAAAAAAAGGGTGAGCTGCTGTCAGCTGTGCTGCCGCTACATACAGTGGCTCCATGTCACAGGAAAAGCACAACCACTGGGACCCAACAAACCCCCGGGTGATCAACTGCCTTGCTGCATTTAATGCACCGCACTCATAACATTTCTAATGGCACAGCATTCGATGTCTGCAAGTGTTCGTGGAGTTCCCCCACGATCAAGGAAATGCAGCTGCAGGACTCCTGCAGCTCTGACACCCAAGAGTTATCCCCACAGCTGACAATCGATGGAGACTGCTTAAGAGCTCATTCGGAGGCTTCATTTCCCTACTGCCTTTATGCTCTCTATTAGTCAAACATGCATACTAGGCACAAATGCAGTATAGATTTATGGGAATATGTATGTTATAGCTAAAACCTTGAAATATGTCAAGCTAATAACTATTTCTCCTTTTATTTCTACTCTTGTCCTTACAGAGGCACTTAATTCTACTGAAATATTAATTATGATTTCTTTCCCTGGATGTGCCTACATTTGTCTTTTGCTTCTATTTACTGCTTCATGACAGCTCATGAAAAGACAGTCAATAACTGTTTTCCACTCCCAGGCAATTTGAATGGATGGCTTGTAAGAAAAGAAATTAAAAAGGTGTACGGTGGTGGCAGTGGGGAGGAGGACACACAAATTAGGCCACAGTTGTGCCTGATGACATTTTCCAAAGAGACTCCTCTAATTGCTTTTTAGCTTTGAAATCAGCAACGCATAGTCATAACCTGGCTTTGGTGTCAATAGCAGACGAATGCTCTTCTAGGGAGGGAAATGATGCCCACCGATGTGTCTGTATTTCTGCCTCAACATAACAGCTCCCTGGTTGATCTTTTAAACTCCATGGTTCAATCAGGAGAAAAAATGGCTGGAACAAAGTGGTACTGAGCAAAAGGAAATGCTTTGATCATTGTTTCCTGCAGTAATATTCTCCACATACACAGGAAGGACAGGCAAAACCACCCAAAGATTTCAGGAAAAGTCCTGGAAGTTTGTAATATCTGCCTACCCTCTAGCCTAGGTCACCTTGCAAGGCACCCAAGGTGGATTTGGGAAGGCGATACACAGCATGATCAGTGCGGTTCTGGACAGAGGAAGTACAAAGCATGGCTTCGTATCTGCCCCAGGATCTGCCCATGGTTTTTAACTCCCTCTTGCAAAGGGCAATCGAGTACTTTTGAACTTGGCACTCCTGGCTATTAGGAAGGCTACAAGCCCAGATTTGAATGCCCCAGCAATCAGAAGAGCATGCAAACTGTCAGGAGGACTGAAGGCAGAGCAGACACTAGAGAGGTGCTTAACACGCTGTGGTCACAGCGGTCCACTCCCGTGTGGAGCATCATGCTCCCAGCTAGAATGGACAAAGCCAAAATAAAAAGGTGACTGTTCAACGGATGAGGAGAAACAGAACTACACAGTGGGGAGGAGATGGAATGCCAAATTCTGTTCAGTCTCTCTCCAAACACATAACTGTTATGAAAGGCTGTGAAAGCCACCCAATTTAAATGTGATTAATGGCCATAAAAAACTTATTCCAATGCCCAGCTATCTGCAGCTCTCACTGGTCAAAGGTACCTTTTGTTACCTTCAAGCATTCAGAAGAGGATTTAAAGAAAGGATCCCTGGCTGAAAGGATGACAAGAATATTCTCAGGTATAACAGCACGCCTTCTAAAAGCATAAATATAATAATCCCTTTGGGGCTGGGGCACAGAGTTGGGGCAAAAGGAGCAGGACTCAATGCCAGGTGGCCCCTTTTACTCCCGGGCTGCTGCCCCACAGGTGCCTCGGGGTCCCAGCTTCCTACAGCGAACATCTCAAGCCCATGGGGTCTGCTCCACAGGGCCAGCAGTCTCTTGAACACAACCTGATTAATATATGAAACATGAATGAAAAGAATTCAGAAATAATGTGTCCCAGTGGTAGAACAGACTTGTGGCGGGTTAACAGGGACGCTCGCATCAGCTGAACCAGACACAACGCAACAGATACCGTGCCAAGAGCAGGGCCTCAGGTCAGCACGAGACGTGGCAGCCCTCGAGGGGCTGGATCTGGAGTTAGAACTGCATTCCCACTCTTGGCAATGCTGCACTCCAGCTGCAGTCCAGAGAAGGTTTGTTCCAGCTCGACATGGGACCAGCCTAGACAGGAGGTGACATTCTTTGGCCTGCGCTATTACTGTGCATCCACAGACGGAGCTTTCCTGGTTCACTTCAACACAACTCTTCTACAGTGCTATTAATACCACAGCCTGAAATCCTAAACTAACAGATCCGTTAAAATAGCGCATTTTCTGCATCTTTAGCTGAGACACTTACTTGTAGAAATTGTACCTCCCAACCCTTCCAAGGCAGAAATAAGTTCAGAGAACAAATCTCTCCAGTGTGTAACACATAAACAGCCACCACAAGAATATGTCACTCTGCTCAATGAATGTGTTTTTGCATATCAAGTCCAGAAAACATTACTTAATTTTGAAGCAACAGCCTATCTCAATTTCACCCCTAATTTGTTGCATAGACTATGTGTCACTTGATTTCAGGGCTCATTTTTCCCAAAGATGTGGGTGTCTGATTTCCATTCACCCTTAGCCTGCACTTAGCCCATGCACCCTTACTCTAGCTCTGTCCTTTCAGTCACCAGACTTTTTCACTCTCTTGTGTTTCTTCCTTCCTCACCAGCAATCTTATCTCCTTTCAGCCCTTTCTTTACTGCGCTTAAGTAACTTAAACTCACCTGAATAGGATCCCAGCCTGCAATCAGCACACACGGTACACTGCCCACCTTCACAGTCGATTCAAGCTCCTGAGCTCCCAGCAACTCTGCTCATCCAGTTCACACCTGCTTACAATTACTCTGTTTCCATACAGTATCCATTCCCACAGCCTTCACCCTTCATTCTGCAGCATGCCATTATTTGCATTAAAATAAAATCGTAACACTTCATTTCTTTCTTACAGACCAACCACTCCACATTTTAGCTGGGTATAATGCTATAAGCACCATGCCTGTAAATCCCACAGAAGGGTGCAACCCTCATAAACAAAATGTAGCATGGCACAGGAGTTCAGAAATGAATTCTTAACTGCACTGCAAATCAGCAGGTCGCTAAACGAGCTGACCAAACCAGCCCCAGTGCTGCCCTAATTTCTTCAGAAATCGTGCTGTCGCTGATGACAATCAGTGTGAGGCGGCTAGATTTTCAGGAGAAAATGATCCAGAGGTGAAGGAGGTAGGTTAAGCAAATAAAAAAAAAAAAAAAAAAAAAAAAAAAAAAAGAAAGAAAGAAAATAAGATGCTGTCAACAACACCATTAGCTCTGCAGGGAGCCATGCAGGTGGTGTCAGTGGTGACAGTGCGCTGCTGCACCATGGGCAGGGGTCAAATCTGCCCTAAGCTATCAGTGGCTTCTCTCTCTTCGAGTCCCATGGTTTGGGTTTGGACTCGGCTGAGAGACCCCTTGACCAAAACTACTGATGACAAAACCTCCGCATCGAGGTGGCAATAAGCTCTGCTGAGGTTAATATTCATATTGTGAAGATATATGATGTGGTCAGGTGCAGCCACGCATGTGCAGTATGGCTCTAGTACCTAAAGCACTCCCTCGGGTGAGAAGACAGGCAGAAATTCCTACTCCGTTCTCTTTGGGGGAATAGACTGAAAGGTGGGTATTTTAAAATATTATTTATGTTGCCGTAACGTTCTGGAGTCTAAATTCAAAATGCAAGGGCTTTGCTATTAACCCTGTACAAACCTGAAACCAAAACTCACACTGACAAATCAAGCCCAGCCCCCCAAATCTCCCACGCACTGCCATTTTGCTTGCCTTAATCCCAAGCAGCTTTGAGCAGCATAAGTACAATTTCCACCTTGGGAGTTTCGCAGTGAGAGCCAAGCCAGCACCACCCTTCCCTGGAATCTTGGGGGCAGCCAGAGCAGGACGTGGGCACCGTAGCAGCGGTGCAGGGAATGGGCTCAGCACACCCGCGGGCACCCCGAGAGCGGCTGCACAGAGAGGAGAGACTTGTACGCACTTTGGGCAGCGGTTTGGCTCCCACAGATGAGCTCTGGCTGTGCTGAATGGGACCTCTGATGGGAGGTTAATCTGCAGCAGCACCCGCTGCCCTCTGGTCCCGCAGAGCCGCCTGCGCATCGATTGCCTGCAGCGCCAGGAGGCTCCGGGGGGTCCGCGGGATAATCGCCTGGAAACAAGGACTGCGCCGCTGCAGGCAGCCCGGCCACGTCCCCCGCTCGATAAAACTCATGAGAGGAAATAGGAAAATAGCAGTATCAATACGGAGTGTCACCTTCTGCGGCAAACGCGGGAAGGCAGCCCCGGAGCGAGGAAGGCATGTCCTTCAATATTTAACTTCTTCACTCTTTGTTCTCCGTCTCAAGTTGAACAATACGTTAATTACCTGATGAAGCGTTATAATTACTCTAACAGCTCTGCTCTTAGTTATAATTACTGCATCAACACTTTCTTTTTCATATGCTTCAATCTATACCTATTACATTGTCATGATGAAGACACATTAACATTATAATACCGTATAATTAGCCGATGAGCAATTAAATTATTCCACTGCTCTTGTTCCTCTTTGCCAAGAGGTTGCTTTCCAAGAGCTATTATCTTCTTTTTCTCTGGCTTGCTTCAGAGGTTGTTTTTCTTCTCCCATTTTTAAAAAAAGGACCTCGCATACTTCATTCAAACAATTTCATTTAAAATTCCAAGCAAGTACTATGGTTAAGGTCCTAGGAGAAGCTAATTTGTTCAAAATATTTTAACTTCTTTCCTCTCGAGCTGAAACTGATTTTGTTTTTCAAAAGCCGCCTAGAATAGGAAAGTGACAGAAATATTTGTGTAAAGAAATAAATGAATCATTAATTGCTCCTTTAGAACACGCAGAGTTCACATCGTGACATCACGCTAATGAGAAGGAAAAACAGAAAAAAGTGGTTTGGTTTTCATCACATTATTTATGTTACTTTACACCTGAAGAAAAAGATCAGGAATTTTTTTTTTCCACTAGTTTTGGTAACATCCTAGAGAAAAATGTTGACAATAAGCTCAGCGCAACTGCTTGAGAATCCTGACTCAATCTAGACAGCAGCATCGGCAAATTCTCCCGGAGTATAGGAAATCTCCTTACAAATACTCTGTGGCACGCGATAATGCTGTGCTAGACTTTTTTTTTTTTTTTTTTTTTTTTTTTTTTTAAATCTCCAACACTTATCTTGATTATTAGCCTGCCTTTGTAGGTCTCATTTTCTTTGTCCTCTCATTTGATTTTTGTAGCTGAAAATTGCTCATTTGCTTTTCAATCAGTGCAGGCGATCCTTGGGTTATTACATGCCCTTTCCCCCTTGCTCTCCTGGCTAAAATCGTTTGAATATGGCTGGAAAATACCTACAGCACAGCCGTTGTGGGAGCACCGGGTCCATCACTTTTATGTGTCCCTGGGCTGCCTGGCTCCTCTCCTAGGGATTATGCCTCCTTTCCTTCTCGCTTGTCTGCTGTGGCTGCCACTCGTCAGTCAGCGCTTTGTAACCAGATGGTTCTTCCGAATTAATAACACACAAAGGTGAGCCAATGCCTCGGGAGGAACCGGGCACTGCGCTCTGACCCCAGGAGCTGGGGGAGCAGCCTCACACCAGGCATTTTCCTACCAAGCTTTCCATGGGGGCTTTCCCCATCCTACGCTTCTTTAGTATCAGAAACATTTCCACTTGAAAAGAACAGAAACTCTTAAAAATCACATCTACCATTTACTATGTTGATTAAATTCCTTGATTTCAGAGCTACCCACTGAGCATTCTGCCATCCACCACAGCAAACCTGAATTTCCTATCTTTATGCTCAGGCTATTACTGGGCAAAACTCCTCCTTTGCTGTAGGCACCAGCCCTTGAAGTGCTCGTCTGTGCTCACAATCATCTCTACCCAAGGAAACCCTGAAGGACCTCACTAATTGCGTCCCAGTGAGGACTACTGAAAACGTACAGAACCTGAACAAACATCCAGAGGACAGAGAGATGTCAGGGATTTGGTTTTGGGTCTCTGCAACACCTGCACCGGCCTCACTGTTAACAACAATGCATCCAACATACCCATCCTGCATCCAGGCTCTATCCCTGCCCTCTCCTCTCCCTTTCCATACAAGCAGTTGCACTCACGTGAAGGGTTCAAGCTTGCTCACCTCCTCCCTGCAGTAGCCCTAGTGCTTTAGGGTGAGGTGTGAGACTCTGACGGCTTTGTCAGATGGGAAAACGCCAGGAAAATCAGCGCTGATCCCTTCCGATAACCAGGATTTATCCTCTCCTGCCGGTGCCTCCCGCAGTGCCCAGTGCAAGCTGTGTTAACCACACAGAGGGATTGACAGCTTGGTTCTCGCAGCTGTCTAAACACACGGGCACATTTGGAAGTTTCACCTATTCGCCATTCCCTTGCGTTTAAGGTATTTTAAAATCATCCAGATCAAGGATGTGTTATTTGTTTTATCATGCTCTTATTTTTCATGAACACTTCTACTTATTCGCTGCAAACGTCTTTGTGTAGACACAGTGAAAGCACAGAATAGCCCCGCTAGAGAATAAACAAAACTTAAAAGAAATGCACTGGGGCTGATGCCATCCCACCCCCGATCATGTATTCCTCTAGGAGGATTACTCAGGAGGAGGTAGCCCTAAAACAAACCCTGCAAGCCCCACACCTGCCCTAAAGGATCTGTGGGCTTGCATTGCTGTCGGGATGCCCAGAAGCTGCCTCATGCGCTAGTAAGGGAGAAGAGAAGCATTGCTGATGGGCAGAGAGCATCATAGTGCCACTTCTCTCTCGATATCTCCATTTTTTGGATCTGGGATGGAAAGCTCAACATCTTGGCAATGCTTTAGGCTTTTTTTGAATACTCGCTTTCCAAACAGAGCCATTTGCCAGATGTGGTGCACAGCCATCGCCAGCCAGGTCATTCGTTTTGCCTTGATCCTCATTCATCCTCTGAGGGCTTTGCAAAAGCAACACATGCACCCCCGCCTGCGATACTTTATGACTGCAATTTGGCTTTATCAGAGCTTCCAGAGGGACCGTCCTGGCACTCAGAGCTGGCAGCAGAGCCAGGGCATTCACGTGAGTATCCCCCTGCTACCTGCACCAAGGGGAAAAGCTCCGCTCCTGACATTTTTCTGAGCTCTCCCATTGAAAGCTCCCCCAGCAGGGCTGGGGTCCTGCTCCCAGACAAGGTTGCGGACTTGGCTTTTGCTCTGGGAGCTGCTGAACTGAGAAACAGATTTATGGGTTACCTCTGTCAGATCAAGAGCTATAGTCTACCTTCACTTTTTGGAAAAAGGGTCAGCTTCAACCTTTGCCAATTTGGTGGACTGATCCCACTTCCCTCTCCCCTCCCTACAACACGCTTGTTTTTCAGCTATCGTAGCTTTTCAGCTTTAAAAAGCATCTCATCATTTCTGCCCATACTGTTTATTTCCCGATGTTGTTTTAAACTCTTTGCACATGGCCCCCGGTATCTCAGCGGGGGAGCACTTTACAAATAAAATGATGAGGAGGGTTAAAAGGATACAACTCGATAATATGCGCTAGCAGCAGCCAGATGTCTTATTGCCTTGGAAAGAAACAAAAAGGAGAAAACTGCTCATCCTTATGTGGATTTAGTTGTATGTAGAACACTTTAAAAATGAAAGCAAAATAATATACCAGATGCAAAAACTGAAAAAGCATAACACAAGTGGATCTGAAAAGCAAACGTACAAAGAAGCAAGAGAAGATGTGCTTCCTCTTGCTATTCTCCACACTGAAATGGGGACGGATGAAAATATCTTTGCCTCTCCCCGCCCCCCCCAAGGACCATACAGCAAAGCCTGGCTGTGGAGCTGGCCGTCACCCCTGTGCCACTGAGATGTGCATGTGTGCTGGAAAAGTCTCATGCTGCAAGGGGAAAGGTGCTGGAGACAGAGATCGTGCGGGGGGGGAAAAAAAGAAAAAAATCTTTGCCTTCATAGAAACTGTGAAATGCCATAAAGCATTTCCAACAGCACGCATTTGAGGGAGCTGGGTTTAGCTGTAAGGCATGAAGGGGGAGACAGCCATGCACAGGCGTCGTAACTGTAAATTTGATCACCTTCCAAAAACCATCTGGAGCCCTGTGTTAAGCCTAAATCTAGTTCTGCTCCAGTGGCAATAAATAAAATAGTAAAATACTCCAGGTAGTGGACAAGTTCAAACTCACAGGGAAAATAAAAGTGACTTTAACATCTAAAGCTGCTCCTTTTTCTTTTTTTTTTTTTTTTTTTTTNCCTCTTAATAAAGCAGAAAGACATTCACCAAGAACCTGAGTTAATGCTCCTTGAAGCCAATTTTCCACTGAATTTCACAAAGCTGTGGATTTTGCTCCTGGTGGTAGTTTCAGGAAAGCTCTCTTCAAACACTCTGGTTGCAGGCTGAGAGGTGCCTCTGTGTTTACCTAACCCTCCGACATGACACTTACGAAAACGCAGGCTCAGACTGCTGGAGCTGGCAGATGCACAGTGTGACTGCAGTCCCTCTGAAATCACAGCTAGGGTTACTTTGTGGGGTCTCTGCTCCATGAAAGCAACTGCTTAGCAGATAAGAGCTCACAGAGCGCCAGCAGCATCGGTCGAGGAAATTTACACTAACAGCAGACCTGATAGCAGTTACTGAAATCCTAGAAATCATTTTATTTGGACAGAGCTCACAGGCCCAGTATTGGTATTAGGATAGCGGTTGTAACACATCCCAATAAAGTTACATATTTTTGCAGTTTGGGTTGGAAGGGACCCTAAAGATCACTTAGGACAACCCCTGCCATAGGCAGGGACACCTTCCACCATATCAGGTTGCCCAAAGCCCCATCCAGCCTGGCCCTGAGCACTACAAATCTCATCTGTTACCAAGCGCACACCAACATAAAAAGACCTGGTGGAGTGTCAGCCACCTTGACACAGACACCTATGCTCCACCGTGACCACTGCCACCAGAAAGAGGAGCAATTCCCACACGTGACACAGTTAAATGCCAGTAGCTACAGGCCCACTGCAGGACGTTTCTCCAGTAGCCAAGATGCTGAGAGCCCTGCCCAGCAGCTCCAACCCCTGCCTGCACAGCCTGTCCCAAAGGCAGCACCACACCTCCAGAGCACACCTTTACACTTTGCTGAGCACAGAGTGCTCTTTCTACCAGATCAAGGCCTCAGCAGCGTGCCAGACATGGTTGTTTTCCAAGGCAAAGGAACTGGTTGCCCATTCAGTCCCCGAGACTGCATGGGAAGCTGGAGGAAGGCAGCTGTTGGGCGTTTCTCCCCGCCCTTGCCATTTAACGCATGGCAGTGTGCCACCGCTGCGTCCATGGGAGGCTACAGGTCTGGGGACATGAGAGACACTGCCCCTCCGTCGGGATAAACGAGAAAAGAGACTGCGGCCGGTGGCCAGCAGATGACACCAAAATAAAAGGCGTGTGCCTCTCGGCTGCGAGGAGAACTGGGAAAGAGCCCTTCTAATTAGAGAAAGCCCGGCCCCACGGGCTGCGCACGTGCTGGGTGAAGCCTGGAAGAGGAATTAAGGCGATTACCTCCTCCGATCCTTGCAGTTCCTCCCGCGGGCAGCCACAGATGGCCCTCGGGCTGCGCTGCGGCAGCACGAGGCCTTGGACGGGTCCTGTCTGCCCTTCTGGGCCACAGCCCGCAGCAGCAGCGGCAGCAGCAGGTGACCGGGACCAGAGCTCGTGAGCCAGACGCTTCCCAGGAGGAGGCCGTGGGCCCTGGCCCGCAGCAAAGTGCCCAAAGTGGGCTGTCCAAATCCTCTGCTATTTACACAGGGACAAGCGTAGCTGGAAAATAAACCTTAGAAACGCTCATCTTCAAGCCAGGCAGCCCTGGGCAGCATTATAAGCAGAACGCTGCTCTGAATGAAGCGAATAGCGAGGAGCTTGGCACCCCTTGGCACCTGCAGTGCCACTCCTAGTCAAACAGTGTGCCTAATCAGCATTCCTCCTGACAGGTTTATACTGTAATTGATAAAATTAGACCAAGTACTATTGTGACAAATAGTAGTATAATTCAGACTCCCTCTGTTTAAACAACTCCTAGCTCTTACACAGAGAGTACTGCACTCGAGGTAAACACGTTTACTTTTAATTCCCTACTTACCTATTGTGTCAAGTATTTTCTTGTGATTAACGTGACTCCCAGGTCTATTCTGTTCTGTAACCCTTTTTGTTTCATTCATCATCATACATCTGAAACAAGGCACTCGAATACATTACTTGATACGGGATCTTCATTTACACCTGCTGACGCACAGCTCCCCCAGCAATCTAAAGAATGGTCCTCAAGGACCACATACCAACATGCACCTGTAACTGAAAACTCAACAGGGGAAAACAGAGAGAGGACTGACAGTGCCAGCATCGCCAAGTAGCGGGAAATACTGGTAACAGGAAGCTATCTCCAGAAGTACGGCAGAAGTGGTGCCTTCCCCACCAGCGCCGTGCTTCTAACCAAGACGGTGCCAACGCTTTCCCAGGCACAAAGAGCTCCATGCATAACCGAAATGTTGCACCAAGCCTGTCAGCTCACCTCTCATGTTGGGGAAAAAAACCTGAATTTCTGCAGAAACAGTGACTAACCAGCAGGGAACACATTGCACTGAAAAACAAGAGTCCAGAAAACAGCTTGTCTTAATGAACAAAGGGAGAAATGCAGAGCTGTACGCTTTGTACACGTCAATCTAGTATGAATAGATGGATTAAAAACCGCCTCAGTCAAAAACTTACCTCACTGAATTAACCTTTACAGTCTTTTCTTGCATTCTAACATCATTTAGCTGCATGCTAGTGCTGCTGTGTTCATATAATGTAATGTGAATAGACCAGGCTGGAAAACAGCATTTCTATTTTTGGGAGATTAAAAAAATCTGTTTGCAGTTTGCACTGACACAAAATCCCAAGCCCATATTGGTAACTTTCTGTGAAAGATGTCAATTAGGCAAGCTCAGTATTTTCTGAGCAAAATTTCACTGAAACGGGCACTTTGGTGGGGATGGGATGGACAAGCTGCTTTCCAGCAGGATTCACACAGATACTCTGCAATCACAAATATTCCCCTCATAGTGCTTCCTGCCGTATGTGTTACAGGCACACAGGGCTGAGAACATCAACCACAGAACGTGGTCTGAACCTTCAAGAAGTCATGCACCACGTTCAGCAGGGAAGTTTGGCAATTGTTTGCAAATTGTCATTTCAGCATACTCTCTGGAACAGCAATGTCTTTTGTCAATGGTACAGATAAAAAAAAAGAATGTAGAACTTAGCTCACAGAAGTGTAAGCACACCTTTGGGCCTGTGTCTTTTTCTCATCATATATATACATATTCTATTTCTACCTTATATATATGATATATATCATATATATATATATATATATATATATATGAAAACCCTGCTTGGCTGAACCAACTGCTTTTCTGTGGTTTACTGCTCCTTGCTTATACGTATCTGGCTGACAATTTATTTAAATGAAATCCCCTTAAGACACTTGGCATTAATGCCAGCAATCATGCAGTGCCACACACCTTAAGAATACCTTTGAGTACAAAAATTTCACCATGGGTATGGTGGCTGAGAAAGGGCAATGTATCACCGCATGGCAAATACAGATTTCCCCCATTATCCACCCCACGGAAGAGATGATTGCAACACAGAGATCGGCCCGTCCCGGTGCAAGCACGGCACTGCTGCGGGGATGGAGCAGAGGAGAAACAGTACAGTGAGATGTCGGGGGAGAAATGAATGGAACACCAGATCTGTGGTGACAACAGAGGGAGACAGAGGAAAACTAGCACTCTTGGACAAATGAAAGCTGGGAAGGCAAAGGCAACCTGGCCTGGGTCACATCGAAGGCCATCAGCCCAGAGTTTTCGAGTCAAGAAGATGCACGTTTCTCTCCTCGACTCCCTGATGGTTCATTTTTAAGGGCTGTGTATGCTAAGCATGCATTACATATATACACACAGCTCTTCCACCCTCCCTCCCTAAACTCTAATCATGCTTTTCATTATTAAGGCAATTTCTAATGTCACACAAGGCATTAGCCAAGTCTTTCCATTTATTTTCTTCCTCTCTTTTCTCAGTTAGCAAAAGGAGAACAAGGAGGAAGGGGAAAGAAACTGCCCACGTCCAGCACTGCTAGCATTTAAACAAACCGTGTAAGCTTTTGAAGTTCACACCCCCGAAAACGAGAGTGATTTGATTCCTTTGCTCCTGGGGCTACAGATGGCAGACAACTTCTCCAGAGCTGGGCTCGGGTCAGATGGCTGGAGACCAACGGCACAGCCAAACCCCTGCGACTGAGCACTGCCCCTGCACAGACACGGGGCTCTCAGCATCAGTGCGGGTTCACAGATAAGCAGGCTTTATCCTGACTTCTTGCATGGTGGTGACATACGAGCACAGAAAACAGCAAAGTGCTCTTTTCCAATCTTGCTACCTTGCTAAGGACACTTCAGTCTAAGTGATAAGACAAGATCAGTGGCAACGTTACTCATAACCGAAACCAAACATCCATTATCTGCCGTGCAGTGGCTTCCCTAGCACGGCTGACAGGTTTCCCTCGTACTTCTGCAGAGTTCAGAGTGGTCTAAACTCGAGATGTTATTTCAAGCAGTTCAATGTTAACAGTGTTTTCACAACCAAAAAGAACACCGCACAGCAGCTGTTAAGAAGGTCTGACCGTAAGACATACCGAACAGCAGAGAAGTTAACATCATGAAAAACATTCCAAATGCTCAGCTGAAGGTAAAACTTCATGTACCGAGCCTCCGATGCTGAGCTGGAATAAAACTGTGTGCGTGCTGCGAAATACTGCAAAGGTAGCTGGAACTGTGTATGTAATGGGATAAACTCCTTAAATAAGAACCTTACTTGGAAGATACAGGTCTCAACAGCACCAGGCAGGATCCTGATGCGTGACTCGAGCTGTGTACCTGCTTCCCAGACACCGTGCAAAAAGCTTCCCAAATGCTAAACATTGCCTAAACACAGATAAATTTAGGTGCGTGGATCGACTGCTCTCTACCACAGAATGACTGACAGCTTACAGAAACTAAGAAGAGAATTAATGTGTATAAAAGTGCCACAATAATCACAATATATTTACATTTTTCTGATACATTAGTCAAACATTTATCATTTCTTAAAATGTAGCTGTGATACTTTGTCTAAACTGTCATGAGTCACAATGTAATTACATGGTAATCATATGGCAATTAATTTATATGATATTCATTTGAAACAGAGAAGAATTAGGCTTGTGATAGCATGCAAAATTAACAGGCACACCAGACAAGGAATAGAAATTAAGCCACTGGAAAAAAAAGTAGGAAAATAAATGTTCAAATCAATGTTAAAACAAATTGCTCCAAGCTTTAGGGAAAAGCTACAAGAATAAACCAAGCAATTCTACATTTCCAAATTTCATTATCACAGTCTCCCAAAAGTTGTTTACTACTTCATTTTAACCCCTTCTATCCATCCCAAAGGTCGTTTCAATCTTCACACAATTTGTATATCAAGTTTCCAACTATGTAAGGAAAACAAAGCAAGGACCAAAAGTGTAACACAAAGCACCTCTGCATTTTTCTCCGCCCTGCTTCAACCAAAGTTTCGGGTCTCCAGACCCCAGCCAGGGCTGCTGACCACAATACAGCACACAACAGTGATGCTCACAAGCTAATGGGAAACCAGTGGCAACCCCAAGCTCTCCCTGTTTCAGAGACCTCCAGCCCTGTGTGAGCTCTCTTTCTAATTTATTGAACAATTCCAGAGCAAAGCTGGTTACTGAGCTGACCCCAGTCAGAAACTGGGAGGGCTGGGGTTGGAGAAGACAAAGACTCTTTGGGCATGGTGATAACATGGGCTCTGTTCAAATCCTGAGAGCAGGGTGCTGCATGACAGGGGAACAAAGGACAACGAAAAGAAACAGGAAAGCCAGAAAGCCAGGAGGGGCCTCCTGAAAAAGTAGTTCTGAACTTAGGAATGGCTTTCAGCAACAACGGAGAGTAAACAAGAAAAGGAAACCATTTCACAGTGAAGAAAAATTAAGATGCTGTACACGGTGAATTATTCCATTTACAGTTTCCTTTTAAAAAGTCATACTAATTAATGGCTTGAGCTAATCTCATTCTTATTCACAAGACAGCCTGTATTTATTTTGCAAAGGAAATGTTTAACTGGAGTAACCTACTGAGGTCTTTCTAACTCATCTGCAGCAGTTGTCTTGGGAAACAGCACTGTAGTCATATTTAATACATGCACTGTGTACAGCAACTTTGATAAAAGAGGAATAAAATTATACAATTATTGCATTAATTATACATTATACATTTTTGTTCAGTGGCCCTTAGTACTTTCAGACCAGCTGGGTCACCCGGAGACACACTGCACCGAGAAGCTTTCTCGTTAACGCTGCAGAGGAGATGCCTGGGATGCTACAAGCAGCAAGGTACAAGCAAAACCCAGCCTTTACCTGAAAATGAAAGCCACCAAGCAGCGTGGTCTCCCAGCCACTCTGTTGGCCTGCATGAATGCAGCCACCATGGGAAATGTGCTGCCAGAAGCAGTACCATTGCTGCTGCTCTTGTCAACAAGCCCAGTGTCCGGCCAAGCCAACCTGGGCTGGGTCCTTGGCAAAACCAGCCTGGACAAACAAACTCAAATCCTTTTTGAGAAAGGAGAACACGAATGGTGGCTGCTGCCACCCTGGGATTCCCCACCCACATTCACCAGCGGGAGATGGTGGAGCTGCAACCGAACACCTGGTGCAGTGGGAACTAACGAAGGCACAGGGCACCCCAGCAGACAGGAATAAGCTGGCAGGCCAAAGCTGCTCAGGGCCTTTCCCATGTGCTGACTGCTAATCTCTTGGTGCCTACCTCCCACACATGTGAAACAGGGCACAAATCCTCTCTGGCCATCCACCAGCGCACAGCAGAGGCAATCTCCTTTGTGGCCATGGATGATAAATGACACATGACAGCGTCCCGTCACTTCTTATCTATCCTAACTTCACTACAGGCTGTCATACTGCAAAGCTGCTCATGGGCTCCTCCTCTGCACTACAGGGCACGAGATGGGTGTTTCGAGTTCCTGATCCCATTTACTACGTGGCTCTTGTATTTGTGTGGGTTAAACACACCGAGGCTCAGGCAAATAACAAAAAAATAATTACCTAATGAATTCTCCGATTGATTTGATACATGCTTTCCAAACATACAGAGAGGAAAACGGAATCATGAATAACACTCCTCGCTGATAGAAACAGTTTTGAAAAAACGCACCTGCGTCTGGCGGCATTGGCTCAGACGGCCCCAGAGTGCCCACAGGCACTGTGCCTAAGGAGCCCCTGGTGGGAGCTCCAGGGTGCTGCTGCTGCAAGATCTGGGCTCTCAGGGAGCAAGGAGGAAGGTGGGTAGGGGAGCTGACATCCCCAGATCAAGACAAAGGGACGTGCTGGCCTACAGCCCTTCCCAGACTGCAGCAGCTCCATTCCCACCTCCTTGCACAAGCCCATCGCAGCCAAGCTCGGAGGAAAGGCTTCAGCTGAACTTTGTGTTTGTTTCTTGCTGCTCCCTGCCTGCAAAGCTAACCCTGGGGAAGCTGCACAGAGAGGAGGCTGGGAGAAGCATCAGCAAACAGATCATTTATGCATCTTATTGAACGGGTTTAGCTTGGATGATCGATACAAAGAAACCTCCACATGCTCCAAAACGCTTACGAAGCCAAGACCCTCGGATCCGCCACGTCAGGTGGGTCACGTCAGTGCAGGTCAGCCTTTGCAAGGCCTGGGTTCTGCTCTGCCATTTTAGAGATCTCAGGTAGGAAATCAATGAAGAGCTCTTCCATCTTGCTGCTTCCTGCCCTGTTTCCTGCAGGGTGACTGGGCAGTGTCAGCTCAGGCTCACAAGGACAGGACACCGCACGCGGGCTCATCCAGCCAAGCAACTCCCAGCCCCTCCTCAGCTCTCTGAGAGAGGCCATAAAGCCTTCTGAAAGCAAAACCCAAATATTGCATTTCCTAGGTTGAAAGGAGGATTCTCAACGCATATATCTAAATTGACTGTTGCTGATTCCTTCTGTACAGCTCCCCAGAGCCTCCTCATGCTGGCTGGCTGAGGGCCAGAAGAAAAGCATTTTCAAGACTTAACCAAAACTACATTCATCTTCCTCCTGCTTCATACGCCCAAAAGAGTTTTCACAGACGACACTTGATGGAAAATGCTTTAATGGACTATAAATTCTGCCATCTCCTCTATGCCTGCTCCAGGCTCCAGTTAAATATGGCAAAGAAGAACTATTTGTACGTAAATAAATTATTCCTCTATGGAGAAAACTAGTCAGTGTGGGAGATGGGATCCAGTTCAATTAGTGCCTCTATGACAGTAATGAGAAAAATACTCTACCATGACCTATTGTAAATCTAAGAGAAAAGGCTCCAGCAGGGAGTTAGCAATTCCAGTGCTAATTGTACATAATTAAACAATGTAACAGCACCATTTACAATAATTTCAATGAAGTTCAATGATACACAAATTTACTAATTTTATTACAACATCTGTGTATCTTCGTTTTGTATTTGTTATGGAGGCAAAAGCTCTTTTCAGTAAAATAAGAACTGACCTGCATTTTTATCAGTAACTTGTTTCAAATCTCAACTCAGCCAAGAGAAGGAAGATCTGATAAAATACCATGAAAAAAAAAAAAAATCTATCCTTATTAGGTTAGAGAAAGTTCTCAAGGAATAAACATATCAGCCAAGCGGGGAAAAGATCAATTTTCGGTTGACCAAAGTAAATCGAATGCTAATCTTGAACGCGGCAAATAGCTGTAGCTGGAGGAGAAGCAAAAATACTCATTGTTTTGCTGTTTATCAAAAAGAATTATCAAAAAAAAAAAAACTCTCACTTTCAGCTGAGCAAAAAATCTGCAATTATCACAATGTAATGTTCTCCATTTTTTTGTGTGTGAGATAGAAAAAGGTAGAAAAAGGTCTTTCACTTGGGGCAACCCACAATGACTGCCACACTGAGGTGTCAAACACTTGTACAACTCCGGCTTTTCCAAAAGTTTGCTTCTCTTGCTCACAAATCCTCTCCTCCCATCCCCATCGCCCATGTGATTACCATGACCACAGGGTTTCCCTTGACAATTTTACACAATGTCATGCATTACCTTTTCCCTCCCCACAAAAAAGCAGGACAAATACCGATGAAACATCCTTTCAGTGCCACCAGAAGGGCAGCCACATCCCAACCTCTGCCCCATCCTCACCAGAATAAATCCCATTACAAAGCCACCAGGAGCTAGGAACACAGAGGTGCTCGCTTTCAGCTGGCAGCCCCAGCAGGGGACAGTCCCCTGAGGCTCTGAGTGTGCATAAAGAGCTCATGGTTGCAGCTAAAGGGAATAATTCAGTTGGCTTTCAGCATAGGGTTTCTCCGCTTACTTGAATACCTCATTGCTACATATATAGAGTATCTGTCTCAGCCTGCACTGGTGGATCCTCAGAGGTGCTTAAGAAAAACAGCCTTCTGGTTTAAGTCTGCCATTGCTCCACTGGAAAAGTTTTACAGGTCTCCTGAGAAGGATTAGCGAAAAAAAAAACAGTAAGGTGGAAACCCCTGAATGAAAACAAGAGGAATTAAATCAGGACTCCTAGAGACAAGGATGATTAAGCACCTTCTGGTATTTACAGGATGAAAATCTCTGCTGGGTACCCAGAAAAGGAGAAGGATCAGAGGTCTGAATGTAAAATAAGCCACTGTGTGCTAAAGGAGAATAAGACAGGGAGACCTGAATTTCTGCCTTGAAAAAACTCTTTCCAGACCCAACACACTGGCGGGAGCAAAGCTGTGTGTGAAACAGTCAGTCATCCCGTTTGCTGGGATCCCTGGGAGAGAAGTCTGTGTTTGGCCATCAGCATGGGCAAACCATGGAGAGACCAGAAAGTGCTCTTTGGCAGAGGGCAAAGCATTTTCACACTGACAGCCCCAACAGAAGGGACTGCAGTTTGTCCCCCCTTGTATTCGGGGGACTTACCTGCCCTACCATCCTCCTGTACCATCCTTGTTGGTGTTTACACACAGCTTACTCTCCTTGAAGGCAAGCAGATCGCTGGGGAAGTACATCAAGAGCAAATCACAATTAGTCATCATCATAAACAGCAATAAACCAAAAATCAACACTGCCCACAGCAGCTGACAGCTCTTTTTCCAAGAGCTACCTCCACCAGCTGCACCACGCACACCTTCCGCCTTCTTTTCATGCAAAGCAAGGCAGCAAAACAAGGAGACGTCCAAGAAGAGGGGTGGAGAAGGAAAGGAAAAGCAAAGCTCAGAAATAATAGGCAATGAATCTGAAATGTGAAGAATAGCCTTTTTTTTTTCTGGTGGTATTGTTCCAAGCAGCGTGGGCTTGTAAAATTCGAATCCCTTCCCATTTGGCTCATCAATCACTGGAGACACGAGCCCCTTGCACAACAGAGCGAGCCTCAAATTGGCTCCCACCAATAATAAAAGGTACTAAAGGGGGACAATCCTTTTAGAGGACTGTTTAATAAATCTTGTCCAGACAGGGAACACAAGAAATGGAAAAGATTTCTTGGCAGACCATTTAGTCCCACACCATTTACATTATTGATGCCTGCCTTCTGCAAGTGGTACTTAAAAATGAATTTTCATATTTTGATTCTTGTTATCTGGTGTCATCCAAAATTAAAAATTAAACTTGAAATATTTAGAAACAGGCAAAGGTAACGAGTTGAGCTGATGGAAACTGCATGCTGGCACTATTCCTGCTGCCTGCGCTTGCCTGGCTGTAATAACACCAAAGAGCCCCTGTTGCTACTCCTCTATTTTCAGCAGTTGCTGACATTTTCCTGTAATTTATTCTCATTTTCCCCTCTTCTTAAAAATAACAACATCACTACTCTTCTAATAATAACCCAGCTGCTCTCAAGTCCACAAGACTTGTCAGAGGACAATTTCTGTTGGTAAAGCGACTAAGCGCAGTGCTCACTATGGCTTACGGAGCATCTTCAGCGCAGAGCCCCCCAGACTGCTCGCAACGATACGCCTAGCATCGTGTTCCCCTTCTTACTCATCGTTTTTCCTCTGGGCAGCCTGTGCTTCCCAACGCAGGGTCCCACCGCCAGCAGGCAGCCCGCTGAGCCTGGATCTGGTGCACTCACAGTGGCTGCCTCCTCCGCTTTCATCTGTCAGAAGCGCTGAACCCTCCCGCAAGCCGCAAAGCGTTTCTGACATTCATGGCTTTTAGATCCAGGGTTTCAAAGAAGCGCTGAAGGTTATGTTGATTATGCCCAAAGACATATTTCCAGAAAGCTGTAGCTTAAATAAAAAGGTGTTTTGCTGTCACAGCTATCAGCCAAAACTGTTACGGAACCAGAGCATATGGGAGACGAAAGCCATCAGAGGAACGTGTGATGTTACATGCTGCAAATATTTGCTCTCTCCAGCAGAGATCAGACGCAGCATGAAGGTAGAAGAGGCATTTAGCTCAATTAAAAACTAAACAAATAAAAACAAAGACCTGCGCTGCGCAGGATGACGGCCCGTTATCCAGCAGCCAAGTAAGGGAGGGCTGGGAAAAACCACTGCCTCCTGAAAGCGCTATCAGCCAGGAGGCCCTTTGGATGTGAGAGCCCCAGAGGGGCACCAGGAGATGTGTCTGGAGGATGGAGCTGGAGATGCTGATTTAAGGGAACAAGATGAGCCTTTGCTGGCAGCTTTCCTGAAAGCCAAGATGAAACCTTATTCTGCTATGGGAAGTTCATACTAACCCGGCACAACGGGATTCATCGTTCTGGCAAATTAACATCCAGTGGACACCGTCTGCAGAAGATCTGACAAATATTTGCATCAGCTATGAATTCACGGAGTGATGCAGCATTAAAATTTCATGGGAAAAAAAAAAAAAATTGTTTAAGGAGCTGTCAGTCTGCGGCTCCTCACAGTTGCTCTAACAGTTACAGGCAGCAGTCATTGCAAAATTGCCAGTTGCTTCACCCAGCAAAATTTCAGCTCTTATTAGACATAAAAAGATGTTGTGTAATTTCCCTGCAGAGGTCAGAGCTATGACCCAGTGTTTTGGGTATTATGGCAGTACAGTGAAACAATTAAAAGGAAACAAAAAATGAGATTATACCTCAAACCGGAGGCATGTTGGGAGAAACGTGAAATTTTACAGGAGGAGAAGAGGTGCAGAATTGCAATCAAAATTATTTCTTTTCAAGCCAAAGTCCCAGAGAGTGTGTGAACTCTATTCAAAGTCATTCAAATAACTAGGGATTTCATAACTCCTGGCTGCAGGCTTAGCTGGTACTGATGTGCTTGTGTAAGTGTGCGCAGGTTACCTTATTTGAAATGATTTCCACTCGGTGATGATCTTTCCGCACAAGGTCTTCTGAAAACTGCTCAGCACCTCCCAGAATAGGGGCATAGGAACCCACACCTTTAAACATTCCCCTTACACCACTCTGCCTAAGGAGAGCAGGGAGGAAAGGGCAAAACAGGGGGATGGAGAGGGATTGTCTTCTGCTTTTTCTTAACAGAGGCTGGCTATGCTCCCAGCAGGGTGGAAATCCTGGCATGCCCCGAGCTCCTGCCTTGAGCCCTTTGCTCTGACCCAAGACAGACCGCACACACCAGCTCCCAGCGTGGCAGGAGCACCTCCTTGGTCCTGCAGCACCCTCAGGAATCCACGCGCTTTTTCCTAAGCAACACGTTTCTCACCGAATCCGAAACAGGAAAAGGTTATCACAAGTATGCAGAACTGAGAACGCAGAAATGCCAGGAACCACATCTATTAAACCTCCACCTACTGAAAACACGATATCGAGCTAAAGGAGATGTACGTACAAGAGAGCAGATGACCTGATGTACATCAGCATGTCACATGCTGTGTTACTGCAACCCTTTAGCAGGCAAACAGTAGTTACTTCTTCCATTAAACAGAAAGCAATTGGAAAACAACACACTTTGGTCAAACAAAAGTATTACAAAGCCAGAACAAAACACTGTTTTAATAATTTACCTGAAATTTGCGTTTCAAGTACTTGCAGCCAGCTGCGCTCAGCCCTGCATTGCTTGGCCAACGCACACTGAGCTGATCCCAAGGCAGGACACCGCAGGGCTGCCGCAGGAGATGCATACGTATTGATGTGGGTATAGATTTGTATCTTCCAGACCTACCGTGCCCACAGAAATGTCAGTGTGCCTGTTAGGAAGACCTGTAGCAACGGTATTATTTCAGCATTTTGGGAATTTGCCATTCCATCTGCCTAGCTTGATCAATTTTCAAGGTGAGGGGTCAAGACTAACTGGGTGGAAGATGCAAAAATGTCAGGCTAACTTTGGAGGGAATAAAGGAGGCTTTTCTCCTCAATTAGGACCACATGACCACCAACAAAGCAAGCTCCGCTCTCTGCTGGCCAGAAGAAGAACACAACCACTGCAAAGGGGAGCGGAGCAGAGCTCGTCCTGCATTGCCATCAGCTGTTCTATCACACCTTCACAAACCCCAAGCAGCTTCCCAAGCTTTTCAGGGTGGCTGTAGGGGGTGAGTACTTTCGAGTTAAAGGCCATAACAGCATCAAGAAAAAAGCAGCGTGAAAACACTTTCTTTGGTATGACTGAACTGCCTCCACCCTGGCAAACACCACCTCCTGACGGGCTCTGACCACACGTGCTTGATTTTACATTTGATCAGTTTGAGTGATCTTGGAGTCACCCAACCAGGGATGCTTATAGGCAGCACAAGAAATAAATGTCCTTTTAGCCACATTTCATTCCTCTAAATGCATTGTTCTGTTAAAATAATTCATTGTATCCTAATGAAATGAGCATGACTGGCTGGAGAAATGAACGAACACTCGCCCCCAGTGATGGATATTTATGTGCAGGGATAGAAGATCTGTAATGGAAGATCTATCGTTCGTGCCGGAATCGGTTTTGTCTTCATTTCACATGCTACGAGCGAATTGAGTGTTGGTTTTGGGGTGTAATTGATCTACAGCCGAAACAAATCAGCTCCGCAGCTAAGTGAGGAGATGAAGTGGAGGATAAGCTGTAGTTTAAAACCAGCTGCTCCGCTGAGATCAAATGATTGCTTTGGCGCTGAACTGATGAGCTGCCAAGGGAGCGCGTTTCAGCACCCACCGCCGTCACCGGGCAGCGCTGCTGCAGCTCCAGCCATGCCACACAGGGCCCGCACATTGCTAAAGGGATGGACCTCACCTGGCCTCAGCTGCAAACCTTGGTCAGGCACCAAGCTGGCCGAGAAAGGGGGCAGCCCAGCTAGCGGTCAGATCACCACAACCGCCAACAAATCCAAATGTTTAGGGGTTAAACTCTGCCACTGTCAGTTCTCTACACCGGTTTTTACAGCAGCACAGATATTTGCAAGTATTTCCCTCTTCTTTCTTAGTGCTTTCACATCCGTCTGTGATTGAGAACTGCAATTCGCCCCATCCCTTTCCGCAGTCCTTGCACAGAGATGGCTGCAATAGCTGTTTTTAATAGGTTTTCCTTTTTAAGGGATGGTACTTCTGCTCACATGAACAACACATGAAAGGGACAGAAATAAAAGGAGGACAGGGCTTTGCAGGCTTTGTTTTTGTCCCTTAATCACCTCCTGTACTTTTAACTACAAGAGCCTTCTCCAAAGCACTTGGAAGTCCCCGAGGTCACACAGCAGATGAGACACAAACTCTCGCACAGACTGGCTATCCCAGCAGCATGCATGCCTTGCGCTGAGCTTGCTGGCGAGGGGGGTGGGAAGGCAACCATCCAGAGAACACACTTTCTTCTCAGTTTGAGCTAAAAACTCCCCAGTCTCCAGAGAAGTTTAAGAAATGTTTTATAAGTGAGAGCAACCTGAGACCTATTAGGTCATGTTTTCCACACCCTTATCAAAGCAGGGCTGCTCCTTAGAGCAGATACATTTTCTAGGTTGATCACTCAGTGAGACTGAAAGGGATCCAGCAACATCATTTGCTTCCTGAAGAGGTTATTTTACAGTTTTGCAGAGACAGCCATTAATTCCTTGATATTCACTATAGATTTTCCTTTCTCAGGCCTTCACTCTGCGCAGAGTTTTTGAAGGATGAACTGCCATTATTATCCCTGAGGTACGAACTGCACAGGTTTGCTGCTGTTGATTTATGGCAGACACAAGACACAAGCCTCACCATCCCTTCCACCGTCGCCAGCCTGTCAGTCCATTCTGGAGGGGACACTGATGGGGTACAAGGGTTGGGCTGCTGTTTCCAAATTCAAAGCAAGAGAAGCCTTTCTACATATAAATTAGGAAGGCTGGTATGAAAAGGGTTTAAAGCAAGAGTTTAAAGCAATAGGCAATCCCTCAGGCTTTCCTGTTTGGAAGGAGCAATGTACCTGCAGTCAGCTGCATGCTGTGGCGGGTTTCATTTCTGATGTTTTAGGATCACTCAGACTTATAAAACAATTTAAAATGTTTTATAATTTCTTTGTTGGCACTTGAGATCTGAATCAGTCCCAAAATATCAGAAATCACAACGAAAACCGGCCACATGCAAGCACATTGGCCATTCAGCTATGTCCTCTACATGCAATTCAGACAGAATGGTATTTACTTCCAGGGTTTCTTGGCTCCATTTTGGGCTCATTAAGGTTGTTTTCTTGAAACATGAGCATAAGCAGTTTTAGTATAACCTCTCCTTCCAGTAAGCAACACTAAGTTATCAGTTATTTTCCCTGCACAGAAAAGTGCAGGTTGTTCCAAATCAGCATGGTATTTCCACCCTCCTTTTGACATTTTCAAGTTTATTATGTTCAGGTAGTACCTCAAAGCACTTCATTCTTCCTCTCTGGCAGCACTAATCACCACAAAAAGGGGAAAAAAGAACACTACACACTATTCAATACAGCACAGGGACGCTGTTAGCCTCCTACTTCAAACATGACCACGAGAAGTCAATGGGAATGCTTGTGCTTAGCCACCTGCAGAAGCACTGCTCTGTGCTAGATGCCCACTGCTTTAACCAAACCCTCCCAATTCGACCTTTCCATGATGATGTTTGACCTGGGGACATCTCAAACACCTGATTTCATGCCCCATGCAGTTCAGGGGCCACTATCAGCCCCTGGCAAGCCCTGCACAACAGAACAATGACTGTGAGGACACGGCTTTGGGACCACATGAAATGCTGCTCCTGTGGTGGGTGCTCAGGAAGGCCGCCCCCTCCCCTGTCCTCACCCCACCTATGCTGGATGCCTGCTCAGCACACGTGGCTCTGCGATTCGATGGCCTCGTGCTCATAGCAGGGCTGGGGTGGGAGCATTAATGTTGCTAAATGCTGCAATCTGCACAATTGTGCTGATGGTTCTGAAAAATAAAAGCCCTCTGGCAGGCAGCTACAGAGGAAACCTTTAAAATTGATCTGGTTTAGCACAAAAACTGTTGGCTAAGCCTCCATCCATCCCCCTGCTTCTCCACCCCTTGACACAGCTTACAGCAAAAGACTTTGCTTTCCCTTTCATATAGCTTTTAACAGCAATTCAAGCCCATTGATCCAGGACTCTGAGTCGGTGTATTACAATGCAAGATTATTCAGCTCTCTGACAGTCAGTTTGTTAAATTTTATTATATTCCATGGTAAAATAGGGTTGCAGAGAGGGAGGGCTAGGGGAAAAACTGGCAATGCGTTTCCTAAATGCTGAGAAACAGAGAAATGTCACTCAAAGCAAAGCACACAATGCTTCCACTTAGCGCATACAGCTATACAACAATTATATACCTCTGTACCTACCTATGCCTTGCCCAGGCCTCTCTCCATGGTAAGATTTGAGAGGGTGAGTGGACAAAGAGGAGAAGAAATAAACCTTAAAGACACCTGAGCAGAGTTTGTCAGGGAACAGGGTGAAACAGGGTCGTTTACTCCAGTCTCCAGGTTAGGGTTAAGATTAGACTTTAAAACTCATTACTCTTATCATTGATGCCAAATGCAGACATCCTCTCTGTCTGTTGTTCGAATAAAAGTGCTTTTTTAAAAAAATAACCTAATACATCCATGTGTAATTCAAAAGCATTTGCAACCAGTTTTTTGTTGTTGTTGTTAGTTAGCTTAACTTTACCTCCTTGTTTGATTTATCCCAGCTTCAGTTAAGTCAGCATCTCCAAACGCACAGGTAGGGGAGAGGTTTACCTTTACAAGAGTAAGATCATTAACAGCATAAGGTGGTTGAAATGGAAGGCATAATTCATTTCACTTGCCTGGAGGGCAGAAGAGCTTCTAAGAGAAGCACCGCTTCATTAAAAAGGTTTGCACTGTTTTCTGTTTAATAACGTTCTCCTTCCACCAACAGTGTTTCTATGGCACCTGTCCCAGCAACTTCAGGATGCTGGCCTAACTAAACATACCTTACAGATATGCGGGAGCTGACAGCTTCAGAACCAGCTCCCAAAACTGCCGGAGGGGCTGGCGGGGTTCAGCAGGACCACTGGGAAGGACAGACCCACAGACCTGCATCATGAGGGGTACCAGGAACCTGCAGAGCACCAGGTGCCAGCACGCTGCCCCACATCACCTCTCGGTGCCCAGCTCTGCGTAACAAAGGGCAGCTTCACTGTAGACACAAGACCAGGACAGCAGGAGGAAAAGGTATTACTGATGTCAGGCATGTGCGTGGGTTTGGGTTACTCTGAATAATTTAAGTCAGGCTGCTTTTATCTCTCAAGAGCTGCTATCACTGCCATGCACATTAATCAGACAGGCTTCCTGGGCAGCAGGAGGTAGGGTTCCTCCAGTACAACGGGAGCTGAAAGGGAAAGGCTAGAAGACAATTTAAAGAGACTCCTTAATCACCCTAGACTTCAAATCCCTACCTGAGACTCTTCTCATCTCCATGTATGATATGGCTGAAGGACGTTCTCCCAAACGGAAGGTTTCTTGACAAAGGCAGGGGCAGCTGGAGAACAGGGGAGCTCTTGGCCTGTGTCGGTGATGGGGGAGGAGAAGCCTCAGGCGGGGATCAGTCCCCATGTCCTGCTGGAGCCCTGGCACTTGGGTCCCCTCCAAAACCTCCAGGAGCAGATGCACACATGTGGAAGGGCTTGTTGATGCCACCTGCTAGTTGTTCTACATGGATAACAGCCATGTTTTATACAGAAAATTGATGGCAGAAAAGCAGAAGCAAGCAAATGTCCCCGCTCTGGCCTCCAGCCCCGCGGCAGTGCCAAGCAGCCCAGTGCCACCCTCAGCAGGAGAGGGCTCCCTGGAGAGGAGCAGCACTCGGCCCTGCTCCACTGCAGCCTCCCCAGAGCTCTGCCTGGGGAGCCACACAGTGCCTGGCACACAGCTTTACGGTCCAACCCTGGGTCAGAGCAGGAGCTGGCATTCATGCAACACACTGCTCTTCTTGTATTCACAAGTGGTTATTTCAAACTCTATCTTTCATATGAAGCCACCAAAAATAATTGCTAAATTAATGGGGAAATTGCTAATGTACATATATTTGGTTATGGCTTGGCAAACCCAGCTCAAGGATTAATTGTATATTAATTCTCTTCCATATTTGTTTTGTGGAAGCTAGAAATTTAATTCAAACAGAAGAGTACCAGCTTGCATAGTCTTTAAGTTACACTTGCAGCCTCAAAGCCAAGCCAAAACACGCTGCAGAGTGGTTCTGGGCTGGTTTTGCATTTCTGGTAGGGAAAGGAGGAGAAGGGAAAGAGATTGCACTGAGGGGTTTTTCGGTTTGCTGTAGGGACAGGAGGTTGGTCTTGTGTACAGAAGAGAAACAGTCCTCCTAGCCCCATTATCCTGCCTGCTGCAATGCCCTGGACAGCTACAAAGATAAAAGAACAGACATGGGAGGAGTATAAAAACTGAGCGCAAACCTGGCTGTGGGGAACTAACAAAAACATTAACTGCGTGGAGAGAGGGAGCTGCCAAGTAGTTTGTAAACAACATTAAAAAAATACTGAGCTGCAGGGTTAGGAGTGAAAGTGAATGCATTTGTTTAACCCCGTGCTCTTCCCGCTGTGGCTGCAGGCCCTGGGGTTATCTGTCACCCTAGCAGGGAAGTGTGGCTAGGCACAATAGGGCAGCCCTGGCAGGAACGGGGAGGGAAGGCAGGTGGGAGACTAGAGGCCACACAGGCTGCTTTGGGAGAAGGATGGGCTGCTGGAAGGGGCTTCTGGGGCTTGCCTGGAAGTGAGACACAGAAGCAGTCCCTAGGGTGCAGTGTCACAAAAACGTACCTGTCTTCCAGACACCCAAAGAAGAACGGGAAAGCAGACGCTGAAGAGACACAGTTAGCATCCTGTTGGTGCATCACGAAGGGTGAAAGCAAAGGCAACGGGGGAATAACACAGTGCCTCCGAACACACTGAGGCCAGGAAGCACTGGGTACCTGTTCGCTGGTGAGGCTCTGGGAGCGCTGGGGTTCGGATGGAGCTGGGGGAGATCATGTTTGTGACCTATGCAGTGAGCGATGTTGGTCTTCAGTATGGGTGCAGGCAGTGAGCACCCAGGTGCTGTCTCACCCATTCAGGGACAAGGGAAGTGTGAACACTGCTGGTGGCAAGTGGCAAGGGAGAAGAGCAAGACAGACAGCGTAATGCTTCGAGAGGCGATGGGTGATGCTGTGGGAATGCTGGTCCCTGCCCTGAGGTCAGTGGATCCGCTCAGGTGTTTTTTCTTTGTCTTACTTTTTAGTGTAACACGGGCTGCAGCATGCTCTTGCCATTTGACCGCCCATTTCCACATGCAGGACAGGTCTGGATGACCACATAACCCCCAGCTGTTCCTCTGCATGGCAATCAATACTCCCCAGCCACTTTGAGATCAGCTTATACTGCTGAGATTATTTTAAGCTTTGGCTTCTGCAAAAGCAAAGGGAAAGGGAAGAAAAAGCCATCCTCCTGGAGAAGAGCTGCATCACAGATGCATCGCGCAGTTGGCCTCTGGTCCCACTCCACCCTCGATGAGTTTGGGATCCAACTCGCTTGAAACATGGCTTGAGTTCATCCAACACAGTTGGCAGCTGATCTCAGCCGGTGTAAAACATTTTGTCCATGCCAGGAGCACGGCCTGGCGTGCCCCTGACCTCTTGTAACCCACCCAGCACAGCAGCTGCTTTTACTGTTGCATGTGCCTCAGCCAGATTTAGGCAGCGAGTCAGAGGTGCCTCTCCTCTTCGGGGTCTCCTGACAGGTGCTACTCCATGTCCCACTCCCTGTCTGCTGGTCTGGGACCTTATCCAAGCCTGTCACTTCAAAATTAAGATACCATTTTGCTGCAGAAGAGGACGCAGGGCTGTTCTGCCAGGCCACACATATCATTGTGGTGATCTGCTGAGCAAAGTGGACAAGGCAATACACTCCTGGCTCCGTGCTCCTCATCCCCACATGTCTGTTCAGATCACAGGCTCTCTCCCTGCCCTGTCAGTGGCTTGTCAAGGCAGCCAGAGCTTTTAGAAGCATCTGTGTTGACTTGTTTTGCTATAAGAAACCAGAAAGCTTTCCAAAAAGAGAGAGCACNTTTTTTTTTTTTAAACAGATACAGTCCTGAGCGCCAAGGGGTGGCCAAGTGTGCAATCAACTCTTCCCCTGCCTACTCTGACAAGCCTCCCTCAGAGGAGCTCTGTTGGAGCCAGGCTTCCTCCATGACTGTAGCACAACCAGAAACAAAAATAAACTATATTCTCTATGGAAAGCCCAAACCCTCAAATTCCACCTGCCACAAAGTCTAAGCATCATTGTAAGGAAAATAATAAGTGTGGGCTGGTCCAGGTTTTCACAGGGCACACAGACGAGTGTTGACAGAGGGAAGATGTGGGTACACATTTCTGCAGAAACTGCAGCAGCTCTACAGCTGCTGCCTGCCACGTAGCTCACACCCAGTTAAGTGACAGGCAGAGAGCTGCTAATGTAGCTGTGGTTGAGGGAACCACTGAGGTAAATGAAAGAAGAATTCATAAAGCAGTGGTAGATCATTTCTGAAGGCCGTTGATTGCAGTTAGAAATAAGTTTCATCATCATTTGGGAGAGTTAGTGCAGTACGCAACACAGAACTTTGGTCATGTCTTCAAAAATAAATAATCTGAATTGGTTAAACAAAACCCTGGGACAAGAAGACAAGGTACTGACTGTGAATTGCTAACAGGCTGCGGATTAGCCAAAGATAACTGTTTACCAAACGGGTTTAACAGAAGAAGACTGCCTGCAGAAGGTGGTTTTGTGGTGTGCTAATTGTATATTCATTTAGTAAATTGCATACAGAGGTGCTATTAAGAGATAAGAGCTGTCCACAACACAAGCTGTCAGTTTTGCCAAGTGAAACTCCAGTAGGGTCCCACCTCTGGAACCAACCAGTCATTTGCAATGTGTTTCACCATTTCTGAAACCCCAGACAGGGAAGAAAAGCTCAGCTTTGCCTTGACAAGACCACCTCATGTCGCAATCACTCTTCCCTCGTTTTGACTGCCCACGAGCAGGTGATACCAAGAAAGCAGCCGCATGCTCCCACTCCACCCACAAACAGCACTGCTGGAAAAACCAGGAGCGTGTGCAAGCCCTTCTTAGGTGAACGGAGCTACTCACGATCTCAGCACCACACACTTGCTTACAGGCTTCAAAGGTGAAGGGCTGAGCGTTTTGTTCAGATGACAGGCAGCCCTTTTTAGTCTTAATCAGCAGATACCCAGAGAGCTAACTTGCACACTTAAAGCAAATCTACTTAGGGAATAAATGTCTGAGTAAGTATGAAAGATTGGATGCTGATCTTTTAATCTTCCTCTGCAGGGTAAATAAAATTATAGTGCTTCCCCCCCCCAACTTGAATTCATTTATGGCATTCATTTATTAGTGCATGACAAGAAGGAGCAGCAGGCCTAGCTTGCTAGGTCTTCCCTCTTCCCCCGGGTGACAGGCTGCCCAGCTAAGCTGAGCAGTGATGAAAAGGCAGCAGGCACCATACTCATCAGACAGACGTACGGACAATCTAAACCACCACCTGACTGCCTGAAGTCCATTTTGGGGAGAAAGAGGACAACTTTTACAAGAGACTGACACAAAAAGGGAGCAGGCTAGAGGGGTATCATGTTGTAGCATGAGTTCACCACATTGGAGTCGAGGTGACAAATAGCCTTTCATTTACTTATCTCCCATCTGCCACCTTCACGCAGCTGTTAAAATCACTTGTAAAATGATAGAACAAGTAATATTGCCTAACTAATGAATGTCGAATTATCGGTGTAAATATGCCAACTCTTATTTACTTATTCGCCTCACCAAGAGCATGCTCTCCTCTGCTTGGTTTTCTGTTTTAACGACCACAATTTATCACATTACCCAGAGCTTAAGTTTGCTGGCATTTGTTTCAAGTTCTGCTTTTTGCTGGGACTTCTGTGAGAGGGCAGTCTCAGGTAAGACAAGCAATAATACTAATACAATCGATAGTAACCATTGCCGAGAAGCAAACACAACCCGACCAACTTTGTTTTAGTACACAAGGCCCTTTTTCTTGCTCATTTGCTGATTTTACTGCCACATTTCTGCTAACACTTAACCTTGCTTACGACAGCTCTCCACAGGAAACAGCGACTCTCTAACTGACCATTTCCTTTCCCCACCTACCCGTGGACAGCATAAGGACGGGAAGCCGAAGCGGGTGAACTATCTGCCATGAATTTGGAGGCATGTATGATGACCCCATTGGGGGTTTCGGGGAGCATCTGAAACTCCAGCAATGCCTGGGATCCTGCCCTCGCACGAGGTCTACGCAGTGGGCAACGTTAGTCCAGCTGCCCCAAGGCTATCTATTTTGGAGCACAAGCACATGTGTTTTCCCCACCTGTCACAACTGTGAAATGCATAGATATAGCATTTACTTCCTAGGCATTTGTCGCTCAAATTAACAGGCAACCTGTTAGGCTGTGTGCAATTAGCACCCCAAACTGCACTCCAGACGTGTTATCTGGTGGCTGAACTCTGCTTGCAGATCTTTTTGCAGCCTGGTGTATGCTTTGAGCAAGGGTAGGCCAACATACAGAGTAGAAATTTAACATGAAGCAAAGCTAAGCACACTGTTGGAAAATCTGCTTTGCCTCTGTTAGCACCCATAATCGGAAGTTCAGGTTTTTGTGAACTGAAATTGAGCACCAGGCTTGCCAGCAAGACAAACACTTGTGTGTAACACATCTTGCGGGGCTCCTCCTGCTGCCAGGCCTGCTGCTGGATTAGAGCTCCTCCGCTCCCCGACACGCTTTTTGTGAAAACACCACTTACATGCAGGCATGTATCTTGAAACACGACATTAGCAATTTGCAGCCCGATATGTGAGCGATGTCATATGACACAAGCAGCACAAACCCTTATCTGTGTCATGGCTCCTGTTGTTTTTGAGCGCATGACCTGCATAGCCTGTAACCACACGGCCGTGGGCTGTGTTTTCTGCTGTGGCCCTCACACCTTTGTAACCAAGTTTCTGCCATGAGTGCAGTCACATCACCTGCAGCGTCTTCAGATGCCAACCCAAATGCGGTGGATACTTTTTCAAACATAATCATGCCAAATAACAATGGGTTTAAATTCTTTTGATTTGGCATTGGCCTCCTACTCCTTGAGTTAACAGGTAATGCGCTAACCATGCTGAAATACTCCTTCACAAACTCCAAGGCTGAAAGTGCATAATTTAAACAAAATAGGAATTCTCTAAAGTAAGATGCTGAGGAAGCACTCAACCCAGGCTCCATAGTGGTCGGACAGCCTTGAACTATCACAGACCTCCTCTAGATGCTGGATGTTCAGTTAGGCTCACAATTCCTGTCTTGTATATGAAGAATTTTACATTCATTCAGTAAACAGCTCTTGCTTCCTTGAATGGCCCATGAAAGCTGCTCAGAGCTCTTCCCTTGTTTCCTCTACTAACCCGTCCTCACATTGTATTTTTTTTTGGGGGTCAGCTTGCCCAAGCCATCAGCCCTTACCTGCACAATGACCTCCCTAAGCCCTGCCCTACCAGCTCCCTACCTGCTGGCAGCACACACCAACAAAACCAGTACAGCATCACCCTCCTGTGTGTTGACACAGCTTTCTCCCCCAAGGGGAGGAACATGCAGACAACAAGTATTCAGAGCATCTGCCACAGCCACAACATTGCCCTTGTTCTCCGCACTTCAGAGGCATTTTTTTTTTACCCTGTTCTACCACAGGCTCTGGGAGCTGGTGGCCAGGAGGCCTGCCACCCCTGAGCCCAGCATCCATGGCTACTCATCTATATGCAAAGCAAATAAAGAGAAGGTTGCTTACCCGCAGGAAGGAGAGGTCTCTGTTGTGCTCAATGCTGGTGATTTCCAGGTTGCCCATCACTACCTCGCAGTTCTCATAGTACTTGCGCAGGGCCCGGTACTGCTGCTCCAGGTCAGAGAGGGAGCTCAGCTTGTTCTCAGTGCCAGCACACACTGCAAGAAACCACAAGCACGGAGTGAGGAAAAGCAGGAGTAGAGAAGGACATAAGTTTTATATCCAGGGATACAGGTAGCTGCAAATGAATGTTCTGAACTATTCACAGTACTAGGTATCAGTATCAGAGGTGGGAAGGCCCACGGCCACCTCAGCAAAGCAAACACCTCTCACCAAAGGGAGGTGCTGGTATTCGCCGCTGAACATGCAGAGAGGTGGAAAATGCAGAAACTCCGGACAAATGGAAAACAACCCCAGCACTGCCAGTTCTGCCAGTGACAGGGCTGGACACTGCATATAGACGCAAAGCTCACAGATCAAAGAACATGGGGACAGAGAGACCTGAGCACATGAACCGACCCACATTAATCCAGACATCTAGAAGGGTCTGTATAGAAACCAAGAACAGCCTGACCAGAAGACTTGTATCCAGTGTTGCTGCCCCTCCTCTTTCCTGAAATCCCCAGCTTTGCACAATTAGAGAAAGACGAGAGCAAAGAGCCTACAGTCTTGCCATAAGTCACCAGACTGTGCTCTGAATGCACAAGGGAGACGTGCCAGACGAGTTAGGCAACACCAGCCTAACGCAGTCAGCTTTCAGAAGTTGCTCTTTAATGTTACAGTATTCTGATCTCCAAGTCCAGTTCAAAGCTATTGATGAATTGCTGCTCTGCTCAGTCTATCGAATTGCTATGCCTCAATCGGTGACAAAAAAGGAACCCAACAAAGAAACACAGCAGCAGTGTTTTACATCAGCATTTTTTCACATAGATATCAATCTACCCTAGGAGCAATGAATTGAATGACGTGGGTCCTTTTTTTTTTTTTAAAGAAAAAAAAAATCAGAAGTGATTTGGTTTTTGCGTACTGCTTTTACTGAGTATCTTCTTACTACATCCTTTTTTTTCTTTTTTTTTTTTTTTTAAATAGAAATGGGCACAATTCTCTGTTCTCTGCCACGCAGCTTGCCTGCCGCAGAGCAACCTGCTCTGGTGCCAGGCGACCCGAGCCTCAAACAGCTGCCTGGTGAAGGGCTGCAGGAGGCAGACACAAGCCCATGAACTGCTCAAAGTTTCCCCCCCAAGGACACTCACCCTGCCTGACAAGTGGCAGCTGAAAGCTGTTCCTCCTGCACTGGAACGCCCCACCGGGGCTGCCTTCATCATGGGCTCCAGGTTTTAGTAGCTAATTCTTTTTTTCTTGGTTTCCAGCAGCTGAGCTGCATAGACTAAAGCAGAACAGGGACTACTGCTTTGCCATATTTGCATTTGCTCTAGTTACCAAAGGAAATACTGCACAGAATACAGTTTTTTTTTTGTTTGTTTAAATACTTTCAGTGACTTGGTCCAAGTAAAATTTACAATTTTCTCGTAAAACATTACACACTTAGAGTAAAATACTCCAAGACAAGACATTGCTCATAGTATATTTAATGGCTACTTTTTGGGGTGACGCATCTTTCTTCTTGAAAGACAAAGCCCTGTCCTATCGCACACTTAAAGCTTTACTCAGATCCACCTCCTAAGAATCAAAACCCATCACAGAAGACACAAGCGTGTCCCTGCCAGAAGCCTTTTGAAAAGGTTTGCTACCAATTACAAAATCAGTTTGTTTGCTTTTTCCTTGAAAGCAGCAGCAGCATCTATCACAACAAGATTGACTATGTTTCCAGTCGAACAAGCATTATTCTGTCTTAAGGCTCCTGAGGACTAATAAATAATTTCTGTTCCATTTTGCAATCGGTACTAAGGATCAAGGCAGCTCAGAAAACAATTCCAGCAGCTCAGCTAATAAAGCTATCCACTGCAACACTGCTATTTCGTGTTGCACACACATTAAATGTTTCACGAAAGCTAATTTAGCCTTTTCTTGCTGTAAGGAGGCAGAACATTTGGAGCTGCTCTTGCAGCAACAGGGGTGAAACCAGCTGAGATGTAAACCGGGGCTGGAAGTTTTATTACAGGAAGATTAATTTTGTACAACCAAACTTTGCAGTAAATACTCGCAGCTTCTGATAATGCTATGGAAATTAATTCTTTTAGATGAATACAATCTTAAAAGCAAATTTAGAAGAAATCATGTTGATCCTCTAAAATGTACCTCCTAGTAATTCCACACATTTAATTTCTACCTTTGAAAAAGAAATCCCCTCCGGTGCACAAAATCTCTCCTTGTGCCAGCTCACACCTGGGCCTCTGCTGCTGGGAGATGCAGGGCAAAAAGTGGCCACCTCCCCTGTCACAGCAAGAAATTGTGAAGTGATCATAGGTAGGTGCCCGGCGACGGCCACCGCTGACATCACCTTCCCAGCACCTTCAGACCCAGGAAGTCTTGTGCCTGCTTCTCATCTAAACCCCACACCTGTCTGGTTTTGGCAGGCTGCACATCGTGCACCCTCCCATTGTGAGAAGCAAAGCCAGCTGAAACAAAAATGGGAAAGTTACAAATGCTTGCTTCCAGTGACTTAGAGTAAGTCTATGGCTTGTCCATTTTAATTCACTGCCCTAATGTCATCTAACCCTGAGGGCTCTTTCCCATGCTTTACTGCAATCCAGAAGCCAACTCGTCTTGCAGCAGGCGCTTGGGGCTGAGAGCTGCATCCTCCTGAAGGAGAATGAAAAAAAAAGCATCCAGCACTGGAAGCAGTTTCCCACACGAGGCGATACACGGGTTTCATCGGCAGCACCACAAATTCTCACTGAAATGGGAATCTTAGGAAGTAAAAAAATCAAAACGATTCCAATGCTACTATTTTATTTATATGATTATTTTATGCTGACTCCATTTGTTGCAATGGATCGTGCACTGATGCTTCAGATTTGGGTGCTTACTTATTACCAGCTACCTCAAGTGACAGAGAACTGCTTCAGCTCCTAATGGCCCCCATTACAGCACTCACAATTGTCTGTATTGTATATAGTTTACGTTTTTTCATCAATATTCATGCACATGACTTTGAAATTAATTTCCCATTGACATTCTTTCCCTAACAAAGCCACGCCACTTGGATGTTCACCCAGAGGCAGGAAATAGTGGAGGCATTTAAAAATGTCCTTTAGTTTCTGCTTTTCAGGCCATTATTTTGCCTTGCTCCGCTGATGATAAATCTACTTGTTATATTACAAAATCATTTTGACTCAATCCAGTTCCATTTCTTGCAATCCTAACTGATTTTATACTCCTCCCACCCCAGCAGATGAGCTAACTTTTGGAAGGAGGGAGACCCTTTTCATGTTGTTATTCATCCCCTCTGCATTTACCTGCATTTGGAGTTACTCAGGATGCACGAATGCCATCCTCTCCACAGGGCTCACCCCTGCCTGATACCCAGTGTCTCAAACATTCAGCCAAGCAGCAACAAGGCCCCACCTCGAGCATGGGACACATCGTGCCTGCTCCTGGGGAACCCCATGCTCTCAAGGCTGCCCTTTATGCTTTCACATTACGCACCATTCAGTGCGGATCTCTGTGCCAGGAGGACATGGGAGCACGTCTCTGCCTGAACACGGCACAACCCCTGGTTGTTGATGGATTTGTCAAGCAAGCCAAAAACACAAGAGGAGGCTGAAACGCTCCAACTCACTCTTTTTAGGAAAACAGAATTATACGTTTTTTTATCCTGGCCAGGAGAAGCCAAACAATCTCTTCCTAACACAGCCTTTTTGTGCTTCCCTCTAATTTATTTACTTAATTAGCTGTCTTTTTGCAGACAGCACCATTATCAAGGCTTCCTGAAAGACAGCCGAAGTAACTGTTTATTAATAATTGCAAACACTCCGGGTGATTTGCTAAGACCTCCCAGATGGGGGGAAAATACCCTAGCCCCTTAATGAACAGCTAATTACCAGCATTTTGTAGCAGCCCCCATTCATTTCCTAATGCTCCATGCTTTCGGCACTAGCCTGGGTACCCTGTCATGTACAGACACAGAAAAAGGAGTAAGCAGTTTTAATCCTTCCATTATTTTACAGATCTCCTTGAAGAAGCTGCAAAAGCCCTGCCCTAATTTTCTTGCAATTAGGCACTTGCTAATGAAGGGAGGGCTTGCCTGCCCGTAGCCTTGCAGACGGCTCCTGGGAGAACGCAGAAACCCACCTGAGGTCACCAACCGCATGTTCCTTCAGCCCCAGTGGCTTCAGGAGAGTGTTTTAAAATGAGACCTCCCTTCTCTAGGTGAGAGACTGTACTGAAGGAAAGCATAATTTTCTCTGTATTCCCAATTAAAAGCTTTGCTGACACAAGTATTTTCCTTCCACAAGGTCTGTTCCATGCTGGAAAATGATCAGCCCATTTGAATCCACCCAGGTGTCACAAACCTACCGGCAGGAGAGAAGCTCGGTGTCACCATCCAGACACAAGTCAGTGCCACGTGGTGACACAGTGTGGGATGGGTGACACAGCGCCTGTCACCCGCACCACCACGGCTTAAGTCCCTTGGATCTGCATGACGGTGGTCTGAAACAGAAGCCTGGGAATGCTGCTGGTTATTTTGATTTCTACACCTTTATACAGCCTTTTATCTCTGCGTGGAGAATGGGTCTCTGGATTGATGGCATCACGGAGCAAAGGCATTAATTCCTTGAAATGTGCACAGAGGATCCCGAAATACCGTTTCAGGTGCTGTTGTCAAAGCTTCCCAGTGTTGCCACACAAGCTGCTTTAGGAGGATGCTCCCATCTCCAGTGGGGGTTCATCGGCTGCCATCTGCGACAGGCAGATCCTTCCTACTGTTATGAACAAGGAAACGAACAGACACCGTAAAGATTGACAGGGATTGTAACTTCATTGAGGATTATCAACGTGTGATTACACCTCCCCGAGCTGAAGGCACCCTGTCCTTGCACTGAGCTCTTCAAAATCTGTCTGGCTGATGCCACACTGCATATTTTGCTGATGGAGCACTCATGTGTGCATCAACCAGAAAGTGGCATCAAGACGATGACTAGATGGATGCTGCAGCATCTCAAGGATAATTGCCTGTGCCAACCATGTCAAGCCATTGTCATCTGCTTGTTTTATGTAAACATTTCCAGCATTGTTTCTCCTTTAATTTCCTTGTGTACATCTGATGATACTGCAACTGGAAAGGACAAAATGGAAAAGATGTGCTACAGGACCTAAATCACACAGCTACCACTTAAGAAGAACAGAAATTAATACAAGAGGCTTTGCCAATGGGTTTGTTTCCAACGGTGCATACCGAATTATTTTCTCTGGGTACTTCTTCCCTTCTTCTCCCATCTCTTCACAGACACACACACAAGCACTCTCTTTACTCATTTTGTCCTATTTTGAGGGTAAATAGTTGCTCCTTAACTATAATGTAGGTACTGGACTTGACAAGCAATTAAAGCAAACAATTTCCACTCATCTAACTTTGCCAAATTAGTCATCTGCCATCTGCTCTATCATCTGGCTCTCCTTGAGGTCTTGCTGTGAATCTGGAAGCGTTCGCTCCAACGAAGAGGCAGCAGCTAAGCCTCTCGGCTGCTGGGGCCAAGGGACAGGGGTGACACGCTGCAACCCCCTGCCAACAGCCCCAGCTCTGCTGCAAGCAGCAGGCAGGGCCAAGGCCACGCGTGCTGACTCCAGTGGTCAAACAAGCAAATTACCAGTGTGCAAGTTGTGTAAGAAAAGTGTTTAAAAGTAAAGATTTATTTTACAGCCATGCAAATAAATGTTTGGTGAGGACGAATGCACCGCTTAGACGGAACATGGCATTTTCTTACCAGATGCAGGATGCAAAAAAAATAACTTTATTGAAATGTCTTCAGCACTTACAGTTTAGTTCCCAACCAAGTGCCTCATCAAACCAAGCAATTAATAGATGCTAACTAGGAGAGATTTGGGTAGTCTTGCTTCCAGCACCAGGCTTAGTTCAGGTAAAAACAGTGGAAAGGTTTCCAGTGAGCCCTGAAATACACCGCTAGTCTCAGAGGGAAAACAAGGTTAGGGCTGATATTTGCAACCCAGAGCACATAGGAAAGCATTCAGGGCATCCAACCCAGATGTCTGTGCATTAGTCATCAAGCGCTGCTCCAGAGCATGATTTAGGCCATGCAAACATTGCTGCTGCTCTGAACCATTACGAGAAGCAACCACCCTCCTTGTTGCCTGTAAAGACCACTACAGACGGTCTGTTCCTGCATCAGTCTCCAGTGCAGTGCCCAAAATTGAGCTGGTGAACATAACTCAGTGCCAAGAACCCCAAATCCTTCCCTACAGTACCAAAACATAGCCTATCATCAATGCCTCCTGAGACTGATGTGTCTGCAAAAACTGACTCCAGTTAACACAAGGTCAAGCGTGCTTGGGCAGCTAAATGCAGAGTAAGGTGCCAGGCTGAAGGCCTAAGAGTCTGCAAACATTGCTCTTCCTGCTTTCCAGCTCCCACCCTTCCCAAGTCCTGCACAGCCCCAGTGTAATGCTTTGCCCAACCTGCTTCCCTCCATCACCACATCACAGTGCATCCTGGCTCCTGACCAAAGCAAAGAGGTGGGGATGATGGAAACACCTGCAGCAAAGGCAGCTCTCAGCAGCAGGAAGCCCTTGGAGTGCTTCTTCAATGCCAGTATGTTTTTAGGGGAAGATGACAGAGCACATGCACCCAGTGAAGGTGTGCAGGGTGGCAGCAGAAAGGAACCTGTCTATTTGGACTGCTTTTTGTACATCTGCCTTTGCTGCAACTCAGTTCAGCAAGGTGCCAATAGCACCTGCTGCAAGGCCGGCTCCGAATCTCCTTCCCACTCACAGAGCAGCCTCTGCTGGCCACGCAGGTGCTCTCCTGGGGCCAGGGTGCTTGGCCAGAGCACTGTTCTCCTGCTGCAGCCTCCCTCTCCCCCTGCAGCTCTACTGGGGCTCACTGACAGCCACAGGCCTTCACTCGCTGTTCTTTCTTTCTTCGCCTTCCCCAGAGGGGCCCCAAACACCACAAGCATTCACTCAACTTAAATGCATTTTAATTAACATTGTGCAAACACACTGAGCTGGTGCACGCACAAGGGAGAGCATTCATTCAGCCTCAGCTGGATCCTCATCCCCCGAAATCCAGCGGGAGGCCTGGCAGCTGCAGCAATGGGAAGGATATTTCGGTCCTTGCTGCCAGTGCAATATTTAAAACACACTTGGCAAAAGATTCTACTTACTGCTATTTAAACACCATTTGTGTAAAAGATGCAACTCAGAAGGGGTAGGTGGGACAGCTCTACTCCTGTAAGGCGGGTAATCATTCACACCAAAGCATACAGCGAGTGCCTCACGGTTACAGGGTAAGTACAAGCCACACGTGATGTAATGCTGTACACACAGAAACACAGAGCCTAGTTTTAAGCTAGTATCTTCTGCCACACGCATTCCTTCACCCGCTGTACATCCTGCACACTGCGCACAACTTGGTGCGTCTGTCTCAGACCTGTGTGCTTGAAACCAAGTCCCTGATCCCACATTGTAAGTACAACTGAAAAAGCTAAATAAACACCAGCCTACCCTCCAGAGGGGCTAAACACCCAGTCAGTTCTTCTGGGGCCCCTGAGGGCTTCAGCTCTGCTGAGCAGCAACACAGTGCCCATTTCTGGGTATGGTTATGATGCATAAAACCTTACCTCTACCACCAAGAAGATGCTTCCATTGTTAAGAAAGAAAGGGACGGCATTTTAACTTCATTGCAGCTGTTGGCGCAAGCTGCTACGGAATCTGCACAGAGGGAATTGTATTTAAATCCATAACCTTCTTCTATAAAGCAGTGCATTCAGCTTCCTCCTATTTTACCTGGGAAGCAAAGACTGCAGGTCTGTTTGATGAGGTTCTCCCTTTGTCTCAGTGACTCTTCACAAACAGGTGAGCCAGTAGCTGAAGTCACAGACAGGCTGACTCGCCCCTTTTCAAGTAATTTCTGCTGAGCCTTCTCCAACAGCTTTACTTTCTACATGTACAAGGGGACAGGGAGAGTCACAGGTGGTGAGAAATTGCTCCCCAAATACACTTCACCTGTCACTGAACTGGGCAAAGCAATTCAAAGTATCTGATTTTTTTCTGAGCCCATGTATCACTGTGCTGGACTAACCCATAAGGCATATTTGTTATTTCTGTCTCAGACTTTCAGGAATAATCCCAAATTATAAGCTCTAACTGTATCTGTCAAAATTGTCTATTATGAATTCTTTATGGATCTGTTTGCCCCAATATGCTCCCTGTTAATATTGTTTGTTCTTTCTGTTGGGCTCCTTAAAATGCACTCCATATATATTTTATAAAGGTTTGGGTTTCCTTCCCACCCCCCAGAGACTGCCCTTAAACTTCTGTCCATTGATTGTGACAGTATCAATTTGTAAAGGTCAGCAGAAAGCTGCTTTGACAGCCCAACTCAGAAAGCAATTTTTAAATGAGCTGTTTCTCTTCCTCTACAAAGAGAGATGCCAACAAAATCAAAACCCGAGGTCTATTTCAGCAGCCTGACCAGCAGCTTTGATAGGCTTCGCAGCTCTGATGGCTGCAGAATGCTCCTCGGAAAGCTGAGCTTCTTTGAGGGTCCTAAAGCACAACATGTGAACAAGGAGGTTTATGATGACAAGAACAGCATTAATTTGCTGCTCCTCCAAAAACCCCTGCAGACCTCGCTTAACAGAGTTCCAAGGGATCTCCAAAGAAATGCCACTGCTGCGTGGCTTTGGCCTCATGCATCCTTTTATCGCATGAAAAAAATTTGCATTTCACACTAAAAATACCCCACAAGTGGCTGTATTAAGGAAGCAGACTGAGACAACCTATTTTGATGCTTGCTTGCTTCAGATTTGCACTAAGTGAACCAGTTGTATTGTCTGGGGCTGCGATCAAACGCTTCCTCAAAAGGCTTCTGCCCTTTCCCCCCAATCCCACAGTTTACCAAACTTCTCAAATTTATAACCACTCAAAGTAGGGCTGCACAATTTATGGCACTGCTATACGTGAAGAAAACCTGCCATAAATCAAAGACAACAGTTATATAAATGAGCATAAAAGTGCAGGGAAATGTCACAAGATTGCAATAAAATATCCTCCACATGGTAAATCCCAGGAGCAGAAGCACCGTTAGTTTTGAATCCCACACTCCGCAACAGCGGGCTTGTTTTATCAATGGAGTAATCAGTGCTGGAGCTTGCTCCCTTACTAACCACAGGTCGGGGGAAAGCTACCAACACTCTGCAGGGAATCAGGGAAGGCAGGAGGAAGCAAAGAAACAATGCATGGCTGGATTTGCACCAACACCCAGAGCAGGCAGAAGCAAAACCACAATCCCCTGTTTCTTCCCCTGTCGCTAGGCCAATCTGCAACAGGAAACACCCTGCATTTCTCTCTAGATATTTCTATATATATGTATACAGACAAAGATGTATGTAATTCATATACAACATAGTTGGTCTTCTTGGAGTCTGGGCATCTCTTTTCCTAGCCCTTTTTCACTGAAACACAGAAACTGCAGATGCTTGGTTTATCTGGAAAACAGGCGCCAGCCCCAGGTCTCCACTGCAGAGAAAGCAGCTTTAGTGGACACAGAGCAATACAGGAAGGACTCAAATCTCACCTGCGGAATGAAGTACCCAGATCTGCTGGCCAGAGCTCCCCTGGGATTGACACACAGCCCAGGGAGAGAGCTTTTGGAAACGATGCTCTGGACAAGCAGGGTGAGGAGGTTGTCCCAATACAGGGCCATAAAGCCTTGCACTATCTTCCCATGCTGGTATCTGACATGAGTCATTCTCCATGAACGCTGCAACAGCAGGAGGAAGGGCACCGAACAGCAAAACACCAAGAGCTCTGTGGGACGAAGGAAAGGTGCTGCCTTGTACACACCTGCAGCGGCTCCAGGAAGAGGCTGACACAAGTCATTACTGCCCAGTGCCCATGGGCTAATTTCTTCGCTCTGTACACAAGCCATTCCCCAGATCCTTTTTAACTACCACTAGGAAAAATCTCAAACCTATTCCTGACTTCTTAAGAGGACATTTACAAGCACCTTTATCCTGTAAATGGTAACTGTTAGCTCTCTGTTAAAATAACATGTCCCAGTGATGCACCAAAATAACCTGTCTTCTGGTTCTCAACCTAACACAAGGGAGGAAAAAAAAAGCAGATGTCTGCTTGCTTTTTCTGAAGACACAGATGACATATCCCACAGATCCAAAGCAGCTTTACATTCCTGTATCCCACAAGCTGATGACAGCATTTCTGCCCAAAGACCTCCCCACTTGATCTTACTTTTGCAAACAAACAACAGACAGGCGGGTGAGCGACAAGTGCTCTGCTCCCTGGTGCTGGCTGGAAGCAACGGGCATGTTATTAGTGGCCTCATTAAGAGGAAAAGGCCAGGAAGCAATTTTCCCGACACCAAGGACGCCACTGCCGGGGTCCCTGTTTCATTAATATCTTCTCCTCGCTCACTCCACTTGATGATCCCATTAAACTGAACCTGCAAAAGGCGATAGAGGCGGGAGAGGGAGCCCAGCAGGATGCGCGGGGCTCTGCCACGTGATCCTGTCCCAAACCTGTGACCGGGGCTGTGCCACGGCTGCACATTTAAGTGATGCAGGAACACGTGCGGGGAGAGCGGCTCAGTTCAAATTTACCCACTGCAAAATGCCCTTGGAGCTGCCTGCCTGTGATGGGAAATGGCAGGGAAGGTCAGCCAGTCTCAGCCGGCAGCACCAAGCTCTACACCACTCTGAAGCACCCTTAAAACACACGCAGCCACCCCAAAACAGGGTGTGGGAGAAGTTCCCAGGAGTAGGGCAGCCTTGTTTTCCTTCCCTAATCCAGGCAACCACTGTGCTTACAAACTGTGCTTGCATTTTATTACAACCAAAAAAAAAAAAAANNNAAAAAAAAAAAGTAGCCCAGCTAGGACTGCTAGGAACAGCTTAATTAATAACAATTAGCTGCAGCACAATTGTGATGCAGGTGGCGTTTTGGAGCATGAAGGAGAAACTTGACACTTTTGCTTGTGTACACGGACATAAGAAATTCCAGGCAGAGTTAATGGAAAGCGAGCGGCTGAGCAACACCGAAATTCAAATGTACTGTAAAATTACTAAATGATTTCAATGTCACAGGAACGCGTCGCGCTGCTTCTGGGATTATCAGCCCTTACAGAGCTCTAATAATATTTGGTCAAACACCTCAGGAGCATATCGCTGGGAAATTTTCCTGGTTTAGGAGGGAGGGGGGCATCCCTTCGTTTATAAGGAAGAGAGATGAGAGCCTGGAGAAGGGTCTGACAGCAGCGGGTCGGGGGCCAGCCCCCCACTCCCCGAAGCCCACGGCCTCTGCGAAGGGGAAGGGCCTTTTTGGAGAATCGCAGTTGTCTGATGCGGTTGAGACAGCTGCCAGTCAGGGTGGGTTCAGCAGCCACGCTCCCACCAGGGGGGCTGCCTCCGAGCGCCTCTGCTGCAATTAGCATCACCGCAGTCAGATGCGATTTGTGGTTAAATATACAGGGGGAACGGGAAGACAGTCCCAGAGGCTGCTTCCAGATGAAAGGAGAAAGGTAGAGGCTTGGGAGTGTTTTTTGGGGAACAAGGGGAAATTCTCAACTGGAGAACACGTGGATCCTGCTATTAGCAGGATATACACTGGCTCCTAGAGGGACCTCAACGCCAAGGATGCCCTTGACTCAACATGGCTAGCTTTACCCGATTGAAAAAATAAATAAATCAAGACAAAGTGAAGCTAGAGGATCAAGTTTGAAAGCAAGAAGAAAGCGGAGAGGGAAAGATGCACCCAAATCTGCACCCTACACATAAGCACACAAACAGCCCTGGTGCAAAGCAAACCAGACAGCTTCACACGTGCTGCATGCAGGTGGCAATGCTGGGCCAGGAGGAAACATCCTGGAGGCAGTTGCGATGTCACTAGAAAATCAAGTGTCTGGGGCTCCTTGCCAGCAGCACAAAAAGCACTTGCTAAAGCAAGGCAGACCCAGACTAGGTGGGCTAAAACTGGAGCCAAAGGAGGGTAGCCCCTGCTCCAACAAATCCTCCCTCAGCAGCGCACCACCCCAGCAGAACGCTGCCATGTGTGCAGTAACATACGCTTTGCCTACATGTAAAAAATCTGAGCCAGGCTGTTGCAAAAATGTGTCGCAAAGTATGAAAACAGTGCTAGGGTTGCTGCCAGAGCCTGCAGACAGATGGGCCAAAACACACTTCTGACAACGGGAGCAGATCCTGCTGGCCCCTAGCACCACCACTCCAAGGGCATGCAGCGAACCCACGTCACCGCTGCTTACCGAATGCCCAGAGCCAAGGCAATGGAGACCCACTGCGCATGCTGGACACAAAAAACAGTGTTTGATTAACAGCTTTGGACCCTGCTGTGCTACTGTGGCTCTCCACACACAAGAAAGAGAGAGTGGAACAAAAACATTCCTTACAGAAAACACAAGGAAACCCCTCAGGTACTCCTCCAATCAAGGCACTACTTGCACACCATCATTAATGGTGGTACTCCTCAACAAAACTGCACTGCTTTTGGTTCTGCTGCCTAGCTCGTCCTCAAAGCATAAGGAAAGAAAAGGTCAGGCTTGAACCTGAAACTAATTGCCCCAGTAGACTCAGATCTTAATGAAACAGCTGAAGTTCAAAATCAGGTTTAACGCTTGCTCAGCTTTAGCCTGATGTGATCCTTCCCAACAGAGATTACAACTGTTTGTTGTTAAAAATACGGGGGCCCTAATCCTCCTGAAAGGTTGCAGAAATCATCCAATATAGACACCATGCTCTGCAAATTTGCCACCTGGGAACTGCAAGCACTTTACTGAAACGAATTGCCCTTGTCTCTAGATGAAGGCAGGCAAATTTGTTCCACGGGGCCTGGAGATAGAAGCACCATCCAGGCTAATGCGGGACCCGACCACCCCAGCCTAGCGGTGCACATGATGTGCCCAGCTTGTCCGGGAACAGGACTGCCATCCCCTGCCTAAGCAGAAGACACTTTCCCAATCATATACTTCCCTACTGAGCTGAATTCTTCCTCCTGCTCTTCCCTCTGCTCTTGCTGGCAGTACATGATTAATATTATATCAAATATGTCTTTTTACAATATCCCACCGATCTTTCTTTTTGTAATGTCCGCTTTACAACAGGTGACAGTTTTAGTGATTCCTCCTTTATTTGCATGTCCCCTTGAAGAAGCTTCATTTCTCCTTCTAATCAAGTCATTAATTTTCACAAAAATCATTCCCACCCTGAGATGGCTGGGTTCTAATTTGTCTCTGTCATGCAAATGACAAGTATCAGCTCATTGCCATGCTGTGATGTTCCTCCCCATACCTGTATCTGAGTAGGAAAAGCACCAAGATGATTTTTCCACAGCCATAACTGCTTTTCTCTGTGGCAGTTTGATTCTATCATGATTCTTCTTTTGGATACTTTATAGTAATATTACACAGCTGCTTGCTATTTATTTCAAAGCAGATCTTGTTCAAGACTTTTTTTTCCCTTCAGTAATGGGAGAAACGGAAATGATGGTGGAAAAATTACTTTTTCTTTTTATCTTCTCTGCATCCTGTTTACAAACACCACCGCTCACCCGGGATGTCACTGCATGCCTCCCTGCTGCCAGTATGATGCAGCTTTCTGAAACCTCTTTCCCTTCCATAGCATTGGCACACCGATTGTCACACGGACAACACTAACAAAAGCTGAATTCACAAGACAGAGCGCATGCCATGTGAAATCTCACCTGGGCAGCTCCTCCCTTTACTGCTCTTCTTCCAATTCCATCACTTCCTCCTCCTCTGTCTGTTTTCTGGATCCCAAACTGTCCTCACTAACTCAGGTGCCAGCAATCAGGCGAGTCTCCATTCATTTGGCACTGCCACAACGCCGACGCCATCGGCAGGTGCGCAGCACAAGGGCTGGAATCCAATCCAACCCCCAGTCCTCTGCATGGGCAGATCTGGCTCTGGCTTCTCATGCCATCAGAACTCTCACTTCAGTGACGAGGCTCACCTGGCAGTGGTGGCACAAGGCAGAACATATTCCCATCTATCATTTATCTACAGTTACACCCACCTCCACACAGTTCCGGACACCACAGCTGATATCAGAACTGATTCATTCCTTCCATCTCAGAGCACCAATGCTACCTACTCATTGACTTTCTATGTACTGAAAGCAAACCTAGTTTAGGCTATTTTACTTCGTATATAGTTTTGTTCTTTTCTAGACCTCCAACACAGATTACGAAGACTGTTCTTTGGAGCCAGTCTAAGGGCTAACAAGTTGGAGATCTTGCCCCTCCATGCATCACAGTAATGCTGTTGACAGTGATTTACTTACACTTCCCCTTCACAGCTGCATGAAGGCCCTTGATCCCCAGGGTATGTAATTTTGCTGGGTGAAAGGGTAAAAATCAATTAACACCCACCCACTCATTACTTTCTAAAGCCTCTTCCAAGGAGAGCCAGCACTACTTGGAAAATATGCTCAGCACAACTCAACTGAACAGCCTGTACAAACCAACGGACTACCAGCTCTAGAGTCAACCCTGCTGCAACATCAGCCCCAAAGGGACCGGGCAGAATAGTGCCCATGCCCCAGCCCAGTTCCCACCAGGAGCAGGTGGAACCATCTCACCTTACCATGGGCAGATGGTAACGGCAGCTGCCAAGGAAGGACTAGCAGGCACCACTGCCCCAGTGCCTGCTCCTGAGCTGAGCTCAGTGTCTGTGGACAAACGGAGCAAAGCTCACTGAGGTTACATCTATCTGCGTACGGGGTGACTGACGTTATCAAAACAGCAGAATTATTAACGCCACCTGCAATGTACTGCAGAATGTACCCATCTCAGTCATGAATGTACCAGAAATACGAGGCAGAGAAATCAAAGGACCAAGTTACCGATCTCCAACACAAATGTTGTAGCTACTGGACCAACCCTATGGAAACTTCTTTCTGATGAGAACTCCGCCACCACCGAGCCAACTGACTACGGGCGTGGACTTTTCCAGGGGAAAGATCCTGCTTCATGACTCAAAGCGCATCTGTGATTTTCTGCAGCCATTTACTGTGAGGCACTAACTTGATGTTAACATCAAAAAACTGGCTTCTCATAGATTTTAAGAACACTGATCGAATTTTCTCTCATCCCATTCTTCTTTTCCTTGTGGAAATGAGCCTTAGAACTACCCCCAAAATCAGATTTGGAAAAAGGCCATGGCTGCAACTCCCTCACTAGCTATTCCCAGCCTATAGGATATTAGATATCAACCGATTCCAACCCAATACCACTGAATAAATCAAATCTTTTTCTTCAAGAGAGATCACTGTGCTTCATTAAAGCTTCAGCATGCTATACACACCCTTGAGGGCTGCCCTGCCTTTTTGATTTCTTTTTTGTTGTTTTGCTTACCATACCACCTTGCAGTGAACACCATGAGAAGCGATGGGAAAATAAGAATGGAATTATTCACAGAGGATCTTAAGACCTTACAGGTCACTCCTCCTGTCAGCTCAGCAGATAATTTCCCTCGACGGGACAGGATGAGGTGCTTACACACTCACGTGCTGCCTGGGGTTCATGCCACTGCTACATGCTAATAGTGATGCAGCACTCCGGGGAGAGGGCTCCTCACAGCGCAACTGTCTGGTTCTTGCCCTCGATGTTTCTCAGGGCGCTGCCTCTCCTTTCTCATCCGACTCCTTTCTTACCGCCTTCCTCCTGCCTCTCCTCTCCAGCAATGCCCCAGCGCTGTGCATCCCCCAAACTGCCTTCATGCACAAGACTGCTCTTGTTGTTCATGCATCTCCTGAAACCCCACATGTCCTCACACCAAGCCAAATCCACTCCAGCAAAGAAACAAACCTGTTAAAAACAGCGCCCAACGCAACACACCCGAATTACGCAGCACTGTTGGGTCAGAGAACTCCGCCAGCAACCCCCTTCCTCTGGATGCACGTTCCCATACTGCATTGGTGCTAATTTTAGTGCTGGCAGGAGCAGACTCCAAGGCACCAGATCAGCAAATTACAGAAGCATATATTCAATTGTAAGTGTTCAAGGCTCAGCTAATGGGGGTGAACTGTGACTGAAACGATTGATTTTGTGCAACACCATTCCCTCCCTTCTCCTTCTTTTACAGGCTGTTATTACTTAGTGGGCAAACATTGGTCAAATTTTTCCAACATGGTAATTGCACAAATCAATGGAATTTTCAACCATAAAAAGGCAAAGCAGAGGAGGGTTCCCTAATGTGTTTCATCATTGCAGAGGAAGCTAGGCACTATCTTAAATCCCAACTTCAGGAAAGAAAGTAATTTTCTTTTAAATCAGAATTGAACTAACATAAAGGTTGTGTTGTGTATTTGTACTGTGAAATGCTCAGAATGCATTTCAGTGTTTGGGCTGAGTTACGATGCAATAGATTTGAAGCGTATGGGCAGGGAAAAACCTGTGTACTTCTTAATATTCCTAAAATAAAACAAGTGACCTCTTGCAGAACACCAGAAAAGAACTGCTGATCTGGAGATAACCGTTATTTGAAAAGGTTCAGGTGGTCTTGAAAAGAAATAAACGTATGAACATCAGGAAATCTCTTTTTTTCCCAGCTGGGAGAAATTGCTATAATTCTTATAAAGGCTTGTAGGAAATAATGTGAAACAACACTGAGCAACAGCACCCGGCAAAAATTCAGATTCATTTTGTATGATGGATTTATCTTGTTGGTCCCCAGACTAAAAACTTTTCATTCAGTTCTAATTTACTCAGCCTGGCTGCTGGCTTCATAGACATGCAGCAAACTCGATACAGATGAATCACCTTGCAAACAGCAGACCTGGAGCACAGACAGAATTAAGTCTTTGTACCAGTGTAAAAGCAGGAAGAGGAGCTCTCCAGGTGTTGCAGGCCATTGCATTTAATCAAAAGAAAGTTTAATTGAAACTCAGACATCTCTGCTGTCTTCTCCACCTGACCATTGTTACTGACTATATCACTTAATTCTACAATAGCATACAGCTCAGGGGAAATCATCATTTATCACTGTAGGTGTACTCTGGGTGTACCAGAGCACCCTTTTGCCTTCGGGTACCTGACCACAGATTACTGTTTTCTTACCCTGCGTGCAAATACCGGAGGAGGGATGTGTTTCATCAAAAACAACAGCGTCGCACCCAAGACCAAATTTTGTGCTGATTTCAAACTCTCTCCTGGCTGCTTAAATTAACCTCTGCATCTGGAGCGACCCTGGTGAAACCCCAAATTCAAGTCTCCAAAAAGCTAGAGGAGGGAGAAAGCTAATACAAAGGGAAGAAACACAGGTCCACATCATCACCTGGAAAAGAGTTCAGAGGAAGACTCGAGGCTGCCAAAACTAAGTCATCAAAGACTGGGGTGTCCACCCAGACTGTGGGAAAAATAAAACAGTGGAGGAATACCTGACAAGAAAGGAAGCAAGAGGGCAAGGTGGCTTTAGGGTTGAGAAAGAGCAAGCTGCCAAGACATCTGAAATGAAAGCATTCTGGTTACTGTTCTTAAAACACTTTTACTCAGTGACCCCGTAATCAGTGATAGCAACAGGGTTTCTTTTCTTGTTTTAAAGAACATCAACTAAATTAACCTCCCTCTAAGAACTCACACCTCATTTTAGAGCTTCGCAGCCTTTTGGTGGATACTTAAGAAGCAGTCAGGCATTTAATCACTGTCTGGATTCCAGGCAGTGCCAAAAAATGCAACCCCTAGACTGAAGCATGGTTCATCTGCAAATACATTTGATGGAAAGCAGGTGAAAGTACGGAATTTAGGTCCTATATTGAAAATATCTGCCTCAGTGTCAGATGTTAACGAGTTACACAGATACAAGCATTTTCCAAATGGGATAGAAAATCTCAATGAAAGGAAAGAGACCTTTGAAAGAATATAGAGGTCAACTGTTTCCCAAAAAAAAAAAAAAGTCCTAAAAGGAATTTTCCAGGCGAATATGGTATTGGCTAACTGCCTGAAAATGTCCCCTGGTTACAATACATAGCATCTCGTGTTCATGTCTAAGAACTTTCGTAGGGATTAAGGCTACATTTCATTTTGTATTATGTGAGCCCACTGCTGTATATCATATGCATAGCATTGTCACTGCCATCAGATAAGTAGCAATCACACTATCTTATTTTAACTTCAGGTTCTTTGGTGAGTGGATGGAATATGCAGTTTTTCCTCCACTGAGGACAGTAATAGGAAAAGCACAATAATTTTAATCTTTGCCTATGTCTGCACTTTTTTTTTTTTTTTTTGCTTGCTTTAGGGATCCCACAGCAGCAATGGGCCCAGAGATTAAGTTCCAAGCCTTTTGTAGTTGGTTGTGATCGATTTGAACTCCACCACCTTTAAGAATCCCATGCCCAAAAGCGTCCGCTCACGTTTTCATCTCGTCCTCAGCATAAGTCTGGGGGAAAGAAGGACAGAGCCAGACTGCGACTGATCAGCCTGGTGGTGGCATTTGAAGATTCAAGCTGTGCCTTATCGCCAGGCGCAGCAGGGAGGATGCAGCAGCAGGTGCTTTGTAGACAGCAGCAGGGGCTAACTGCTCGGCTATCGAGTTTTCAAGGGTTTTAAAAGACTTTTGAGCACGACTCATTGTCAGAACAGGTATCCCTGACTGCAGGTCCCCTGGACACCAATTAAATCAACACCTCAAAGAGATATGCAACAGCACCTGTAACTTTCACCTGCTTAGGGGGGGATGTGATAAGGAACAGAACAGACAACTGGGGCTCCATTATGAACCACAGGGTTACCGAAATGATTTGGTGACACTGATGATGCTAGTATGATTATTTTTCTTTAGACAAAGATTGTGACAAAAATAAGTCAAATAAGGTTTTTCAAGAGTTGCAAGACTGGGACCAATAAGCTCAAATAAGTTTGTTTGTTTGTTTTTCCTTCAAGAGTGGCTCCCAAACTGAAAACATATTTTCTGTGTTTCCAAATGAGGGAGAAAACTTCTTTTTCATCGATAACTTAGTACTTGCACAAGCTCACTGCAAATGGAGCAGTGCTTGGAGCCAACCATGTTGAAGTGTGTTGTTGAATGGGGTTAAATGCCTTTGACCACAAGTCCCTCAGAGATTATCTTCCTGTCCCAAACATTGCTGAAAGTCATGGTGGAGAAAGATGAAGAACAACACAAGCATGGAGTGGATAAAAACTTTGCTTCAGATTATTTCCTAATAAATCACAGCTCCCACTGCCTGTCCCATAACTTCATTAAGCAAGAGGCTATCTAGCTGGACAATGCCTCTACAGAACTGCCAGAACCAGGGCTGCAGCACTAATTTTGAATGAACAGCACATCTTCCAGGCCTGATACTCAAAAACAAGCTGCTACAGTACTGTTTACAATCGGTGATATTGTTCACAGTCAGCAGCAATAATTCTATAGCCTCCAAGTCAGAGAGACGAGGAAATAATATCTTGCTCATCACTGTATCAAGGACAGAAGTCAATTTGTGCTGGAACAGCATGTATTTTCATTTTGTGAACAGAACAAAGGTGAGTACCCTTGAACCTCTGTGAGCAAGGCCTTTCCATTTTGAAATTTAGATTCAGTCAAAAAACTAAAGTGCAAGATTGCTGTTTATCTCCTGAATGGTCCTAGAGTTCAAGCACAGTTTCTACAAGAGCATGAATGTCTCAGCCTGCCCATCCTGAAGCTAGTAACTTGGTGAAACAAAGGATACATTAAGCATTAAGGTTAAGTACGTTTCCTCAATAAGCTCAACAACACCATGAGAGCAATGCCAACGAAACCATTTCTCCTCTTCCTTCTCCAAGTATGAAGGAGGAAACCCTACTTGCTCATCCCACTTCCACAGCCTTTCTGCAGCTACCTTCTTAACAGCTGCGAGAAGACCTTCTCCTGCTTCTCTGATCGTGTTTGGTACAGGTGGCTCATTCCGGCAGGTCAGACATGGCAGCTGAGGACAGAAGGTGTCACAGGCTTTGCAGTGTACACGTTACCAACCCCGACCTCTTTGCATCAGCCCACCCCTTTCAAAACCTTAACAGGTAACATCAGGTAGGTAACACTTGGATGAAGAAAGGGATGGCCAAGATGGAGGCATGTGAAGCTGCACTGGGCTGTAATTGTATTAGTATAACTCCATCATGCTTAATACCTGAAGTTACTGTGTCAGGGAGGGATTTTTCTAACTGGAGCCTTCCTGCAGAGGCAGAGCTGTAGGGAGCCTGACTTTTGCTGGTATTTACCCAAACCACCTCTATTTATCACTCACTGAGCTAGAAGAAAACAAACATGCAACAAAAATTAACAACAGGCTACTTCCAAGAAAAAAATAACTCAGAGATGAAAGATGCAAATATGTCACTGGGAGAGCCTTGGGAAAATTCCCTGACCACTGCCCGGGTAGCAAACCCCCACAGCCTGCAGGATAGAAATAAACAGAGGATGAAGGCTCTGACAGACACAACCATGAGCAGCGAAGCAGTCTTCCCACTTCCCAGCAGCAGTCAGAGAGGGGAACAGTGCGGCCAAGAGCAGTGTCTGAAGTTTTTCCCAGATAGCCAGGGCGATAAAAGCCGACAACTACAAAGCACGCAGCCTGAACGGTGAAGGTTAAATATGGGCTCCCACTGCCATTATTTATCCCCTGAAACAGCTGGGAAACTTCCGAAGTAGTTAATATATCACAGGAGCAGAGGAAGCGAGACCGACTGTATAAACACACCTCGGGGCCTGCTACTGTTCCCATTAACTGCCTGTCTCTGCAAAGGTCCGCTATTAGACAGCCTCCTGCTGCAGCCGCTCTGATTGAACGCTGCAGGTAGGGCAGCAGAGTGAAACGCATCTCTGAAGATGACTCACAGGAGGTTTCTTGGGGCAACAACATTTATGTGGCAATTTCAGAGGGACTGAGTGACGCTGAGGCCGTTCGTGTGCCCCTTGTTCACCATCCATGCCCCTGCACAGCTGCCTCTGTCACATCAGCTCTCGCACAGGGAGAGATGTGGAAACATCCCAACACTATGTGCATTAAACAGGAGAAAAAAACGCCAGTCTTTCATGGTGAGGGTCAAGCTGTAAAAGCCAACATGGGTGAAATCAAACGGAAAGGACTGTACCTGAGTTCGCACAAGATGCACATGAACCCTGAAAACCTACCAAGGGCTGATCTCTGAGGGGCCAGAATATGTCAGTGAGAAACGTGCTGAGAATCCAAGTCTATTAAAACAAGTTTTATTAGTGAAAGAAGCTGAGATGGTCAAAATACCTTTTGTTGGTGTTACCATTGCACTACCTACCAAAGAAGGGAGGAGAAGCTGCAGAGCAGTTCTCAGCTTTGCTGAAGAGTAACACTCCTGATGAAGCTGTGAACTCAAAGAATCAAGCTAAGGTGAAAGATGAAGTTCCACTTCCCCGGTGGACAAAGCCTGGTGGGATTATTGGAAACCATATTTCATTGCATACTGTATCATCTAGCACCAGGAAAAAGACCTATCCCAATCACACATGGTGCCTACCTTCCTTCTCTTTGGGCATCAGGCACTGCCATCTTCCTGCTGGGTTGTCTGAGGCCAAGAGAGTTCAGAAACTCACTTGACCAAGGCTCCTGACAGAGGCAAAATACATGGTGACAACATATGCCTTTGAAAGCAAGCCAGAAGGGGTCTGGAGATGTGGGAGTTGGCGTACATCTGTCTGTCCAGCCCCTTGCCCTAGGGCAGCTCCCAACCAGCACGAACTGTACCAGCTCTTTTGAGGGCACATCACCTACTTGACTTGCCCAAGAGAAATGCCTGAAGCAATCTGAAGTAAAAGAAAAGTATTATGGGAAAGTTTAAAGCACCTGAACTGAGCAGAAACCTTCCTGCAACCTTAACTCTAGAAGTCACTATCGCTGTTATTTTCAAGAACAAAATGCAAAGCAAATGGTAACACAACACATCACAACTCGGGTATGCCAGACAGATGCCTTTGAAATGAAGGCATGGTGATAATTACTGTGTATAAGCAAAAAATTTGGTTTTACTGTTCAGAAATCTTCTTCCCTTTTATATGGGGAAATGTAGCATCTGCTACTAATATAATGCACCAATAATTGAGGCATATAGCGTATACTCGTGGGAGCCATAAGGCTGTTTTATTTATTCTTGGCCAACTGCGAAGATAAACAGATTTCACCGAGAGCAGTACATACGGAGTCCTATCGTCATGGAGAGGCTACACATTTCTGCAGGGAGGTAAGCGCTGAAACACAACAGAGGCTCCATTGTGAATGCTAATGGCACAAGCAGAAAATGAGGTAGCACCATCAAGTTTAACCTTGAATCTTCTCTATGCATGGTGGAGCAGCACCCTGGCTATCCTAGTGCCTGTCAAGGCAGGGGTTTTAAGACTTCTTAGGAAGCTCAGCTCCCACAGTCAAAACTCAAGCTGAAGAGTCCAAAACTCACAGCAGCTCCTGCTTGAAACACTACCAGAGGAGTCTGAATTAAAGGTAAATAAGCAACAAGGGGATACAACTCCCATCCCTGCCACTACCTTGTGCACCAATAATACATTTGTATACTGCCTAGCCCTCACTAGAGAGAGCTCAAAAAAAAAAAAAGAGTGCCTTTTGATCAACTGCAGTACGCATCATTTAGCTTCTGGTACAGTTTGCAAGCAGAGTGTGAAATGAAGACTTGCAATAGGAAGATGCTAGATAAAAAACCTTAACAGCTACATCTCCCTTGACTCCAGAAAGAGCTACCTGACTATGCACAAACTCCCCTGAGTGCAGTGGATCAAAACTTCACATCCTTGCATGAGACATTCTGTCTATAAAATCAAGCACAATGCCAGCCTACTTTCTTTTTGCAGGAGCTCGTGACCAGCTTTTGGCTTATGATCCGCAATACCCTCCCCATTCACAACGGCTGCCACAGGGAAACCTTTGCTTTCTCACCCATTCCAACACAACGCACTAGATGTTTTACAGAAAGGTCCTGCCACAGACAGGATTTAGCTCCAATTGTGAAATTTGCTCTCCGTAATGGGTTTTTGATCTGCCAGGCTGAATGCACTTGCAGTAGTAGTGCCTCAAGGAACCACTTCCATTAACACAGCAAAGAACATAAGGAAGTTTACCAGATGAATCCCCCCCATGGGTACTTCAAAAATTAGTGTAAGCTCCCCAGTTTAGAGGTGGTGCATTGCTTCCCTCCAGCCTCACCCAGACACTCCCCTCGCTCAGCTGCCAACGAGCTCCCCAGGCCAGCAAGGGAGAACTGCAGGGCTGCCATGGCTCACAGCCGGCCTCGGCTCTGCGCTCCCCAGGCAGGTCTTATCTGATTTACAGAGCTATCGCCCATTTGTGTTAGGAGCTTCTTCAGGACAAAATTGAAGCCTGCGTCTCCACAAAAGGCTATAAAGAAACCCACACACATTCAAGAACCATTACAGGGTGATATTTTACTCTGCTAGACCATTAAACAGATGAAATACCAGGCTACCAAAATCAAAGCAGCAGTGTGGTTTCCAAGGCACAGCTCTTAACAGATCACGTACCTTCTATTCTCAGAATGTACATTTTATATATTTATATATATATATATTTCAGAAGCCATCATCTGCAGTAAGGATTTTATCTTATCACTTTTCAATGGCAAATCTATTTTCAGTAAAGAATGGGTGTTCAGAGGCTACCAGTATCACTCACTGCTGCTTGCAAATAGTGGTGTTACAACCATAATTCCTCTCTGAGTGGAAGGATGAATTACATTTAGATTAACAACTGAGACTCTAAAGAACTTTAAAATGTATTTCCTGGGTGTTAGTTACAAACTCAGTGTGTAGCTTGCATTTGTTCTCTGTTCCCTGTGCACTGAGGTCCGGACACACCGATCAAATGCTTCACATGGCTTTTGCACTCAAACATAACTTAATGCAGCCTAATTGTTTCATAGAAGCACCTTTAGGAAGATTTAGCAGCTGGGGAGGACCTACAGAAGACATGGAATTCGTGCAGAAAAAGAAGTGTTTTGGCTGCAAGCAGCCCCTGGTCCCTAAGTTAACTGAATCTCCTTCTGCAGTCCCCAGTATGTGCCGAGCCTACAGGAAGCTGTAACAGCTCTGCCATGCCTATAAATCACTTTAACCAAGCTGCCTTGGAAATCAGGAAGTTTTCCCACTGAGGGAAGGGCTGGTTACATTCACAGTCAGTCCAACCCATAAATACATCATGTTCTTCACCCAGTTCCTTCCTGAGGTCCTAATGCTTTAGAGAAGCTTTTATGCTGCTCATTTCACATCCAAAGGAAGCGGTACCTTCCAGGAATCCCTAAACACCTACAGCAAGGATTTATTTAAAGAAATTTCTACACAACTGACCTCTCTGTATTTCCTCTCTCCCTGCCTCCTGCAAACTTTTGTCTCTGCTCAGATATGTTACAGCAGTTACGTTTCGTGACTGACAATTATCTCATAATGAAAAACAAGTCACAATTAATAAAGATCAAAACTAATACCTGCTAAACTCATTTAATGATTTAATGAAGTAGGAGAGAGTCCTATGAAAAGATTTTAAAAGCAAGGGACTCAATTTCCAATTAGAGCTAACAACAATTTGAGAGCCTGCAGGCTCACAAGGTAAGAGATGGGGAAGAAAGGAAGGAAAAAAAAAAGTGTTTTTCCAGTTGTTCTTCCGTGCACTTCAGAAGGGGAAGAGTCTGTCTGAGCATTTCTCTGCACTTTGGCCTCTCCAGGTTGAACAGCATGGGGTCACTGCCCTGCTGTGCTCACACCCCACACATCGATCCGCAATCCTCGCGTGGATGTGGGTGCTGGCCCACCTCAGTGCTGACAAGTGGGATGCTGTGCCTGCTGCCAGGGTGCACGGTGCAGCGTGTACACAGACATCACCCGCACCAAGCCTTGTCCTTCAGGCTGCTGCAAACCTGTGCACAAGGTGACAAGCAGACATCAGCTCTGCAGTAGCAGGGAACACGGCACACGTTGAGGCAAATTACCAGACGGCACGTAACTCCAAAGACAATGCAAGTTCAATTTACAGTGGTAAATTTGATTCTTGAATGCTGATACACCTTTGAACAGTTCTGCACTCAAGCAGCTCTGCTAATAAGTCTTAAACTAATTTAATGTTGTGGTATTCATTAATCACTGTTACAGAAGAGAAACATAGGAGGAGGAAGAGGGGCACCCTACAGAGGATTTTGCACAGTGTTAGACTTCTACCAAGAAGGATGCAACATCACCACAAACACTACAGCTTGAGCATCCAAAAAAAGAAGATCCACATTCATTGTAGAAAAAAAGCAGAACAGAAAGAAAATGCCACTAGGCTTTAAAATAACAGACAGAAAAGTGATACCTAGTAGGAGCATTTACTCCACCACCACATTATCCAGACTTTACAGAAATGACATCAGCCCCAGTTTGGTTACTAAGGCATTTGCAGCTTTGGACAGAAATCCCAGCAGCTTCGAAGGGCTTTGCCTGGTGCTGACAAGTGAAGGCAATGAGGTGGAGGGGAGCAGGGAGCCCGGAGCTGATGGATGTGAACGAGTCAGACCCAGCACAGCACCAAGGTTTCAATACATCATGGACCCATCTATTCTTTTTAAACCATCACAACTAACAAGTATACTGTCTTGGATATCCCCTTCTCCATCTGCAAGAGTAACCGTCTTATTTAGCTATTTATTTTCCCCTAACAAACTAGTGACTACGTTCAATGATCAGATTTTAAGGTCTCATTTCTAGACCTGACAGGTGGCACCTCTCCAACATATCCAGCCCTAACACGAGTGACAGTTTCCAGCTGACTTGCACAAAGCTCACCTGAGGTTTTGCACCCAGGGGACTCCCCTGAGACTTCAGAGCAGCTACGTGGTTAAATCCCTCTTAGTTACCATGAAACTCTCAACTGCTGGCAGTTTTTTGGGTGAGAAATCCTACTTCTCATGGCCACGAAACATACACCACAGTCCAAGAAGTTCAGTGGAGGATCTGCAGGATTTCTACAATGGGTAAAGTAATGAACACAAATTGTAAAGACGCAATTCCTCTCATTCTGAACATGCTCACAAACCTCTGTTCAGAGCTGACTGTGGGCCATGTGCTCCTGCCATCCAGCACCTGCACAGCTGCTCCCAGCCCTGCTCTGAGCCAAGTGAACGTAGCGCTCAGCCGCTGTGTGCTTCATGGAGACAGGGACAGAGGGGCGGACAGCACACTCTCTGCTACAAGTTGTGGCTCCTCTCCTTTGCATTTTCAGCAGCAAGGCTCTATTGTTTCATGCTTCTTATCTCCTGGGACTCCTGATTGCCCCATCCCACAGGGACACACAAAACCATTTGGCAGGGACAGCAAACTGTCCGCACTGCCCTCCCAGCTGGGAACGCGCTCTTCACTAGCCCTGCAATCCGATAAGACCTCTGCCATTCAGAGAATTATATTTATTAGCCAGCCGTATTATATATCTCATAAAATGAAAAATCATTTGCCACTCCTTCATTTTGAGGCTGCTAAATGTCACCCTGCCTTGAAGGCTGCGAAAATCCTGGAAAGTGAAGCAGAAATGGCATGTGCAGAACTCCCTGCCCACTCCTGCCCACTTTTTCTCTTAGAAAAAGATTTGAAAAGTTCACAACTCTTCCCAATGACAAATGCTAGGACTCCAAGCCCTGGAAGAGAGCAGGCAAGCTGTCTGTGCTTCTGCAGTTATTGCAAAGCCCGAGGAACGACAGTGCTTCTTACAGACCTGAGGGTACACGCTGGTGATTGAGCCGAGCTGTAAATTGCTGAAACTCCATTTACTCAGATGGCTCAGCAATGATTCAGGGTGGCTCCTGTCTTGCCAAGTGACACAGGATTTGTATTTTATTTTTACTACAGCAGTTTCACATAGACTTTAAAAAAAAAAAAAAAAAAAAAAAAAAAAAAAAANCTGTATATATGTACCTCTGTGGCAAAGCCAACCTGCCCCCCGCCCCGTCCCGTGTGCAAACCCAGCTGAAAATTCAGACCCATCCTGCTCATTCTTTTCTCTCATTAACCTTTCCCTGAAGTTTTTCACTGTTAGTTCAGTCAGTCCCAGCTCCACCAGGAGGGAAGCTCTTCTAAGCCCAGGGAAACCAGAAAAAGCAGGGATGGCCCAAGGCCACGGGTCAGCTGCACATAAAGACCTGTGCTCCACGATGCTGCCAGACCCCCATTGCCACCGATATCCAGCCCAAGGCTCTCACAAGGGTTTGCAATATCAGACAGAGCTGCCAAAACAGCACGTTTAACCTTCTACAGTTTGTGACCTGCAGAAACTCAGAGTTACAGTCTGCAACCACGCATAGAGAACTTGTGTCTGCCAACAACATTTCTCTCGCTTGCATTTTATGGACCCCTTGGAAATAGCACATGGGCCACTACGATGGCAGACCACAATCTGAAAATCCTGTTGCCGAGGGATCCTGAAATGTTTGTGGGGATACCACCCCGCAAACCACACATGACCAAAGGTCAGGCAGAGTCAGAAAGAACTGCAAAGCTCCCCACCGCAACCAGAAGCCTCTTGCAACGATTTTGCCAGTGAAAGAGGGCACACATTCAGCAGGTGAGAGCCTGGAAGGCTTTTCACCCCAGCTGTCGTTGAACACAGTCAGACGGCACCACACGCCTCACATGCAATAGACTGACATTGCACATGCACCTCCATCCTGCTCCTAGCTGCTTGGATAAAGGAACACCACGATTCTGAACTTCACAGCCACAAAAATCAAGGAATAACTTATCCAGAGCTCAAGTCTGTAGCTTCCTTGAATTGCTGACCCAGGGTAGATTTCAGCACCCACTGAGACGGTGTTGCTTAACCAAGGTCTGTGTTGGATGGCAATTATTACAGAAATATTTCTGTGATGCCCAAAGCCCCAGACAAAATACACTGCCCACCCAGGTCTCCCTGCTTTCTCTTCCTTAGGCATCAGAGGAGCAACAGGGAATATTTTTAGAACTTACTTTCCTTCCCTTTTTAATAAAACGTTCTCTCTCTTCAAATGAAATTTAAATACACAACAATAAAACATGCATTAGTCTTCCTGTCAGAAACTGCAATCACATCTCAGGTAAAGAACACTGACTCAGCCCCTAGGCTGTAGTTAGCAAGGTTTCATTTGACTATTATGTTCTTCAGGAAAACAGAAAGAAATCCATCTATGCTGACACAATCAGGATTGCAATAGCCAAAACTACACAGCTGTTCTTTGAATATTTCAGATAGCACCCTGCCATTGTTGATAGCGTTAGGACTGCCTGTCTCTCCCAGTGCTCCGCGACAATAATCAGCATGCCAAGGGGGATGTCTGCCACCCCTTCAGTTGTTGAGGAGCTTCTGAAGACTGAATTTTGATTTACTATTTCCTCTCTGTGACACTGTATTTTTGCATCACAGGCACTAGAAACAGAAGTTGCCCAAAATAAACAAAGAATTCAGCTACCCAAATGTAACTGAAAAGGAGGGCAAACCCGGACCTCTCAAGACGGCGAAGCACTTCGGCACATCGTACATTCCACCAGCCCTAAAGCAACTTACAACATGCTTTAAACTAGGCACACGTGTGGGGCCAGACATGAACAACATCTCTCTGCTTCTCAGGTATGGTGGTTAGAGCAGGGGATGGATGCACAATGTATCGGTTCACACAGCTGTGTTCAGATGCTGTTAGAATTTTAAGAAATAAGAGAAATAATTTGTTACATTGCCTTCACTATTTAAGGAAAATTTTTAAGAGGAAGAGTTCAAATTTACAACAACTCTGTGAAAACTGTCGCCACAAAAACTGAATCTTGAAGCGTGAGATGTCTTTGTGTCAACCATTTTCAAAGGCCCAAATCTTCGGGCCATCAGTGATATTTATAAAAGGCCTATATGATCTGTGGTATCTCTCTTAGTGGCATGCAGAAGTTGTTACCTGTGGAGCCCTCAGAGGCTCACGGAAGCCTGGATTTTGGTCTCGAAATAGCATGCTGTAATATTCAGCAATGTGCCAACAGCATGGACTGAACACACACGACAAAGAAAAGGAGGTTTAAAGAAACAGTTGTGTAAGAGATCTCCTTTAGATGTGAACTCTAGTGGCTTCTGATGAATGGCAGTAAATTGCAACCTATGACAGTATTTCCCTCAGCTATTTCTATTGTACAAATGCCAGCGAGTTCATTGAGCACAAACCAGCAGATTACTCCACAGCATTTAAGCATGCCTTGAGAAACCACAGAAGCCCCATAATGTATTACTATAATCTATATAAAGCCTTCAGTAAAGAGGTTAATTATGGATTAAGTGGTCACGCTTGCTTGTGTATCTTTAGGCTAGTAACTCCTAAAACACAATAATACAATCGCAGAGATCTTAATAGTAGGAAGAGCGGGATTCCTCCTACCCCCTGCTGGCTATCCAAATGTGAAACAGCACTGCTTGTAAGTTTTGTTGGTCTGGGAGAGCACAAGCTACGGAAAATGGGCAATTCAACTCAAAACAGCTACTCTAGCTGGGATAAAATCACCCTTAGAGGTATCCACTGGTAAGGGTGGAAGCCTGACACACTGTCTTAGCTGAAGAACATATGCAAAACTATACGTCAGCATCTTTTACACCTAGTTGAACTGAGCCTTCCTTGTTTCTGAATATAGGTTTATGTAGATTTCAGCTTTTCCTCGAAATCAAGTTGCCAAAAGCTACTTTGAGCTGCAATGGCTGGGATTCCAACTGCAAAGTCCATCCTTATGGGATGCCACAGCACCTCCCCGCGCTCTGGTGGTTTCCCTTCCCTCTTCAGCTTACCACAAGGTGCATGGGGAGCACCAGGGCTCAGCCTGAGCCAGGTGGTCCTGCCAGGAACTGCTGCTGGCTGCCCCCAGGAACAGCCTTTCATTTCATTTCAAGCTACAGACTCACCACACTGATTTGCACAGGGAAATGAGTACGGTACGAGCAAGGCCGCTTTCATGACTTAGCAGTGATTTGTAATTAATTTTGTACTCACCACAATCCATTGATTAGGATCTTTCAAACAGAACTTTCCAAATACGGACTTGCAGCTGAATAATGACAGTTTCCCTATAAGTTGATTTAACACACTGCTCTGACATGTGTTACCAGACCTGTAGCAATCCACATACAGAGGGCTGGACACAGCTTCAGTAAATAAATGCTCTCAGACATGTGCTCAGCCCACAGAAATTTACATTTTTAGTTCTCGGATGCCACAGCTCTTTCCTGGCCAAGACAAAGATGGCTTTCATCATCCTGATGCCTTAATTTGGGATCCTGTTGGCAAGCTAAAACACCAGTTAAAATAAGTGGTGCATGTGGCAACGGCGAGTTGAGATAGAAATAGAACAAGTTCAACAGGGTTTGGATGCTGTTCTTAAAAAAACCCTCTCTGCCTGGAAGTAACATGCAACTTAGAGAGACACTTTGGTTCCAGCGGGTTATGGTCAGGAGAAGTCAGGAACGTGGTGCCACCCAGGAGATTCACACATCTCTTCAGAACCCTACAACTGACCATACCAATTCTCACAGGCCAAACTCACGTATCAAAATCAGAGCTGCTGTTGTCCCATTCTCAAAGTATTTTTCCTGAAAACCGCTCCTGTGCACTGGGAAGGAATGTAGTATGATACAGAATTAACAGTGAGGGAATTAAGCACTGTTCTTCTTTAGTTACTCATTAATGAGATACCAGAAAGAAATTCTAGACACCTTAGTCCCCTAAAAGCCCAATGACTGGCCAGGCTGGGATCTTCTAGGAAGGCTCTTAGTGTACTGTGCGCCAAGAGTGCATGCAACAAATGTTAGTACTTCTGCTGCTGCACGCAGCTGTAACGCTCATATCTGAACATCAAAGACCGGTTCACTGAACTGCTCCTGCGGGCCTTCTGCTCCTTTGCAGCAGAGAAATAGTCACAAATAAATAGTGAATTTCTAAACTGCTCTGTATTTCAAAGTACAGTGCTTAGAATATGCTGACTGAAATGCCAAACCCTACCTGAATTTTGGAGGCAGGTTTGCAAGGAGAGAAGGGGAAATGTGTTACTTAGAAGAATGTGGAAGTCTAACCTTGAAGAGTAAGTGGACACAAAACTCACCAAGATTATTCCAGAAACACCAAAGCAAGTTAGCTGGGGAACACTTCACTGAGCCCCTTTCAACTGCTCCATGTCTTCTAACAGAAGATCAGTTGTCTTTTTTTCCCCAGTATTTTCCTTCACCTAGGGCTAGGCTACCAGTGTCACTGCAGTTTGGGTCTCTCTTTATGTGACTCGTGCTGCTGTCAGGTACGATTTCGTGGAACTGGCTTTTGACTTGCCAGAGAAATTGCTCTGATCTAAGAGTGGGAAGGAAAAACAAAAATAGAGAGAAGTGCAACAACACTACACTAGGAGAGGCATCTACTAGCTGGAATCAGCTCCCTTCCTTCTACCCTAAAAAGCATTTGGCCATCCCATTCAGAGGACCCAGAAGGACTAGGGAACACCACAGGTACCATCTCACAGAGCGGCTCTATTTGTATTCCCAGCTAGTTCACCTGTTTTCTGCAAATTTTGCAGTTACACTGCAGACAGATCAATGCTGCGATTTGCTTTCAGCAGGGAAGTGGGAACCCCCTCTGGCACTTCCTATTTTTAAACAACTTTAGTTGTTTTGTATTTCCTAAACCATATTGATCCACAAGGCTAATGATAGTTTTTATTAAAGCTCCCTTTTGTATGCTCTGTCACCAAGGAAGCCTTGGAAATTACAATTAGCAATACGGAAAACATGCAGTAAAACAGATTTCAGACAAGTCTGCTGCCAGCTCCTGCGATGTGCAAAACAGAACGACAGCCACAAAGTCTGTTTGTCCTGCACAGAAGCACAGATGGACTGCTACAGATGTAGAGAGCTCATACAGGGTGCAACAACTACCGCACACCTCTGGTTTATGCCATCCTGTCCATCCTATGAATGAACAATAAAAATTAGATGGGCATAATCCTGCCCTTCCAATATATGGAAATTATTAATAAAGAGCAGATGTTGTCTTTGGTGCGTCCTCTGTTGTGCGTGCTTAGGAAGAAGAAAAGAGGTCTTTACAGCTTGGAGAGAAACAGAGCTCCTCCCACAAATAACTTTGCTGATGAAAAAAAGATTTGAAAAACAATTTCCCATTCTCATGGCATGAAAAATTTAGATCAAAATATGTTGTGATTATAAAGGGTATTTGCCAAAATAAACCCATCAGTGACGGACCACATCTCTGACAGACCACCCAAAGCAAAGAGAAACGGACCCCTGAGAGCTGCACCAATTCCAGCCTCACGCCTGAACCTGGCTGAAGCCTGACAGAAAGAGCAGGTCTGTGTCACCAAGAGACTTTTTGTTATTCCTTCCCACTGTGCACAGCAACGCTCACGTCTGCCCAGCGCTCAGTCCCGCACTCTGCAGAAAAGGATGACCCCGAGTGTCCGCTCCTTGTCACCTTGTGCTGTCACCTGTAGCTGTCACACACTTACTGGATGACTCTACAACAGTCACTTTTGGGGAAGTACAAATGAAGAATTACCCTCTCGCCTTTTAAAAAAAAA
>VXAV01008248.1:7867-50327 GCA_013399715.1 Alectura lathami
GGGGGGGCAGCCAGCCCCCGGCAGGGGTTGGGGGGGCTTTGGTGATCTCTAGGGTCAGAGCAGGAGAGGAGGGGGCTTGTGGCTTCTTGAAGGCTAGCATCAGGGCACATCGCCCTCAGCACCCCAGCGCTCAGCCCCAGACAGGGCACAGGGCATCACAGCACGGTGGTGACGGGGTACACCAGCACCCTGGCACAGCTCGCACTGCCCCGGGGCAGCGCGGCCGGGCTGGAGAACGCAGAGCAGCCTGCCTCGAAGGCGCTGGCTGCTCACACCACCCGAAACGCCTGCGATGTGGAGGCTTGGAAGTCGTCATTCCACGTGGGCTTGCTGCAGCAGGAGTTTCTGTTTGATCCTAGCAGTGTTGCTGGGTCTTTGGGTGTCTGAGGTCTTCAAAGGCCCAGCTTCTGGAGTGGTCTAACAACGTAAATTAATTCACATTTTTAGAATAATAATTTTGTTTTTCTTTCACAGTTGAGGAGCGGCATTTAAAAGGCTTAAGGGAGCAGCTCCCCAAAACCTCAGAATACCGAAGTAGAACGTACTCATTGTAAAACCTTTCGAATTACAAGTTAAATTCCCTGTTTGTAGAGGACACTGACCCTTGATTTCAGGGAGTAATGACTGCAGCCTCTGAACACCGAACAGAAAGCTGCTGTGTTGTAATGCTATAATTCGTGCTCAAGGACTGTCTCATAGTCCAGTGCCCCACAGATTCGGGGCGGACTGCGGCAGATCTTGATAATCCAGCCTTTATGCAGTGCGGTGTCAGAGAACAATACTGAATGAAAGTTTTGTACCATAAAGAGGGAAAAAAGACTGCATGCGTGCTGCTTAGCTGCATTGTGGTAAAATGACGAGTTAATAACTGCTTGCTAAATTTCCATAGCATTCACGAGATAAGTTACTGATGACCAGTAAAAATTCTGTTTTTCACTTTTTACCTCTTGAATAAGGGCAGATGTATTTGGGTACATCTAATGTAAAAAAGCGTACGCCTGCTGACAGGCATAATTCAGTCAATGATTGCAGGTACGTACAGTATTTCCTCCGTTACTTCACAAGCAAGGGCACAGGAGGAAGGCAGCCTCCACGACTCCATGGTGCTGGAATGCCAGGATTTTTAAAGCAACTGAAAAGCATTGCTCTGGAATCATTTTGCACCTTTACAGCTTAGCATCTCATCCTTCCCTTTGCCAATAAATCACTGTTCCAGCATTTCCTAGCCTGCCAGGCCTGCAGCCTCAAAACAAGAAAGATTTGCAGCACTTCATCCTGGACGGCTCCTCCTGATGGACATGGAACCAGGGGTGCGTGCGTTCGGTTGTGTGAGCTGAATTTTGTTCTCCTGTAGAAGGAGGATTTCAGAGGCAGGGACAACGGGGACCCAGCTGAGTTCCTGCAGGAACAGGAGCTTTACTACACGGCTCTCCAGGGGTAATTCACCGCAGCGCAAAGCGGCCGTGGCCAGAGCAGCCTGTGCGGGCGCGTGTGCAGGAGCTCTGCGTGAGGCGGAGCTGCGAGCCCCCCTCGGGGTGGTGCCGCTGGCCCAAACGTCCTGGGCTGGCTTACGGCCACGCACGCTGCCCCACGTGGATGGGTGCGTTCTGCTTTGCGCCTACACAGGCTTTCCCTACCCCAAGCCTCACCCTACGGTAGGGTACACCTTTGTCTTTGCTGTGTGACAGCAGAAGGAAGTAGGTGCACGGTTTTTGGAAAGAATGAGGCACCCAATTCCCAATTGCTGCCGGGAGAGCCAAGCTGGGCCAGTACCACACCTACTCCAACCCATGTGCTTCACAGGCCATCGCCTTTCCCCAGCTTCCTCCTGCTCAGCGCTGTGTGTCTGAGTAAAGCACGTCTCCCAGAGTCACCCTGCCTGGGCCAGCAGACAGGACAGCAGAGAAGTCACCCCTCAGTAGCCTGCCCCACCAGCTGCTCGCTGACAACAATAAAATATGTACTCACATATGTGCTCAACTCCCATCTGCACTCGTCTGCCTTCAGCTCTCGAGCAGTGCTTCTTGTTGTGCCCTTCCCTGCCGAACCAAAACACTACAGCATTTGATGTGCTAATCAAGCCACGGCTTCATCCTCTTTCTGATACAAGGAACAGATCAAGCTCTTCAAATTCATTATAAAGGTCATTTCTCCACTCTTCAGACATGTGTTTTCCTGTTCCCCTCCCGAATCTGCAGAGCCCACCTGAGGAGCTCATCCGAGGCACTGAGATACCGCAGCGGCCCTAGCGCTCACAAACTGCACTGGAACGGAATGGTGGAAGCTGCAAAGTTTACTGGTTCTACACTGCTGTGCCATTTACCAAATAGCACTCGTGAGCACAAATCCATCGTTGTCAAGAAGCCCTAAACATCCTAAAAGACCGAGGACTCCTCAGTGTGACTGGTACCCTGCCAGCCTCGTGAAAAGGCCGCGTGTGACTTGCACAGGCTGGTGCTATGTAAGCAATAGTTCTGTTACTCTCTGCAGACACCGTTCAACCTTCAAACACCTGCTAGCAGGCAAACCCTGAAGATTCCCACCGCAGCACACCAGGCTCTGCGGCCGGTGTTTGTGGGCAAACCCATGCAAGCCTGTGGAGAGCTGCTCAAAGGCCACCCTCCAGCATCTCTCTCCAGAGCTGATCTTCACAGCACAGCACAAATTTAGGCCAAGGCACGGTGGTGGAATGGTTTGAAGTGATCTCCTCCTCAGGAGGTAGGAGGGAGGCATCTGTTCCCGTTCTCCCGAGTTGCTTCACGTTTAAGCGTTTGACCCTGGGATCCCACTGCCTCCCGTGCGGGAACTGGCAGGAGAATTGCTCAGAGGCTGCAGATGCTCTGCGGAGGGGGACATCTATTTCACGGCAGCCGGGCCTTGTTCCTCTGCTGCTGGACCTCTCTCTCACTTGAGGTCTCCTGCTAATTCAGTGATGCACTCAAGTGCCGGTGGAGATGATGCCCAAGCGGTCGGATCGGGCAGTAATTTTTGGGTGTGGTGTTGACACTGAGCTCCACTTACCAGAGGCTGAGTAGTGCCTTTCATCAGCTGCAGGTGGTGACTTCCCATTCGGTCCCATTCGGCGTGCAATGACTTCGCTGCAGCTACGCGTGCCTTCATCACCTCTGGCTGCAGTCCGACCCTGCGATGCCATGGGAAGGGGAGCCCACCGCACCTCACAGGCTCCAGCTAGCGCACAGGGCGCTGCGGAGCCCTCAGCAGGGGCCACCCCAGCCCTAGGGGTCAACGCCGTTAAATATCACCACTTACTGCCCCATCCCAAGTGTACATTGCTCGAGCTTTGCTTTCTTTGCAGCAAAAACAAGGGCAACGGATACGTAAAAGAGGATGGGGGGAAAAAAATCCCACTTACCAAAACAGGACACTATGGCATCCATTTTTTCTTTTTCCTCTGAGGAGGCTGTGAGAGAAAAAAATAACCTGGCACATGTTAGTCATTTTGCTTAATGCACTCAGATACCTTGGCAATAAACGTAGTGGGAGAGCCTGTATAGCATAGAATAAATGGCTTCGGTTAGGGGCTGTCAAAATAGCAGAAAGAAGATACGCTTCCTATTAAAATAGAAAGGGAGCAAAAGCAAGCATGCTTTTGGATGAGGGTGGCTGGTATTAGCGATGCTAAAAATAAGGGGAATGCAGCCCTTACTTCACTGCCAGGGGAAAAAGGGAATTTTTTTCTGATTCTGAGGTGAAATTACCTCCCCCCCACCCCCCTCCCCCCAGCTGGTTAGCTGGGGTTGCACTCTGAGGGACACCCCTGGCAGAAAGGGTTCTGAGCTGCAGCACCCACACCCTGCACTGCTCCCAGCAGGTAGAACAGCTTCCACCGAGGAGGTGGTTCCCATCCTGCGCTGCTTTGGGCAGCCCCTGGAATCCCTCCAGAATTCCTCTTCTCACCACAGAGGTGGTCAACAGATTCCTTTGGAATTGGGGTGGAAGCTGATGGGGGGCTGCAGGCTGGCAGGAGATTAACAGGGCAGAGGAGAAACAGGGGAAGGAAGCAAATATGTGAGGGAGCAGTGAATGAGCTCAGTGGGCACAGCTGATGAGCGTTTGTGCTCGCATCTCTCCTTCCACTGCAGCTGAAGCAGCTGAAGCAGCTGAAGAAGCTCTTATGGATCAAACACAGGGGAACCAAATGGGGTGCAGCAGCCACCAGGCAGTGAGATTTACCCTCCATGGTTACTAACACGATTAGAAGAATTGTTACTTTTGCCTTCACGAGCCGAGAGAAGACAGAGCAAAGAGGGACAAGGTGCAGGGCAGGCATTCAGTCCCTGCTGAGCTTCCTTGTGGCACTATTAGAAAACTGTGAGAAGTGCACAAGGCCACCCGCTGTGCGGTGAGGGATATGGCTCCTGTCCCTGCAGAACTTCACATGGGAGGCTGCAAATCAGAGCTGGTCGGCCTCTGCTGAAGAGGAGGAGACTGCTGTGGGTTCCCAAATGCAAGCAGGCAGGCGAGGCCACAATCCTCACTAAGCCACTGAAGCTCATTTTACTAGTTTAAAAATCTCCTGGGATGCAATGTAGCTTATAAGCATAGTCCACGTGGGAAGTGGAGAGCCAGGGTCGGGGTCACCGCTGACGCCCACCGGGAAACCTGCAGCGGAGCGGCTAGTCCTCGTGGGGAGGGAGGGCTCACTGGCTGCCAGCCTGAAGCTGGGTGGCGGTGCCGGTGCATCCAGCCCAGCTGGTGAGGCTGTGTGAGAGAGGGCAGCTCTGCTGGCTAGACATGGATGGATGCTGTCAAAAAACAGCCACAAACAATATTTTTCAGCTTGCATAAGAGATGAGGCTGGAAGGCTCTGGTATTTTATAGAGGAACCAGCTAAAAATCCATCTAATAAACGGGTCTGATCTCAAGCAGTCATGCCACATGCAAGAAATAAAGCCCTGAAGCTGCCATTCTTCCTCTGTTGGGAAATGTTTGCTTCTGCAAAGTGCCAGCGCTCAGGCACTTCATGTAATTAAACATCCGTATTTCACACGGAACAGGGAAACAGATTTACTCTGAAACAAGTAAGACAGAGTGAACCCTGCTGTAAAACACAGGGGCAGGGCCATTTACCTGTAACATACCTATCGCAGCCACAAATTCCAGTGCAGTTCCATCCTGCGCTCTCAGTGGGACATTCCCTTCCCACAGCAATTGTGGAAATCCCCGCTGATGATTCCTACACAACCCATTCTCCACAGAATGGAACGTTTTGTAAATACACCTTAAACTTGTCCAGCTACCAAGCCCTGGGCTTGGCTGGGCTCTAGCTGCAGTGAAGCGGGCAGCTGGACCAGGTGGTCCCCAGAGGCCCCCTCCCACCCCAGTGATTCACAATTCTGTTCACACAGTCTTTTTAGTCTTTTTTTTTTTTTTCTGGCAGGATATTTGCAGATCATCAGCCCAAACTGGATATATATTCATCCAGATCATTTGTTGTGCATACCATTTCCCTACAGCTGCCTAGGAGAAACCATTTTAAATCACCTAAAAAAAAAAAAAAAAAAAAAAAAAAAACCAAACAGCTATTGCATCTGATGAGATTTATGTCTGCTCTGTTCTAGTGGGGACCTCATTACCCTCACCACTCCTCCAGGCAGGTTTCCAGAGCTCCCTCCTGACTTCCCGAGGGCCACAGCAGGACAGGCAAACGGGCAAACACGGGTGCAGGTGAGTGCTCCTCCAGCACGGCTCAGGCGGGAGCTGAGTGCCCAGGGCTGAGCCCCCGGGCGGGGGCTGCGGGTGGGGGCCCCAGGGGGCTGGCCAGAGCCACTGGGGTCTGTGAGTGTGCCCCCAGCACCCCATGCTGTCTCGCTGACCCACAGCGTAACCTGTGGCCTGGGATTGCTCGTAGTGAGAGTGTACGTGCTGGGAGGTGGTTTGTGCCAGCGGGTGATGCTTGCAGGAGAGCTGGTGCCCGCTCCGTGTCCTCGTTGCTGTTTCCCTGTGCACCATCAGACAGCGCATGCCAGCTGTCACGGGGTGTGGGGGCGGTCAGGGGCACACCCAACGTCCACAGCCTTCACCCACCCCTCGCCTTCCCTTTCCACTTCTGTCAGGTCCCTCGCCTTGCAAAGATACTCGCGCTCTTGCTGCCGGTAGAGATGACAGGAGCCGCAGCAGCGTCCCTCTGCCAGGTGCCGAGCCAGCTACAGCAGTGCCACGCCACCCCGTCGTTCACGCTGCTGTGAGTAATGAAACCAGCGCTTCTGCAGACTGTGGCCTCCTTTTTCTTGTCTGGATCTGGAAGTGTGAGTCTAGACAGATGGCTGTGAGCTAGCCTGCCACACTTTTCATCTCAGCAGCCCATAAGGTGTCTGCATGACAGGCCCCTACCACTTCGCACCCTGAGCTCTCAGCGTGTTTCTGTCAGCCCTGAGGGTTGGACAGCCTCAAACTGCACATTAAGGGCCACAATCCAGTCTGCACATTGCCGTGTTCTTCTGGAGATAAATCCAGCAGCAGGGCACACCTGGCCCTCTCTGCTGGCTCCAATGCTTCGCGTCCCTTTCCCCAGGTGCTCACCTCGACCGAGGGCACAGCGCTCTCCTTGGGGATCGTGGCCTTTACAGGGCCAGGGTTAGCTACGCGCCCGCAGGGTGAATCTGGTAATTGCACGGCGACCTGATTGCCCTGCGTGCAAGGAGTCTTACAATGATAAGGTCTGATCTGGCTTGCTTGTTTGCATCTAGATTTTTCACTAGTAAGATTTAGAAAATCCCTTCCCAAAAATGCGTCTAATTCAGTCAGGGCACCACTGTACAAACATCAGTGATTTTGGGCGCAGCTAACTAACGCCAGCTCTCTGAAGATACACCAATGCACTAGACGTTTAGGCTTTAGACCCTCATCCTGTGATCTTTTGGGGGTGCAAAAGGATCACAAATTGGCAAGAAAAGTCCTTCACACGCTGCATTTTAAATTAAAAAAAAAAAAAAAAAAACAGAGCCGATTAAACCAAAAGCCTTCCGTGTTTTAGCCTGACGATAACTGACCCAGCAAAAACAAGGTAGACAAAACAAGACCCAGTGAAATACAGCAGGCATGGCAAGATGAGGCTGTGATCCGGGCGGTGTATGCTGAACGCTGTTCGCAGGGTTTGTTTGGCTGACGCACGTGACAGCAGAGGAAGTGTTTGCTCTCTGAAGCCCCCTGTGTTTTCCTGCAGATTCGGCAGGAGGAGAGGGGAGTGCTAAACGCAGGGCCAGCTGGGCTGTCTGCTGGCAGCAGCAGGAGGGAGGGTTTCAGCAGTGGTTGCTAAAGGCGCGTGGGCAGCTTAGAAAGCGTGGGGCAAAATCTGCTCTTCCTGACGCTGTCTGCACCATCATCGAAGCAGGATTTCTTCTTCCTTTGCTCAGTACAGCTGGGCAGGCTGCAAGGAGCTCATTGCTCGCTAGCACCGCGCCCTTCCCATTTGCCTCAGACACCCTCAGGGTCTGGCTCATGCTTCTGGTCACTGTCACCCTCAGTGGCCCTGACAGCACCGTGAGCGCGTTGCAAAGCAGCGCTCACATTGAGGTACGTCTTCAGGAATGATGAATTTGGGTCTCTACGAATGCTCACGCAGCTTTAACCTTGCTAACGCAGCCACGTGGGAGCGGCTGCTGCAGCCAGAGAGCTCCGCGTGGCCTCCAGAGCACCCGCCGAGGCCCCAGGCAGGAAGCTGGGTGTTAGTCATCGCAGTGCCGGGAGGACAAGGCTCCTCATTCCGCATCTCTTTTCATATCTCACTCCTCAGAAAAAGAGCAGACAGGACCCACATTTATGAGGCAAAAAGCAAACAAAATGTGGCATTTATCTTCAGGGCGCATTTCAAAATCCCTCAGATACAGCTGTAGGAAGTAACCCCTCTGCAGCCACAGAACTGTTCTGGGAGCCGCCGCCTCAGAGCAGAGGTGGCCTGGGGACGTGTCGCCGGCTCTGGGGGAGGCTGGCAGAGCCCTTCAGCTGTGTTTGCAGAGGGGTGGCGAGCTGGTCGAGCACACAGCCCCAGGTCCTGCAGCTCGCTCCTGGCATTAGGCAGGCAGCAGAGCAGCTAGTTACGTCACTGCCAGCCTCTTCCAGCCCAGGTCTTTAATCATCATTTGAAGCATGCAGCAATCTCTGGTGGTTTCTTTCCAACGCCAGCTCCAGCCTGTGCTGTCTCCTGCCCACCGATGTAGACATCTCCCAGCGCCGCCTTGCCAGCTTTGATTTGGGAGAATTAGCAGCAAGTCTGTTGGCTTCCCCATCGCACCCATTCTTCCTGACGAAGCGGCACAGCTGACAAGCCGTTAGTGTCAATATTGAAATGAGTTCCTCTGCTGAGAAGCAGCTTTTTAAAAGTAGCACCAGGAAGTTCTGCATTTGTTATCTGTCCTTAATGCCGTGCTCAGATCTGAAGACATACATGGATGCTGGAAAGAACAATTCTCAGGCGTTCCCCAAAATGAGCTCCGTTTGCATTCAGGAGCCCCTGCCTGGGACGATGCAGAGGCACCGCTGCAGCCCTGCAGGGCGCGCTGCCCGGCCCTCACCACGCAGCCCAGGGCCTCGCAGTCCGGGGTTCCCCCAGGCCGAAGCCCCCGGCAGCTCCCCGCCTCCACCTGCCCTCACCGCTTGTTTTCCCATCCGCTGCCCAGCAGCAGGGCACTGCGCTATTCCGTAAGCCATCGAGACTGATTTTCAGATTTCCTAGTGAGCGTTTCTCAGTGCTTGCTTTGCTGATGGCAGCTCTTGCATAGGAAGCTTCTGATGGGTAGTAATTAACTGAAGCCTCACACAGACAATTCCCTTTTTTTTTTTTAGGATAATTAGTGAACAGAATGACACCTGCCAAAACCAAGCAGTTTTTCATCCACAAGGGTGTTAGACATTGCTAGTTCTGTCCTCCTGGAATTATTTCTACGTGCTTTTGGCTGTCCTGGTAGTGCAGCGCTCTGCTGTGAGCTCATGGTGCTGCAAGGCGCTGCGTGGGCGCAGAGCTCGGGGCTTTGTCACTGCCCGAGTGAAAGGTCTCTACGCAGCAGGGCCTCTGGGTTTCACTGCAGCTGGACAACATCAACGCCTGTTGCTCTCCTAGCAGGAGGGAGGATGGAGGATGGCGCAGAAACCTGCATTTTAATGAGGCGTTCTGCAACAGGGAACACAGAAAGCGGAATATTCACAGCAAAAGCACAGCCTGGGTAACTGAAGCCCACGTCGTTCATTCAGTGTTTTTAAAACTAAGACCCGCAGAAAGGTTTCATGAGCCAAGGGCAGCCCACCTGCACCACTCCTCCGCGGTGCCAGACATCAGAGCTGCTGTGCACCCTGAGCCCCAGCCCCAGGCTCTCCCTTCCTCCTCAGAAAGCTGCTGAAAATCATGAAGGAAAAGCTGTTGGAACCAGCGGGTGTGATTCACCGCCAGACAGTGCTCCTGGATGACGGGTTCCTCTGGGGCACTGGGATTCTGTTCGCTCTCTTCACTCTCCTCTTGTCTAGGGCAGGAGTTCCCAGTGCCACCGCTGAGCAGAGCCTGGCTCCATCGCTCCCGTGGGTATTTACACCCCAGGAAAGATCCCCAAGCTCTCTGCTCGCAGCTGAGCAGCCCCAGTCTCCAGCCCCCCACGCTCCACCAAGGCGTGTCCTGCCTCCTGCGCCCTCCCTGTCCCGCACAGCTCGGGGACCAGGCTCATCCCTGGGAAGCCGCCGGCAGGGGCAGGATTGTCTCTGACACGCTCCGTGCATCGGGCAGACAAACGCCTCCTCAGCGTTAAGGGCAACAACTAACGCTTTACTCACAGGAAAAAGTACAAACTTCTTCTGATGCTGGTGGAAGGCTGCATTCCCCGTTACACTCTCATCAGCTGGAAATGATTATTGTAAATGCTCCAGCAGTGAAAGCCACATTTAGAAAAGAAATTAATTCACAGTTTATGCAAGAGGAAAGGAAAAACACAGACCCCGTCTCACGGCAGACTTTCAAACCCAAGGCTGATGAGACAGATCAATGACTCAACGACCGACTAACAAACTACAGACGTTCAAGATGGGAAAAACAATTCCTTGCTGCTTCCCACATCGATCGTGCTAAAAAAGGGCATTTAACCATAGCTGCGAGTGACCTGTAAAAGGAACAGCAACACATTTGATTAATTTTCATGGAAAAATGAGCTATATGCTTTAACCTCTTGCAAATTAATTTTGAAGAACATTCATGGTAGGGCTTAATACGTACTTGTGAAGCTGCACATGCCTCCTCCTAATTTCTTTTCCTGTCTAAACTGAAAAAGCCTTTCCTTGCCATGGAGCCATGGCAAAAAATTATGAAAGAAAGAAAAAAAATCTCTGCACAGTGACCAGCTTCCTGGCAGCACTACATGAGGGGAATTAACGCTGAGTTACTTGTAGCAAAGCACAGCTGCATTTACAGGAAGGCGCTCAGGGTTTCACCGCTAGAAGCCAGCAGGAGCTGTGCGTCACCCCGCAGCCAGGCGCCGGGGTTACGGCCGCGCCGTGCTCTGGGCTGCTCGAGACACGGCTCTGTGGCAGCTCTGAGCAGCAACGCGTCTGCTCTTCAGCCTCAAGGTGCAGGCACAGCGCTGGCACCAGCGCCTCTGTGCAGACACCCGCCCATCTCCCTCACCCCACGGGAGGAAGCAAGGCCGTGCTCCTGCGTGAAGCGCTGAGGGGGCGGCTGTAAACGGGGAGTCGGGGAGTAAGGCCTTGTGACCTGGCGTGGAACAAACCAGCCAACGGGCCTGCAGCTGGGGGAAAATGGTGAGAACAGGCAGCAGCAGCTGCCCCCAGATCCCGACTCCTCTGCCAGCAGCTCCCCCGGGCAGCACAGGGGCAGGAGACGGGGGACGTGGGTGTGCAGGTTTGGGGAGCAGGGTGAAGGTCCCTTCGGTGGCGATGAACACGCCCAACTGGGGCAGTCTGGGGCCATGTTTATGGAACAGACGTGTCCCATTGTGCCCTGCCCCTGGACAGGACCTGGGCTCACCAGCGCTACCAGGAGGCAGGGCCGGGGACATGGCGTGAGGTTGCTTTAGAGAAGGCGCACCTAGGGGTGGGATTGCTTGCGCTGCAGTTACACCTCAGATCTCCTCCTTTGCTGAAGCAGAAGGGAGCAGCAGCGCTGCAGTATCTCTTACCCTCACAGCAGGGAGTTCCGTAAATACCATAACGCTTTGGTTTTTTATGGAGCACCACTTGCTCCAGCCATTAGGAAATAAAGCGACAGGGACGGCAGGGAGTCACTCCAGGAGGACAGGCTGGACTCCCAGAGACGGAGATAGCTGGGTGTGCTGTCAGCTCCCGCTGACACCCCGCACTTCTCCGTGAGCCCTCCACTGAGGGGCCCAGCCGAGGCGTTTGTGCACACCGCTAGAGGGCATCACAGCACTGGTACCACCCCGCCACCAGCCCTGAGCCCCTGAGCAGAGCTGCATGGAGGGGACGGGACCTTCTGCCTTCTCCCACGCACCCATCCCTGGCTGCAGCCCAGGAGAGCCCCCCCGGCTTCACCCAGCTGACTGCTGCCGTGCTTGCACTGCTCCTGTCCTTGCAGTTACTGGATGAGCACGTGCTACGAGTAATAAAATCAACGCAGCCTTTCATTTCTTGAGGAGATCTTCAGACGCAGTCTCTGCAGGACACAGCAACAAAAGGAGCCCAGACCTCATGATGAGCCATGCCTTTATTGCCCAGCCTGCAGACAGCTGCGCTGCCCTTCTCACTTCCCAGCTGCAAACACAGCAGATGGGCCTGCAGCAGGCCGGAGGTGATCCTCCAGACAGAGGGGACACGGTGGGACTGCTGCAGCTGTGACAAAGCTGCAGTTCACACGATCGCAATGCCGCCCCGTCCCAGGCAGACGAGAGGAGACAGGTAACGTGCAATAATCCAGGCCTCCCACCCCAAATTGAGCACGAGAGACCCCTGTGGAGTTGCCAGGAAGGGTGCAGTGGGCAGCAGCACTACGCTCACCTCACGGCACCTCCAGGCACCCAGGGATGCTGGATCTGGTGGAGAAAGCAGCAGGAGGGGCAGAACCCCACGCCCAGGGCAGCGCCCAGCTTGCTCCCAGCCCACTGAAGGCTGCGCCACGTCAGGTTCACCGGCAGCAGGGAATGTCTTTCTTCAGATGAATTCTAAGTTGAGCACTCTCCTGGCTGCTGCCACAGCTTTACTTCACTCCTGCTGCCACCTCCGAAAGGACGGCTCCCTCCAGCTGCACAGCCACAGGTCAGCCCTTACGGCAGCCGCTGCACTCCACAGGAGCCTTCTCAGGATTCAGGCTTGTCCCCGCAGCCTTCAGTCCCACCTCCAGGTGACAAGGAGCTTTGGTCAGCCACCTCCCACACATGTACCTTTGTGAAACGAGGCCATCAGGCTTGTGTCATGTTCAGCATGCAGAAACGGAGACACCCTGCAGGAGCCGGGCTGGCTTTTTTGAGAGAGTGGGGTGGGTTTTTGTAAAGCTTGCCTTAAATTTTAAGTGCAAAGATACACTTGCTGTGGTCCCTTTTGCTCCATAGGGCTTCCTGCAGCTAAGATACTTTAATATTTCCATACTTCCACTATTTACTATTGTTGCTGGATTTTGCCCTTTTTCTTTTAATTGCCTAAAGGAGTTTTACATAAATTTAGCCTTGGAATACACAGTATTTTCATCTTTCTTAGCTTTTAGAAACAGTTCTTTGAAAAAGTACGTATAGAAAAATATTGACTAAGTATAAAGTAGAAAAAATATATTTGGCTTGCAAATAAGCATGTGGTTTTGTTTACCTCCTTACCCTGGAACACACAGCTGGGATGCAAGCTCTGATTTTCCTCCTAGCTGGAGCCTTCCAGCCGAGCTGAGCAGGGCTCACGGGGACAAGCTGCCGTCCTCCCGCCCATGCAGACAGGCCAGCTCACTGCAGATCAACATACAGGGTTTGGATCAGGTTACGGCCACTCCTACTGTGGGTTCTTACGGAATGGGTTTGGAGGAGATGTTTGTTTTACTGCAGTACTGCTTGTACTAGAATCTCGTGTTGGACACCAAAAATGCGGTCACTTCACTTCCAAGTGCATCGTTTTACCCGGGTAACACCCCGCAGTTATGCAGCCACAAGAATGTGGATTCTCTTCCTCTTCTTGCAGTAGAGCTTGTCCAGAGCACCCCTTCACTACCTGTGGCTCAAGTGCACAGCGATGCCCTGTAACAGCCTGAGAGCCAGCGGCTGCACCACATCCGGATGGGCTCAGCCTGCTGCAGTCACTGTCACAAACCGCCCTCAGCGACGCGGCACGGTCGAGTTCCTCTCCCCAAACCAAACGCGAGCACGCTCTGTCTCAGTCTCCTATAGCGCAGTGGATTGGGTTGCTTGGGAACCTGGAACAAGAGCAAGCTCGCTCAACGCTTTGCCAACACGTTTACAGAGAAGAGACGCTTCGCTCCTGAGAGGAGAGGAGCATGTGCGTGGGTCTGCGTGACCAGCAGACAAGCTGTGCTCGCCCCTGTGGGAAACGAGACCTTTGACACAAAGAAACTGAAAGAAGCCCACTGTTTCAGAACTGGGTGCAAGCCACAAGAAGACCGTGAAGGGTGGTTGAGTAAATGCATGAACACGGAGCTCCGTTTACTTGGTGGGCATTGCCTGAACCGCCCCCAGCCCGTCAGGAGCGTTGGGATCTCCACGCCGAGGCCTGCAGGAGCCCCCTGCTACTCGCGCCGGTGCACAGGCTCCTGTCACACACGGGGACACAGGGACGCGCTGCGGGGCTCTGCCTGCACGCGGGCCATGTGGTGTCCAGGAATGCTGCGGGGCCTGCACAGCTGGAATGGCCCCGCCGTGGGGACAGGCCGCAGCACGGAGCCAGACCGTCAGCAGAGGCTGCACGTGGGGCACATCCAGGCCTCACCTGGACGTCTGCGGCGCAGAGCCCAATTTCAAGCACGAATCCGCACTGAGGCACACAAACAGACGTGAGCAATGTAACAGGAGTGAGCAATAGGCAATTTGGCACCAGAGGCTAATCTGAATATATAGATAGCTCAAGTATATACAGGAAGGCCCCACACTGGAAAATTTGGTCAAGAATAGAGTTCCTTCCTACTAAAATCCTGGCACTCAAATACAGGATCAGTTACCCAACCTCAGAACAGGAGAGCTCCTGAAAGAAGTCAGGAGAAGGAAAACCAGAGAACACGTCAACACCTAAAAAGCCACGAGGAGTATCACATGAAGGCGTGATGGCTTAAGAGTTGTTCTCCGTGGTCTCCTGCACCTTAGCAGCGGTCATCTGGAACTGCGGCACGTACGGCACGATGGCTTTAAAGCTGCTTTGGATGAAGGCATTTAGAGCAGGAGGCGCGTTCTGAAGAAAGCCCACGTCTCGGAGTAGCTCGGCCGTGTGGAGCTGACACATCACCCTGGAACCCTCTGTCAGGAAAATGTCATTTTCTCTTTTTTCAAGTGATGCTATCCCCAGGTAGCAGAGACTTCGCGCAGGACTGCCTCCGTCTGTGAAAGCGTCATCCTGATCCGAAGGCTCTGAAAATCCCTCTGAAGAGATGAGGGAAAGGGAAAGAGTCCTGTGGGGCTGGCTGCCGGGCTGAGCAGGCAGCAGCAGGAACACCTCGCTCCCCGCCTCCCAGGGGCTGCCTGAGAAAGTGCCTGCAGCACAGGAGGCTCCAGCCAACGAGCATCTATCAGAACAGCCGCCGAGGCGCCGCTTCTGTTCGTAAAGCGATCCAGAGCTGCTGACGATGGCAGCGTACTTCACGTTGGACTGGCCCGTGGTTTCCCCAGCGAGCTGGTCGTCGTGGGAGCCCTCGGAGAAGCTGCTGCTGTTGAAGTGGCTGCTAGAACACGCAGAGTCGTGTTCAGAGTCTTGGATTTTTGCAAACATCGAATCAATTACTAGAAAATCTTGTGTGTCTTCTTTTTTCAGTGCTGTAGTGACACTGATGTCTTCCAGCACTATTTCTGGTTCCAGAAGAAGAGGCTCAAACGACATTGCTTCGGGGTGCTTGACAAAAAGGTGCTCAAAAGTTTCAGGCTAGAAGAAAAGATATAATTTAATGCTCGTCCTCTAATTAGTAGCTTCTTTCAGCATGAAGCTATTGATTTTACAAATCACAGACAAAATCCCCATGGTTTTAGTAACAGCACATCACTGCCAATCCTCTCAAACACATTTCCTCTGTTACGTCTGCGTGCTGGTGAGAACTGAGGGGAACGAAAGCGAGAAGCGCCCTGTGTCAGGTGCCACAGAGCGAGCGTGCCATGCCCGGTGCACCGGCCAGGCCAGCCATTACCCAGCGAGCAGCCCCGCTCGTTTCGGCATCGGTAAACGTGCGCAAGTGCTTGCGAGACAGAGGCCTGATGCCCTTAGATCCCCTTGACTTTTTAGGTTGTTTAAACAAATAGCCTTCGATCGTACACACGCCAACTAAAACAACTTCTCCTGTAGGAATGTATTATTTAGGGTCAGATTTGGGCTCTCTGTTGTGTTTTTAGAGCATTCCCATCTGAATAACAGCTGTGTGTCTGAACTGCATGAAGAGAAACATTTATTTTGGAGAAACGTATGCCTCACTGCAACCTAATATACATGCATCTGAAATAGACAGCAGCGTGAGCCGAACCAAACGGGGCCTTCTAGCTGCAGAGGAAATTCACCTGACAACATGTATTCCCAAAGGAATTTGGGACAAAACAAATAGATAAAAACATGTTATGTGTGCATTAGCAAACTGTATTTTCAGCAGAAAGGCAGCCAGAACAGCTTGAAACGTGTCATGATGCCCAGACTGGCACACAGAGAGCAGAGATGCTGGCTGCGCAGCGGGGGCTGCTGCTGCGGGCTGGCCGTGCCCTCCTGTGGCAGAGCCCGCCAGCACGCTTCTACCTGCACTGCTGCTCTCCCACACGAGCCATCGCCCTCCCACGCTGGCATCTCTCCTGGCCTGCTGCGATTTACACTGCCCTGTGAGAGCTGCCTGCCCCGCCACGGCTCTGCTGCGAGTTCCCGCGGGAAGGCAGTGCCGAGGCACGTGCCACAAGGGCAAGCCTGGGTCCAGGCACGAGATCAGCCTATTCTAAGTTGTGAATTTAATCTCTTGCTACTGTAAGCAATACAGTCCTGACAAAATAATGCTCTAGAAAGGCAGTCCAGGAGCACCAAGTGCCAACGTGCTGTACCGAGTACCCAAAGTAAGATGGTGGCTGAAGGGTTTAATACTGGCACGTCGCAAGACCAGACCGGAGCTCTCCACCGTGTGCCTCCAGACGGACAGCAGAGCTCTCTGATGGCACCCATTGCCATCGGGGGTTTTGCAGCTAAGGGAGATACCAGACTGGTACCGTACTCTGCTTTCTCTAGTGGAAGCCACATGCACATTGATCTGTTTGAGTGTGCTTAAATGGCAAGGAATGAGGAAGCCATACAGACCGCATGTGTGTGGGAATTTTCAGGAGAAATCAAGCTGCTGCACCCAGGGGCGTACAAAAAGTTCAAAAGACCTTGACAGGAGAACCTTGTACTTGTGCAAAAATTTGATCACCTTGATGTGCCTGGAGCCCGTGGAAACTCCCAACTAGAACAAACAAATATCCAATTAGAGGGAAAAAAACCACTTCCATGTGAAGTAACTGGGCAGCTCTTGCTCCCACTGGGTAAATCCCAGACCAGCCTGATGTCTGCTTCCATGGCTGCGCCCTGGCATGGGCTGGCCCTGGAGGTGCTCAGCCCTTTGCCAGCCCCAGCTGCAGTCAGCAGGGCGTTAACAAAACACCAGAGCTGGAGGGAGCGTTCCTCCCTGTGCAAGTGACACACCGTGTTGTGGCCTGAAATACGGCACTTACTCCTACGTTTTGCACAGGTATTTGAGATTTTTGACAGAGTTGCTTCCAGAATTCATTATAATGAAGGAAATGAGCATCGGAATGCCTCTGTGTTCCCTGTGTCCTGAATGTAAGCAGAAAAATCCTCTAACACCAGGAACCCTGGCAGCTGGCCCAGTGGTTCAGGCAGGCAGTGACCACGATTAGACTGCAAAGAACATCCATTCTCTGTTTAAATGAAATGAAGTAAGAGGTGAGGAAGGAAGCCTGCACTGGCAATGCAAATTAAATACCTGAAACAAGTCTTCTGCCACTGGGTGCTCTTTCTTTTCGAAATAAGAGGCCTAATTTCGTATTGTCTCACTGATTAGACGCTGTCAGCCCCTAGGACAGGGAGAAACTTCACTTCCTGGTGCACTCTGGCTAAGCCCGTGTAAAGGCTCCTACCTGCCACAGCTCCTCACAGCACAGCTCCTCATTCACCTGCTCAGCGGAGAGGCAGCTCACCCAGCAACGAGTGCAGCCAGTGACACACCAGGGGGACTGGCTTCTACAGCTGAGAGGACGGCTGCACCACCACCTGCAGAGGCGGGCGCTGGGGCCGGGCCTGGTCTGGCCCAGATGCTGAGTTCCGTACGGAGCAAACAGCAGCCTGACCCACAGGGCGGGGGGAAGCATCGCCAGGGAAATGCCTACCTTCTGGAAGTTAACTCCTTGTGCCCAGGAGCAATGCTTGGGGTTTGGAACATCTTCCCAGAACAGTTTCTTCATTCTGAAATATCAGGTGAATTCTGGGGTTAGCACTGTTCTTGCATACTCTGTATTGCTGTCGTTCACTTTGCTATGTCAGACAAGGAATACGTGCGATTGTATTGATCCACAACACAAGGAAACGATCATTTCGGATATTGTAGATGGTCAAAATTCAACAGGAAAACAAAGAAGTGACAGAGCAGACGGCAGTTTTGTAAATTAGGAAATGCACAGGCAGTCTTTGCTGCATTAGACCCCAACCCACCCTCCACAAAACTCAGATGGATTTCATTTTTTTCCCCGTTTGGCTTTTCCTTCAGACCTTATTTTGTGATGACCGTTAAACCTGGGACACGGAGTGCTTTACAAATTCAAAGCCCCTGACGCTCCACAGCTTGACGGCAAAGCACTGCCCAAGCAAGCAGTGCGTGACGCAGGCTGGGCTGGTATTTCCCAGCGGAAAGCACAGCCCCGACTGTCACCTCACTCCAGGGACATCGGCGCTGACTTTTACAAGGTAACGAGAAGTTTCAGTTCTTGGTGCTCCATTTCAGAGCCCGCTGCTTTTCAGTACATCTCAAAAATACAAACAGTAAGAGTAATTCCTAGCTTTCCCCAGAGAGCTGCACCACCTTCTGCAGGCCCCACGGGGCAGCTGCATGGCAATGAACCCACCTTTGGTGAGAAACCAGCAGTGCTCCGAGCAACAACACCGAGGTTGAAATAACTATTGGCAGAACCATATGGAGGCTGGAGTTGTTCTGCTCTTCGTATCCATCTGGAAACGGAAGGAATGTAGGTAACAATGCAGCACAGTAATTCCTCTGTGAACAGGCAGGTTGTTCACAGGTTACTTCCCTTTTACAACTACATAAACAGTAGAAGCAGCAGCCTAAGCACAAGAAACTCGATAAACTGTTTCGTCACACAGCAATGAACCTTTACCTCCAGATCAAACAGAAAAAGGAAGGAATTTTTCTAAGTACCGAGGTGACTCCTCCAGCTCTGTGGGAGGTCCCCGCTGCCCCCTGCTATTGGCAAGTGAAATCAGAGCACGTAAAACAAGAGAACCGTCCGTAACTGGGAAACTGAGTCACTGGGACCTGGGGCCTCAGCGGTTTGGTTAGGTGTGAGGGAATTCCGTCGCCTCACGCAACCAACTCTGCAAAGAGTTTTCAGACTAAAGGAACTGGAATCTAGAGCCCTGTTTACAGCTGTATTAACATTACTTCATGACTTTTTCTCTGGTAAGATAGAGACTTCTTCCACACTTGGATTCAGTTCTTATTAACAAGCTCCTATTTGGCACACACCACGGAGAAAGACGTTTCAGTCACCTCTGGCGAAGCGGTCTGTTGCTCTGGATTTGCCCACTCCAGCCGCAAACACGGGGTACAGGCTGAACTGGTACTTCTCAATCAGAATAAAGTGATCTGGAAAGAAGAAGGCAGCCTTCTGCATCAGAACCGTTATCCTGCTGTTAGACAGTGACCGCCAGAGAGGTCTCGCGTCAGAGTTCAGACCAGAGGGGAGTGACAGAAGTTTCATAGATATGCAGTTTAATATCAAAAGATATTACCAGATTTTAGTGCATAATCTACCATTATTTTCTTCTAAGGAATTAACACACAACTATTATAAAGGTTTCCAAGATTAAAGCCAGAACTGCAGATGGAATTAACACACCCTGACTCAGCTCATTAGCTGGCATGGTCAATATCCCAGAGCTAATTCTACTGTGTGGCCAAGAAATAAACACACAGCTGAGCTTCGCTCTTGGCCAATCTCAGTTATGGATGCAAGAGTCAGTCCTTACAGCCAGCCCACTAATGATAATCCAGAAGTGCTCCACTGTTCCTTACCACAAAATCAGAAACAGAGAGGGGGCAAAGGAGGAATCTGAGAGCTCAGTAACGCTGCACTTCTCTGTTCCATAACACTGAACATGATGCATTACATTTTCAAGAGCACACTCACCATAAATAAAATATTTACTGATGTTCGGAGGCACTCGCACCCACTTCATCTCCTCCTCTTTGTTGAGGTTCCTCCACTCAATAACAAAAGATGTCAGCACATAGGTTTGGGGTGAGAGCGTCCAAGTCAAAATGACACAAGTGCTGTTCACTGGGTAAGCCATGAGAGACTGCACAGCATCCACTGACAAAACAAGGACAGAACAGCCGTGAGCGGCACGAGCTCTGGCAGGTGAGAGGAGAGCTGGCTTAGCAGGAGAGGTGAGTTCTGTAAAACATGCACGGTATCAAAAGGACTTCACCCATAAAAATGCTGTACCTGAAGGGGGCTGACAGACAGAAGGGGGAGCGACTTTTTACGCAGGTAGACAGCGATAGGACAAGGGGGAATGGTTTTAAACTAAGAGAGGAGAGATTTAGATTAGATATTAGGAAGAAATTCTTCACTGAGAGAGTGGTGAGGCGCTGGAACAGGCTGCCCAGAGAGGCCGTGGCTGCCCCATCCCTGGAGGCGTTCAAGGCCAGGCTGGGTGGGGCCTGGGCAGCCTGGTCTAGTGGTTGGCAGCCCTGCCCACAGCAGGGGGGTCGGAACCAGATCATCTTTGAGGTCCTTTTTAACCCTGGCCATTCTGTGAATCTATGCGCTTGCATATGGATGTTACACAACTGGAATTTTCCAAAACAACAGCCTTTATTTTATTGATGAAGCGGAGTGCAGCTGAACCACTGAAAAGGCTGCTCAGGAAACAAAGCCAGAGCTCTGGAACTATGCAGTCTGGCAGCCTGTCAGGTGGGCAGCCAGAGAAACATTTCATTTTGGAAACAACGAAACATTCCCCTGCAGGAATGCTGGGTGTTCCCAAGACAAAGCAGACGAAGGATCAGTTCTGCAGTATAATTTCAGTTCTGTTTGGTTCGTTACTTCGTATTCTGTGAGTGGAGGGAAGATGTCCCAGGTAAGGACAACCCAAAGTTCATTAAGGCTTTCAGATGAAAAAAAAAATTCATTTTTCAAATAGTTCTGTTGGTGAGATACAGAATTTGTTTCCCATACATGGCTGAACATATCATAATTCTTTTTTTTTTTTTTTTTTTTCTCTCTAACAGAGGAAATTTTATTACAAGGAGAGCTTTGCCCAAAAGCATCACAAGGATTCCTAACATATCCCACATCTCGAACAATAACTCACGGGCGTTCCTACCTGTGCTCATTTGCTGTGACAGAGTTAAATTAAAATTAACTGAGGAAACTCCAAGGGAATTCATGGCCAACAGGGTAACGGTGTGTGTGCGCTCGGTCCACGGGAAGGAGCAGGCCGTGCCGCTGTCGACGTACTCTGACCACGTGCCGTTCCCTGATGTCTGGTGCTGTACAACGTACCGGCTCACGCTGCACAGGGCGTGGTTCTTCAGCAGGGGCTGCAGCAAACATTGACATTAGTTCCTTTTCCAGGCTTTGGTTTCAAAAGGAAACATTTCTTGGGCAGAAGGCACTGGATTTCCAGTTCTAAGAAAACATGATCCAAAAAAGATACAGACCGCCTGCTTTTGAGCAGAGACTGCAGTCCCTTGAAAGCCCTGATTTCTCCTCGTTCTGAAAGCTGATACTTGCTGTCCTTCCAGTGGAGGGGCACATGAGGAAATACAAACTTTCAGACTCCTATAATAACTCACTGTTTTACATTAATGTTTTTTCAAGATTGAAAAAAAAAAAAAACAAAAACACAACAGAACAGATGACTGTTTGCACACGTAACATCACTGCAAGGACACGCAGGAGTGGCCAGCCACGGCTGTACTCTTCTCCGCTGTCCTGCGTTAACCTCTGCAGACAGCTTTGCCAAGTTTACATGCAGTTGCAGGGGTGTTTGTACAGGCAGCTGTCTCGGAGGCAGGGGCACACTCTGCTCTGAGAGCTTGGTGAGCAGAACTTGGCAGCTGAGGACTCACAGTCTTTGATGATGCCATGTTACTTTTTTTTTGGTGAATATTAGAACAAATTACACGTTAAATCTGTTTGATAGCATCTGTATAACACCCCAAGTGCAGGCTGACACGAGCATGTCACACAGCACTGACTTCAGCAGCAGGGCTGGTTCCTGCGCAAGGAAGCTTGCAGCCTGACCGGAGATCCGAGGCCCTTCCTGAAGAGGTGACATTTGGCAGGGATAAACGAACAGAAGAGCCCATGCTGCACACGGCCACGGTGCATGCAACCAGACCTGAGCAAGGACGATCTGACCACTGCCCTGTGCCCGCTGCATGGAGGTCAGCCCCCTCGGGAGGCTTCTGAAGCCTGGAAACACAACTGTCGACAGAGTGCGTCTGTGCTGAGCCTCACCTGCCTCTCGACCACCCAGAGGAAACACACAGCAGCGGGAAAGTTTCTGTGTTACTATAAACCTGTTAACAATTCGGGTATCGAGTCAGCTCAGTGTGTGCCAGCTAGCAGCAAGAAAGATTGAAGAGAGTATAAACAGATGGAAGGAGGGGGAAAATGTGACAGCACCAGAAGGGAGTAAAGTACAAGCCAGGCTGGCCGAGCCAAGAGGTCAGAACCATCTCCCGTTGGATCACAGCGGGACAGCATTCACCAGGAACCTCGGCCAGCCTCCAGCATCAGCCAAGCAGGAGGCAGCAGCAGGCCAGAAGTCATGCCAAGGGCACTAAGTTCCATGAACAGTGACCACCCCAGTTTGCCTCCCCCGGCAGGGAAGCATATGCTTCTCACACTCCCATCTCTGTAATCCTGCAACGCGTTTGGATCCTGCCTCTTTCAAAGCGAAAGACCGAAATGAAACAGTTCTCACCTTCCACAGGAGCGTAACGTTCTTCTGCCTGCTCGCTGGATCTTCACTAACAACTCTCCAAAACTCAGGGCCCTGTAAGGGGGCTGCAAGATCACAGTTTTGAAAGAAACGTCACGCCTCAGTCTGAAACGGGACAGCCCGTCAGAGCACACTCTGAAAGCACACGTACCTTTGATGTCTTTTACAGCTGCAGAGGCTGATGTGCTCCAGTTGCTCCAGTAACCCAGACCATCCAGTGCTCTGCAGCGGACCTGAACAACGTACTCAACGCAAAGCTCCTGAACTGTTATCACAGCTGATCTCGTTGGTACATGTGAAACTTCGTACAGCTGTAACAGAAGTCAAAACACCTGGAGTAAGAACAAAAGGCTGTGCTGGCATCTCTGACAATCAAAACTCCTGAAAATAACTCCAAGGAGAAAAGAGGCCTGCTCTGTAACATCCCTTCACTAGATAATGCAAATGCTCCCAGCAGTGATTCATTCCATACAACAAAGCCCATAAACGCCTGCTAACTGACAGGCTAAATGACAACACTGCAACAATGCACACATCAGTCTAGATTACAAAAGACAGTACCTCCCATGTTAGTTCCTCCCTGCTCACAGCATACCGAATCTGGAATTTGAGATCGTCGTTTGTGAACACCGGGTTTGTCCAGCTCACGTTCAGCAGCCCGTCGTTTCTGGTGATTTCTGCTTTAACGTTGGAGGGGGGAAGTGGCTTCACTAGAAAAACCAAAGAAAAAAAAAAGACTAATGTCCGCACTGCCGTTTCTCATTAAACCAAGTCGTCGTGGTTTACCTTCCTCTGTCCCAGGGGTAGCAGGTAGCACTGTGGCCTCTGTTGTGAGGAGAGCGGGGCTGTACCGCTCACACAGCTCACCAGCCCCGGGCTGCCTGTTCACTGCAGGCAGAGTGCTTCTGGCTGAGACAGGCAGTGTTTGTCAGATGGGCAGTTAACTCCAGTCTTCACCCAAACAAAAATCACCAAAATCTTCAGTTGAAATATCAAAATCAAAGTTTCTTATGAAATAAATGTTTTATTAAAAAAAAAAAAAAAAAAAGGAAGTTTCATTAGGTTTCATTTTAGCTTTAAATCCTGGGCAAGGCTGGAATGAGCAGGCTTTGTTGTGCTACGATACAGAGCATTTTTCATCCAGTGAAGGTCAGATCCATTCACTGCTTTTTCCTTGAAGGGAAGACTCAAACAACCAGACGTCTGAAGACCTGTGGGCTAGCATTCCTCATGGGGCAGCAGCCTACAAAGCCACGGCCCTTCCCCAGAAGGGCGCAGCCAGCCAGCCCCTACAGCCTGCAGAGCACAGCAGTCACTGTCACAGACCAACACTGCAGCTGCCACGCAGGGGTGTTTTTGGCAAATTTTCTAAGCAGCAAAGGAGCAGGTTCCCCACCCACCATCCCTTCCACCACCCATATTTCTGAGGCTCAAGGCTGCCGAACAACCCTCTTTGAACTAGGCAGAAGCAACCCTGAACAACACAAGGCCAAAGCAATAACGATAAAATGCTAAATGCCATTCCCCAGTTAGCTGTAATGCACTGAACTTCCTATTTCCTTCCTCTGAAATTCATTTTTGCTTACTCTAGTTAAAATTTGAAATGCAAAGCACAGTTTGGTTTATTGTACATTCTTCATACACATGCTCCCCCCTCCCCACAAGCTGTATTTTCTTCTGCTTTATTGCATGTAGCACTCTGTGGTCTAGCTAGAATACAGAAGGAACTATCTATTACAAACACTAACTAAATCTGGGTGGAAAACTGCTATTTCCTCTCTGTAGACGGATATACAATTTTTTTTTTTTTCCAGAAGTCACACGAATCCAAAGCTGCAGCGTGTTCTCCCTGGATATGTTCACATCTGTGTCCAAGGCACTACGGAGCCCGATGAATGCTCTGAGTCATGGACCCGATAACAAGACTTGCTCTGCATATTTTGCGGTGTTTGAAAACACTCGGACACTGTTTCTGCCTCTATCTTTTGCACACATTTAAGTGCTCTGCGTGTCACAAAACACTCTGCAAAAGCATGCAAGAACAAACAGTTCCTCAGATTTTAAACAGGAACGTGCAAGCATGTAAATGCAAGGCATAGACTTCAGAGAACCACGGCCTGGCTGAACCTGGGGGCACCTCTGGGTCTGCCTGGTCCCCCCTGCCCCAGCAGGGCCCCCAGAGCTGGTGCCCAGCCCCACGTCCAGGCGGCTCTCCCAGGGAGGAGACCCCACAGCCTCTGGTCCCTGTGCCAGGGCTCTGGCAGCACCCAGCAGAGCACTGCGGCCCGGCGGGCAGGGGCAGCTGCAGGGGTCCAGGTTGTGCTCAGTGCCCCTGGGCCTGTCCTTGGCACCACTGCACAGAGCCTGGCTCCATCCTGTCTGCAGGGATTGATGGCCTGGGTGGGATCCCCCTGACCCTCCTCTGCTCCAGGCTGAGCAGTCCCAGCTCTCCCAGCCTCTCCTCAGAGGAGAAAACCTTCACCAACTGAAAACCAAAAAAATTAGCTGATCAAGAATCTTGGTGAGCCTGTCTTTTAAAATACATTTTGCCACTTTTTTTTTTTTTTTTTCCTCCCCCCATAGATGTCTTTGCAAGACCCTCCAGAGGATAAACATGCAAAACTGGATGTTCCATTTTATAGGTACTAGCTGCAGCTATAGCCTGCTCCTGTGGAGGCACAATCTATGGAAATAATGTTTAATCCTATGTTTTTAGAAGACGACGCTGAAACTTTTATGTTCTTTCCACAATGCAATTCGTTTAAAATGCTATGAAGTGCTTTACCTATACCATATAAGGCATGAAACCCAAGGTCACAAGCGAAGAAAGACGTGCAGACATCTCGACCTACCCACATCTGCTGGAACGACACAGGTCGGTGAGGATTCCAGCGTTCCCAGCGAGTGGTTAAACTCTATCCACATGGTGTACCCAGATAAAAGAAAAATGGGCTGAAATGTGCACTCGTAAGAATGATTCCTCTGTAAATGGCATTCTTTCACCTCTGATTCTGGAGGAGTACTCGGAAAGTTAGAACAATAAATTTTGCTCCTTAAAAGAGAAAAAAAAACATTCAGTTAATAGGCTGCAACAACAAGCTCCTCGTGGCATCAGTAATACACAGCTCAGAAGGCAGTTAAAACAAACAGCATCACTGAAACAACATGATTTATTTTTTTTTTTTTAGAACAATTATTTGGAGAGATCTGGAACTGAAGTCTGCACTGAATGGATAAATAACACTGCAGTATTACTCCTTTAAGCTTTGGCTCTTAGCCTGAAGGAAAAGTAGGACATGGAAGGCAATCCCTGGTGCAAAATCTGTTGATAACAGACTAACACCAGGAAGAAAGAGGTACAAAGAGCAGGCATCTCCAAATCCTCATAAATCATGCTGCTTGCGCGGGATGTCTTAGCAAGGCAGCCAGGACTAGGACTTTGCAAACAGCAGCTGATGTCCAGGGCAGAGCAGCCACATGGCCCAATCAGATACGCACAGCAAGTCCCAGACACTGAAATCCCACAGGAGAATCAGCTCCGGAGAAGCTGTTCAAATCCCACGGGCAGCCTGTATCACGTCTGGCAACAGAAGAGAGGAGACTGGACAAAAGGGCAGTGACATCTTACTGGAGGTGGGAAGGAAAGGTTCCAGATTTCTCCTGAGCTTCTGCAGAGCTCAGACTTGCAGTCAGAGCGGCCAGATCGGGCACTCATTGTTCAGCTGGACCACAACAGTCAGACTGAGCTGGGCCTTTCCTCTTCCTGTCAACACAGCTAATTCTGCTTAAACACTTGTCTGGTGCTTTGATGGTTTAGCTCAGCATTCTGTTTTTCCAGCATGATCATTTCTGTGCTGTTACTGTTGGCAGCGCTGGCTGCAGAGGAAGACGCAGTAACAAGCCAATGAAAACAGAACAGCAGCATGCAGAGCTTTCACGCCGCGTTATTACGCCGCGTGGGATTCCATCTGTAATCGCATCGAGCAGAAGCATAGCTGCGTGCTCCTGGAAAACCTGATGTGTCTGGTGTCAGCGCAACAAAGCGAGCCTCCATCCTGAGGAGCTGCCTGTGCCTCACCAGGCACCAGCAGCTCTCGTGTGTTTAGGGTTGCCTCTTACAACAGAGCTTGGGCAATTAAAGAAACCTGACCATTTTAGCAGGTTTCAGGCTTGTAAATGCTCCAGTTCATTTTGCTTCACAATATGCAACGGAATGTTATGCAAATGATGCTGGTGTTTTCATAGCTATAAATTTTTTAAAGTCTTAGACAGAAACATTACATTCACACAGGATCCCCATGACGGTTTTGGTTTTTAATGTCTGTTTTTGCTTGTTTCTAAATTTTTGCTCTTTCAAACCTCAGTATTAACAAACCAAGCACACACACAAACAAAACCCAATAAAACAAACAACAACCACCAAACAAAAAGATCCAGGCCAAGAACACAAAGAAATACCACATTAAATACTAGCACTTGGCAAGCATTTCAGCTGTAATACTGTTCAGTGTTTGATCTAGCAGGAACTTTGCAGCAAATGCACATATTATTGATGTAGCATTAGAATAAGATTTTTTAGCTAAACCTGAACAGTGAAAAAATGCGAATAAAACCATGGCAGGAGCAGCACCATGTTTGTTTCAGGCTCCCTGCCCAGCAGACATTCATATTTCTGAAGACAGTCAAAACAAAACCTACCTGAGCTGCCAGTCACCAGTCCTGCCCTAAAGGTCTCCACATGAAATCTCAAGCATTCCAGTTACTGCTTTAGTGCACAAAACCCTGAGAAATATTCATCTTGGTACTACAATCGGTCAGAAATTAAATCCACCTTCACTAGGAAGGGCAGTTCAGCCTTCCAGAGGATTAGGCTCTCAGGGCTTGTGTTGGCAAACCTTCTGCACACCCAGTCCAGCAGAGCAGCGAAGCAAAGAATTGCTCCAGCCACCAAAGGCACTCCCTTCACAGGGCAGCAGTCCCTCTGTGAACCAAGATCCTTACAAGCAGGATTTTTTTTTCCACCTGGAATGAACTAAATGCTGTCCTTGTATGTTTATGTACTATCTGCATATAGAAAAAGATACACAGAGTTCTAGAAAAACTGAAGGTGGAGTGGAGACCTCAGGAGGTCTCGAAGCCCCATCTCCAGCTCAGAGCAGGGTTACATTCCAGGTCTGATGAAGCTGCCCAGGGTCCTGTCCAGCTGAGATCTGAAGGTCTCCCAGGACAGAGATCCTAGAGCTAATCTGGGCTGCTGCTCCAGTGCACTGTCACTCTGTTTTTCTGTTGTTCTTTTTTTTGTTTGTTTGTTTGTTTTTAATTTCCTTACTGCTTGCAGAAATAAGCAAACAGAAGACTTTATATAACTGACACAAGGAAATGTATCCACTTTCAGAGTCAGATGAACTTGCACACACTCACGTAATGCAAGCAGAAAGGAAGACTGGCTTGAACAAAAGCAGGAGCTTGTAAAGCAAATTAGTTCAGTTAGGTTTAGGCCTGCTGTCATAACTGAGTTATTTAGTATTTGTGTTCTAGTTTTAAACTGCATTTACACAACTGGCTTCTGAACTGCAGCTACAAGCTTCACCAAAAAACAGGTACACCAAACCCACGCTACATACTGAGATACCTACAGCCCCCGCTGTGCGGATGCAGTTAGTAACTCTGGAGTTCCAGATGAGGAAAAACCTGGCTGACAGATACGGAGCACATTTTATAATTACATCTGATCAGAGTTCTTTCTGTAAGAGTATTTCCAGAGTAACACTTTCCAAGCAACAAGTGCAGTAAAGGCTATACACACCTGTGGTATCTTAACTGCAAGGAGCTCCCCATGAGCAATGTGTTTGGGTTTGCAGACCATCTGCAAGTCATTTTAGTTAAGTACCCATCAGTTTCACATTTGATATTGATATTCACATCTAATTAAAAACACATTAAAAGTTCATTAATAAAGATATAGCTTTGTACAAAAAACATGCATTACAAGTAACAACTACTTGATAAAAGCTAAGTGGAGCTTAAAATCAAAAGGAATAATTAAAATTACAAGTTAAAATCATCTGGAATCTTACCTACTACATACAATTCAGCGTATCTATGATGACATTCCCTATTTTGATGACAGCAGTACAATGCATTATAGAAGAAACCTCCTCTAGGTTTTGTTGCTTTCAAGTTGAAAAGAGTAACTTTGCTTACGCGGTCATTCACAAGCGTATACTGACTTGGTGGGATCTCTTCTGCCAAATTCAGCCACCAAACAATCTTCCTGGACGCTACACTCTTGTTTTTGTTTTTATAGGTGCAATGAAATGACACATTAGAACCAACACTGGTCAGTATCTTAGAAGGGAAGTACAGGACTTCAGCTACAAGGAAAGAAGATGCATTGGGATTAGAATCACACCACCAGCAAACAATGCCAACAGAAAATTACTGTCACCCAGTTGTGTTTCTCTGTCATCTACTTCCTTCAGCTTAATTATCAGTAATCACTATAGGGCAGAGGAACAGAAACAAGTCCTTGACTGTCTCCTTCCATAACTGATGTTTGTAAGTTGTACTAGAAATAATCTTTAATATCCCTAGGCAAACAGGAATTAAATAGCAGAAAACCACTGGGGAGCAGAGTGAAAACAATACAGCAGCGCAAGTGAAAGAGAATGTCATATGGGCTCCTGCAAATTAAATCTTGGGAAACTACATCTACACAGCTACCTTCTGCTCGGCTTCACTCTACTCCACCCACTCTTTTAAGGCACTACCAAATGAGCGTGCTTATCCTGTTTGGAAAAATAAGCTTATCCGAGTGCTGCAAGAAGTACTTGTAGCCTAGGGAGGTCTGGCTCCCGTAACACACCTCACAAATACACACACACACACCGCACATTTTGAAATAGTAAAACTGTCCTCAGGTAGAGGTGAGAGATGATCCAAGTGATTGAAGAGCGATGTTTAGGTTTGAAAAAGGTGCTAAACCACCTCCTTGAGACCTGAAAGGAGGCTGAGGGCATGCGCTAGCTGAACCACTGCTGTAATACCAGAACACAGTCTGTGAGAGATTTGCTGTTCAGAACTGCAGAGGAATCAAGCTTTACAATAGTTAGTAATCCTGCTCCTGTTAAAGTCAGCAGGAGATTAATCTCTCAAAAACTTGGTTTACAGTCTCAGCAATGTGGCTGATACCAAATGGTAGCCGTGACTCAATCAGCAGTTCCCCCAGGCGTAAAGGCACGCATTTGGCAAAGCACAAGCACACATACGCTCAGCCTCCATCAGTCACATACTCAGGGAAGCTGCGCGCGCTACACGCTTGCTGAAAAGGAACAGGCTGTCAAAGAGCAACCCAAAGCCAGCGTGAAGCTCCTTAACAGGTCAGGGTTGGTTTTTGCGGTTCAGGAACCACCTCAGGCATTCTTAGAATTTTTCCAAAATACAGGCCCTCTCTGACAGCAGAGAGGACCTACAGCGCTGTCACTGTCGGACGCTTTCTTATTAAACTTAAATCAGAGCAGTAAACTGGTCAGCTGCACGAACGGCGAAAGCAATTCCACAGGAACGTTCGCCCCAACTCACACGCACGGTGTGCTGCCCCTCCCCGGGTAATGTGCTCACACAGGGGTTCCACAGAACAAAACCTGGAAACCTTCCGTACTGCAGAACACTACGCACCCCCCAGGTGACTGCACGACCTACCTCCCAAATTCAGATCGCATGGCGTGCTCCACTCACTCCAGAACCCTGCACCCTGACGATCCCTGCACCGCACTTGAGCGAAGGAGGAAGAATCAAGCAGGGCATCGTCCACGTCTAACGAGGTGTTGAAAGCAACCTGAACCACCTGTTGGATTGTCAGAGGCTATTAGGATTGCACAAGGATTCCGGAAAAAGAAACGGAACAGAGAGCAGAGCTGCCTCACCTGCCAGCCATTTTGACCTGCATTTCCAGAGATGTTCACTTCGTACTGGAGCGGGTACGGCACCGGCACAGGGTCAGACCAGCAGATCTTCACCCGGCCTTTCTCGGTCATTTCCAGACGCAGGTTCACAGGAGGTTCAGGCTTTACTGTGGGCAAATTAATTGGCGAGTTTACAACTAACCTTGCTGCCTGCGGCAACTTTTACTGACACCGAAATTTCTTTCGCACCTTCACTTCAGTGTGCAAGAGCTGCCCTGCAGATAATGTGTGAGAGAGCGGTGTTGTGGATACCACTGGGAGATTTGCCCTGGCACCACATCGTTAGCTCTTAGGGTTTCTTGCCTTGGACATGACTCTCCCCAGTAACCAAGCACTAACTTAGCTGTTTTGCTGAAGAAAGGGTTGGAAGGGATGGGAGTGCTGTGCAAAGTCATTTGTTCAGCTCCTTAAGAGACACGAAATGCTGTCCTCATATTGTACACAAAGAATTTCTACATCTTCCCATCCCTTCTACGGTGATCAAGGCTACCAAAAAAGCCCCCTGTAGAGCTGCATTAAGGCAAAGGAAAAAAGGAGGGCTTCAGAAAGTTCCCACAAGGCTAAAGAGAACTCTCTGGAGGAGGAAATAGACGGGCAATTTAAAATGGTGATTACAGTCACATTCACTCTTCCTTGGAGAGAGGCAAGGAACCCAGGTCCTACTTTTACCTGCTAATGAGAGCTTTTCATATCACTGCGTGAGCACAATGTCTTTTGGCTGACCTTGTCCTCATTCAGCTGAGTTCCTCCCGTGCAAGGTGACATCCTGTTAAAAACCACTGCAGAGTAAACAGCATGTGCCTAGCCTGAGAAGAAAGCATTTTCACGGGTCTCAGGCAGTGGGGACACGTTCCCCCTAGTCCTGCCTGCACTGGATGCCCACAGCATGCCCAGGACCCTTGGCCATTGCCACAGAGAACCTGAAGAACTGGCTCCTGGCCTTTGAACCACATGGGCAGACCACATGCTGGTCTCACCTGGAACCTTTCAGAGCTCCCCCAGGGTTCACTCAAGCAGAAGTCTGCAGCTGTCAGTACTGGGCTAAATGCAAAGTGGCCATCCACCGACTGCTTTGCTCCTCAAGTCATCTAATGTGGGTGGTGTTACTGGAAACTCACTCGCTATCCCACTCAGGCTTTCAACTTGTTCCATCTCCAAAGCATATCAGTTAGGAAGAACTTTACAGAACTTCTATTTTTCCCCCACAGCTGACAATCCCTGCCTTTTTGAAATTTGCCAAGATCTGCAGTAACTGTGCGTACATAATGGATAGCAACACACATCAAATTCGCAACGTCACTAGAGTTCTGACTTGATAAAATATCAGAGGGCTGTTCTCCAACCTGGAAATGCTGGAATTGTGTATGTAGGGAAGAAAGCATGAGAAAAACAGAGCAGCTGGAGGGAAGAGAGAGTTTTAATGACAAAGCAGCATTAGGAACAGCTTTTTTTCTTCCTCAGAGACAGCACCAGGAAGTCTTCTCCTGTTCTGTCCGTACCCTCCTTCTCCTCAAGACGCCCTGCTGCCGTTCCTCACGGGACAGGGTCTAAGATGTAGGCCACACCTACCTATGTCTATGGGCCTGACTGACATCAAAGGTGACCAGAGCGGTGTTTCACCAGTCATGATCTTCAGCCACATGATGTAAGTGGAGTTGAGTCGTGGAGAAGGCACGCGGCACTCACACTTGCCGTGCTCACTGCAGTCACACTGAGCAGCCCGGGCAGCCCCCTTCAGAGAGCTCGTAGAGGTATCTCCCAGCGACAGCTCTGATCTACAAGGCAAAACACACACACACCACAGTAACTCTCTCTACACTGTTTCAATAGTGTAGGTTTGTCCTCTGGGTAAGGTTTATTTACCAAACACACAACACCTGCAATGAAAAAAAGATTAGAAGACTGTAATTGTAACCAATTGCTTTTACTTTGCTGCTTCTCCCTTTTTAAATGGTTCCAAGTAAAGCGGGTAAGATGATTTCACAAAAAGTATTCCTACGGCTTGACCTTAAAACAAACTTGTTTCAATACTGATCAGACCCGCAGCTCAGGCAGTTCCCGATGACAGCTGTTACTAGGCACCTCTTGGGCTCAGAGTTAGTTTACCCTACAGCAGACTAACTGTGGCTCCCCGCCACCCCCCCAGAGATTTCATTCTGATTCCTATTTGTGGGGCACTGAAATAAAACCTAAACAAATGCGGGGTAACTGCCAGCTTCTGCTACCACTGAACAGTGTAGGTAACACATCAGTCAAAGCCCCTTGCTTCAGTGAAAAACAAGCTTTGTAGTAACAATCATGTGCATGAATTATTCTTTATACATGTTTTCAATGCTTCTACCTCCACTGATTTTAATCAAATTATTCTCAATGTATAAAATAAATACTCTTTCAAAGACAAGCTTCCCTGGTGCACTGCAGGTACTCACTGACACAGTGCTCTTCAAAGGAGTGAATTTCCTGCATGAAGTTTGCATCCAAACTTCCCACGAGCCTATCAAATGAACTGAAGTTTTCAGTGGCTCACAGAGAAGGGAAGGAGAATGTGCAGAGGCAATGTGACTGTAAGCTGGAAACAAGCAGCTAAGGCACAAGACACTGCAGGGAAGAAGAAAAAAAAAAATCCTGCTTGCCCTAAACCACAGATGTAATTAACTGTGCGACACTGGCATATGTCCAAGGCTTGGTATTTTTTTCCACTCCAAATGTACTTTTCACAGCTCTTTCAGTCAACACCTTAAGCTACGGCCTCCCAAATGCTTTGTACTTCAGTGCATAATTCCAACGTACTTCAGAAAGCACTGAAGTGTTGATATTTTTGCTAAAGAATCCGTGGCCCCATAATGAACTTTTAGACTTTAAATTAGAAGCTGCAGAATGTCTGCACAGAATTTCCAACTATTTCTTGCAATTGGAACATCTAACTGAAAACAAAGGGTCAAACGTGTTTCAGGAAGAAAACCATTCTAATTCCAAGCAGGGCACCACAGCACGCCTGGGCACATCAGAAGTAAGGTCACACTGACACTGCCTGCAGCATTTCTATACTCTGAGTTTGCACAAGTGCCATCTCTTCTAGGAGCTGATGGAGCAAGGCTCTCTGGGGTCGTAAGAAATTTCTGTACCTCAGTGCATGTGATACATGCCAGCTCTAGGTCAGTACTCAGCTGAACAGGCTGCCCCTCAGCATTGCAGGACCTCTGACGGCTGGCTAGTCACGTGAGAGTAAGCCTCCAACAAAATGTTCACATTCTGCAGTAAAGAAGTGCATAACTGACACCAGACCTGAGGTAAATCGTGTGATTTACCCGTAAGAAGGCAGGAACCTAAGCCCAGAACTAGAGGAGTGCCCCACAGGTACTGCAGACAGGTCAGAAACACGAGCACGCTGTATACATCACCACCCCGTGAAAGGGCAAATTGTAATCAGCGCTCAAAATCCACCCAGGAGCGTTCATCCGTGCCACTGCGACAGGGTCCCCAAGGCTACGGGATGTCAGTGAGTGTCATCAGGCACTAGGGCGTACAGCATTCCCAGAATACGTGCAACTGGAAACATCATTCGCTTTTGGTGGACACTTCACCTCATTTGTCTAATTATGTTCCAGAAGAATCCTTCTCCTCCCGAAGACACGCTGCTGGGGAAGGTACAAGCCCTATCGTTACCCTCGTCACAGCACTGGTTTGGACCCAACAAAACATTTTCCATTCAAAGGAACTCGATATTATTATGGGCAGGCAGACCGTGGATGTGTAAAGTTGGAAGGATGCATTTTAATGCTGAGAAACTTAAAACTGCTGAGGAGCTGAACTCTGTCTTACTCATTCTTCTAGGCGGTTATTTTCATACATTGCCTGTTTTCTGTGTGAGAATTCTGGCCTGAGCTCCATACTCCCAGGGAGTAACACATGCCAGGAATGCATATTTTTAAAACTGGGAAGGTTTTCAAGGTATTTTGGCTCATGTGAATAAAATGTTAAAGGTATCAGCAAGCCAGGGGAAGCTGTCACCTTAGCAAGTCACCTTGCTTTGCTAGCTGTTCCCCCAGAACACCTGGATCCTAAAAGAAAAACATTAACATGAAATCTGGGAAGTGAAACTGCACTGCACCTTGCCTCCGCAGCACAAAGGAATCAAACATGAATGCCTCAAGGACTCCGGTGAGTCTACAGGGCCTACTCTCGTAAATTGCATGGTACTTTCTGAATTCCCTTCACAATACAAAGAACCTCTTCATACCAGCTGGGACCTGAATCTGCTGTTCCACAGATCTCAGGCATACAAAAAAGAAAAAAAAAAATCAACAATATTCAGATTACTACACTAGCATTACTGGCTAAGGCTTTTCTACTGCAGTTGAGACTGAGTGGAACAGGGGCTCAGTCAGACCCACTTCTCCCACACAAACACATGCAGTGGTATGTCAAAAATCAGAGTCATGAGGAACACTGGAAATGGGAACCCACTCGAAATCTGGTTTCAGCTTTAAAGTGTCATGTCAACCAAACAACCATTTATTGCCACTTCATACAGTTGCTTCCTACACTGACTTACAGACACAAGCTGTGGGAAGCGATATCTGTCAGCCAGCTCTGCATTTTAAATAGAAGTTGTCACCTGCAAACTCAGCATGGCCACCTCGGCTATTTAGCCTGTTTCCTAAAGAAATTCAGCCCGTGTGTTCACGCCATTCCTTCCAGCCTATCAGTAACACAGGAGGAGTAGTGGAATCAAACAGATCTGTTTACAGTCAGATCAGACAGGTTACGCATAACAGATCTGCCACCCCCATCAGGATGATTTCCCTCGCAGAGGGCGTTTATGGCGCAGCAGCAACACAGGTGGATGCCACTCAGCAGCAGAAATGCTATTAGAGCAACATTGCCAAACACTCAGTCACACAATTACTTTGACACAACATTATGGTCAAAAGAAAAAACAGGCAGAACCAGAGCACAGCCTTAGACCTTTCAGCAAGTCAGCAGTGAACTCTTCAAAGCATTTTGAGAAGCATGGAAAGAACGGAGGAGGGAGACTCTCCGTGCTGACCACCTCTCATTCAAGCACAGAACCACAAGCTCTCCCCTGTGTTGCCTTAGGTTACTTTTAGATAAGACAAGACACATAAGGTACCACCTGCTTGTGAAGGTAATGCTGTTACTGTGCGGCAGGCTTGAGAGACCAGCATTGATGTCTTAGAAAACAATTTCAGATTTCTGAAGCTAACAGTGAGAAATTTAAGGCTGTACTTACACAGCATATAAGAGATGGACGTTCAGATCAGGTCGCAAGTGAGACTTCAAGAACTGCAGGCCGCAAACTAACAGATCCAGCTTGCCTTTGGTCCAGCATTCAATGGTCCAGTTTGAACCTAAACACAAGAAATGGATTGAACATTTCTGAACTTATTAAAAGCAAGCGACAAAAGCCAGGATATAATTCCCTCAAAAAAAGAGAGAAAAAGCGACTGATGCTCACGAAGGCACAGCTGGGCCCCACATGTGCAAATGTTTATGAATAATACTTGTTGTCCAGCACATGCCCTCAAACACAGGAAAGGCTACCAACTTGTATGATACTGATGCCTTCTAATCATTAGAGAAGGAACATATTTCATGTAGGCAGAGGGATGAAGCAAAAAGGAGAAGGAAGAAATTGAGCTACTGCTGCTGCTGACAGGGACAGCCTCAGCGTGGATGCACTGCAAACACTGTGCACACACAGCTGTACCACATGCACACCTGCAGCAGCTTTTTTTTTTTTTTTTTAAAATCTACAGGACACCTCTTAAAACAAAGCCTGCTGTACTGAGGTCAATGAGATTGCTGCCACCGACAGCCACCAGCCAAGAGGCCAGGATGGTGCTCAGGGGCCGTAGTTTACCGAAGGAGAAAGACAGTACAGGAGAAAATAACTAAACCCACATTCAGACATGTACTAAGGCATCACAATCCAGGCAGAAAAGACTGCATTTGCTCTCTGCCTCCCCCCCCTCCTGAAGGAGTTTAAAGCCCACATCCACAGAAGTATTTAAACTATTTTCCATAGCATCTAAACACACCTGATGATCCGGGCTTCCATCCTCAGATGCAGTGCTACACATTTCATTCTGCATTTCCCTAGAAAGACAGTCAGCTGTTTTTCTTTCTTTCCCCTTTCAAGCTGTGCTATCCCATTCTCTTTTACCTTTCACTGCAGACCCCTGAGAGGAAGTACTATAGGGTACCATGGTGCCTGCTCTGGGTAAAAATTAATGCCCATTAAAACAAACAAACAAGAAACAACCCAAACCCCAGTAAGATACAACAGCTACCAAACCACTATTTTTGGTGAACAACAACCTATTCCCTTGACTGAGGAACCTACCCCTTTCCTGAGATGCAGAGCTGCTCATTTCTGAAGGAACAAACATCCTTGCGTGCATGCTTGCTCTGTACAAAGAACAATCCACGTTGTTATCACTCCAAAGGCAACACAGAAAACTTTCTTCGCTCGTTAGCAAGGGAGGATTGGTTCTGGCAGCTCCATCCTCTCTCCTCAGACCAGACCAGCTCTCTACAACTCCAGCAGCAAAAGGACTCCAAGTTGTCTCATTGAGCAGCACGCAGGGTAATGTAAAGCTCCTGGCACGAATCTGGTGGACCATGCAGTGGGCGACTGCCATCTGAAGAAAGTCTGCAAATGTAAAGACAACGGAAAAGACATTGACAGTAAAAGTTTGCATCACTTGACAATGAAAAGGGAGCAGACATCACTACAGATAAATGTTCTGATCACATTAAATACGCCAATTCCAGGGACTCTGAGCTGGAGACAAAATTATCACCTCTGAACTGGTGTCACAGCTGACAAACGTCAGCCTTCTCTCCTAAAGTCACCACAACAGAATTTTTGTTTTCTCACTCTCTTGGAATATGTCAGGATCAAGGCTGCAGGTGAAGCATTGCTTTGGGATAAATTGGCTTATATTAGTTCAAAGCACACTGCATCCTAATTCAAAGTTCACACACTGCGCAGACAGAGCTTCACCTCTCCCTGCAGTGCTGGGACACTTGCAGTCCGGCTCTTAACAGCGTGGCTCCATAGCTGCAGCACAGATAACCCGGCTGTAAACGTAACGCAGTCATCCTGAGGCTGTCAAACTCCAAAGAACAGCTACGCAACCCCAAAGCACTGTCTGGGAAACGAGACGTAGGAAACAAATGATCTTTCTGTCGGACTTCGGTTCTTAAAATAAAAGTGCTCTGACCACAGTTGCAGCTCTTGTTGGTAAGTCACAGCCTGAATTACATAAACAATGACTTTGAGAATGATGAATGCATTGCTTTTGGAAGTAGCTTACTGTAAAACACTGAATGAGTTCCAGAGATTGAAGCTCCAGTTACAGAAAGACGTGGGTGATTCGCACACTTCTTTGCTTTTAGCTTTTTGCTCAGTCAGGCATAAATATTTTAAACCACTCATTAGACAGAAGTTAATTCACGCTCTACGCCTTGCAATATCTAAAATAAGAAAAACAGAATTTCTCCAGCACTGTTTAATAGTGTATAAGCTAAATAATGTAAAAATATAAAGTGGAAGCTTTTAAAAGTAGACGCACACCACATCCAAAGCAGGCACCATGTTACTGCACAGTGCTGAAGTGTTTCATTTTCTCTTCATGCAGATTTTGCAGCCAGACTCCTGAAGGGTTCTGCTCTTCCCTCCTCCCTCCTCTAACAGTTTGTGCCTCTGTAAATGCCACCTTCATTAGGCTTCCTGGCTCCTCGTGGAGGATTCAGCTGACCACACAGGTTATTAGTCCATAATACATGATTAAAAACGAGAACAAATGACTAAGTGACACGACTGCCTGTGAAGCAGGACAGTTAGCTGACATCCCACCCGACCCAGAGCCAACTGAGGGGCTGGGAGAGATCCCTGCCAAGCCACCTGTTTCTCTACAAACAGGCTCTCCTCCCTCATATCACACCAGGCAATCTCACAGGATGAATTGCATCCTGTGAAGTCAGAATGAATGCAATTATTTACAATTTCTGCAGGTGTGTTAAAAAAAAAAAAAAAACATGAAGAATTACAACACAAAATGTTCAGGACAGGACTGCTACAGCTCTCAACTGCCTGTGACTAAATCACAGCACGTATTAAGAATACTTTCCTACTACAGATGTTTGTCCACAACACGGATGCACAGGAGGCTCCCACCTACAGTTCTGCCTCTGTCAGAGGCCGATTTGCATGCCTGGGCTAAGAGGGCTATGAAGGTGCCAGCCATGGCTACTTGTTTGTTTGGAAACACAGGGAGATGGCCAGACAACAGACACACGGATGTGCTGGCATTACAGGCCATCAGGCAGTGACAAGCAGCTCTGAAACCTAATGAAAACTCCATGAGGCATCCAGGTTTTCTCCTTAAAAGGTACACAACCCCTCCACATTGCATTAGGTGTTCAAAAGAATTTGTGAGCAACACAGTATTTAATACTGAGTGAGTAAAGGTATGGATATCGTCAAAGGATTTCTTCATTTTTCATGAGGATGGAAGACAGGGATTTTGAAACTAACTTCCCTGGACTGCGGCATCTGCTTCGTCCATTGGTATCATCGTCAGAAATCTTTAAGCGGCTTTTTTCAATATGTTTATAACCAATATATGTTGGTATATATTTATATATAAAAAAGGCACATACCAAAGTACCAGCTGTGCCTGAATGGCACGCACCGGTATTGTTGTGGACACTTCCCAGTTAGAAAAACAGCCTGTTACACTCACCAACAGTCCCAGCGAGTTGAGCAACCTGTAACAGCACCGCACACGTGAAAGCGAGAATGCCAGTTACCGAAAGCAGCAAAGCTCAAACCCGAAGTGACACCTTGGCCACACTGAGCCAAACAAACTTTGCCATCCTGATGGAACTTGGATTTTCCTTTCTGCTTTTGAACTTGCTGTGGTGACAGAACAAACCGGACACGAGCTTCCAGCCTCCCCAGAGGCATCCATCCGGATGCGTTCTGACTCACCAGATACCACCTACTGACGTTTCCTGATCTTACAGATCAGCTGTGCTGCCTTTTGGGATGAGGCACAAAGGCACAACCTCGGGTGTCAACGTTTCAGCTCTGCCCAGTGACAGATCAGGGCCTCTGTATGTTCTAGCTGCGCACTGTGAAAAGACACTAACGCAGCAGCATGACTTGAAACACCACTGTAAAACAGAAATGGTGGTTGCTGCTCCTTCGACACGATTTCCAGCAGATGTACTTTTGACACAGTTCATAGCAACTTACCCAACAGCACAAACGTGGCCAGAATCATTTGAGAATGCATCTTGTTCTGCAGAGCTGCTCTGAAAAAACAGAAAGGAAATTAACAGAGAATGATAATTATCATCAGAGTTCCACCACAGCGAACTTCATTTACTTTGTTATTCACACACGTACACCAGAAAGCAACAACAAACCAGAATGCCATTTGAGAATAAGACTCCTTAACACCACTTAGAACATCAGCGCAGCTCTCCTGCAGGCTGACTGCTGGTCACCTGCTGGGTTTGGCCACGTCAAGGCACTTCTACGAAGCTGAACAACCCCAACGTCCATAGCCAGCAGCAGCAGGCGTCTGAGCAGTGAAGCTGCAGAGTTTCAGTGATGTTGCCTCCCTGCAAGCTCTCTTACAAGAAAAGCCCTTGGAAATTCAGCTGCAGCTGGAGCCAAGCCATTTCCCCAGCACAGACCATCTTCACTTCGGTCTGAGAGATGAGTCAGGCCCATCCACTTTCCTCCCCGCGCACCCAGGTTACAATCAGACGACATTTTGAGCTACCTTTTGATCCATTAAAGAGGAAAGCTGGAGATTTCAAGAGCAGGGCTTCACAACCCCCGCTTGAGAGGAAAATGTGCCTCTCAGTGGAGCTGTTTACCAGGCCAGCCTTACCTGTACACCTTCCATTAGTCTATTTCCTCACGAGCGAGCCATGGAGGCCAAGGGACTGTGCTAGCTCCAGCCTTCTCTTAAACCTGATATTTCACCAGGATGCAGGTTGGGATTATTCCCCAAAGCCTATGATCTAAGCTGTTTCGTTTTTTGCAAGTTTTTGACTGGGGGAAAAAAAGCTTTTGGAATTATTTACTTGGCATAAGCACACACTATCCATATCTTCTAACGGCGCTTTATTTAAGCACCTTTCATATTTAAGCACTATGAAATCTTGTCTCTGTGCCCCGGAGAGGTAAGTTAGCACAGCACGGACAAATGGTTTTGTGCATGGATGGGGAAGTACCCACGCGAATGGAAAGAATCAGGGGCTATTTTAGCACGTCAGTCTTAAGATACTACGTTGTGAAACCACCAATTTTGCTGACCCCGCAGCATCAGCAAATCTTCCAGCTTCAAACTCTTCCTCTCCATGCTGACCGATGCACAAAATAGAATCACAGAATGGTTTGGGTTGGAAGGGACCCTGAAGATCACCCAGTTCCAACCCCCTGCCGTGGGCAGGGACACCTCCCGCCAGCCCAGGCTGCTCAGAGCCCTGTCCAGCCTGGCCTTGAGCACTGCCAGGGAGGAAAATACTACAGTAAGGAGTGTTCCTACCTGGACAAAAACATCCAATTAAAAGCAACACAGTAAATATGGCAAGCAAGGAGCATGGCAATGAAAATAAGATCGTTTGCTGCAGGCTGGCCGAGAAGTCTCAGGATACGCTGGCATACAAGGGAAACACTTTCAGCACAGCCTGAGACCGCATGGCTGGTGACCCACAGACACCTGCTCCTGGGCTCAGAAAAATACACAAGAGTTCGCCCTTTTCCTCTGGAGCTGCCCTTTTTTCAGTTTCTCATCTTGACAGCTTACATTTCTGCATGGCTCTCTTCTGACTACACACACACAAAAAAAAAAATGGTTAATGTGGAAAGAAGGCTGCAGCGTGAGGCAGGTTTGGCACTGCTGCTGAGCACCAAGTCCCTGCAGCGGCGGGCACAGCACAGCCCTGACACCGCTAAGCCCAACTGTGAATTCTCATTGATTTTTACAGGAACAAAGGGACTAGGTGAGGAAACGTCGCAAGATCAGAGCTGTGCATATTAGCAGTTTGCCAACAAGCAATTTCAAAACCTACAGAAATTTATAGAAACTGAATTACCAGGACATCATATTTTCCTTCAAGTAGTGTAGCCACACACACACAGAGGCCAGAGTTCTGTTTTTTTTTTTTGTTTTGTTTTGTTTTTTTTTGGTTTTCCCTTTTTCTTATTCCCACTCAAAATTAAAACACAACCAACAACAGCTGCTAGTTAATGGGAAACAGGAACACAACACCGCAAGCACACAAACTGTCCCTGACTTTTGCAGGCACTCTGCTACAGCTGTTTTTCAATATTCAGAAGATGTCTATCAATAATAAGAAAAATATTTCAGTAATAATGCCTACACAAAGTGCCTCCTGGCCTGCTCTCTAAGCCTGCTAAGGGCTTTTCGTTCCTGCTGGGTTTTGGCAAGAACAGTGGTGGTTGTGGGTCAGCACTCCTGGGCACAAGTTTTACTGCATTTATTACTAGCATTAGTATTAATTAATAGTAGGGAGTATAATAAGGAGTTCAGAGTGAATGAAACACAGAAAATAGCAAAGGCAATCATTTATATTGAATATTTTGCTTTCAGATACTGCCTTCAAAAGCCTTTAACCAAGATGCCCACAACCGAAGTCCACACGTGCTCACGAAGCACGTTCAATGTGAGAGACTTAAGTTTCATAAATATTGATGATTTAAGTCGGCAAAAGAAAAAAAAAACCACGTTTACTCCCCCTCGCAGCGTTCCACTGATGAGCACACAGCATTTTCACCCCAACGTGCAGCTGCAAGCAGAGCTCCTACAACCATCTAACCTTTAAAGCTCCTTCAGATCACAGCCGCGGGCGGTGGCTAGGGGGTCTGGCGGTCGGGGGCTCTCGGTGTTTCCGTCACCAGCCGCATTCACAAATTCCCGTGCCACTGACCAAGCTCCCCCGGCGCTCTTCCACCGGAGCGGACCGTGACGGCTGCCAGGGCAGCGGTGCCCCGCGCGTCAGCGGGACGCCTGCGGCACGCCCGAGAGGGGCCGATGCGGGCAGGGGGC
>VXAV01008248.1:51010-74009 GCA_013399715.1 Alectura lathami
CTGCCGGGGATTGCAGCCGCGGGGCCCCGCTGCAGGCAGGCAGCCAAAAGCAGCGTTGCCTCTCGCCTCGCGGAAGCCTGCGGGCAGCAGCGCTGTCGCAGGAGGGCGGGCACGCGTCTGCCCGGCCGCGGCAGGGGCTGGGGAAGGACAGCGGCCGGTTCTGGCGAACTTCTCCAGCCCAACGCAACGCAACGCGGCTGATAAAGAAGGAAATTTAATAACTTCGTGTCTGTTCCGAACTTGAATTGATTTATTTGTTTGTAATGCAGAGTGAGACTATTTCACCTGAAGGGAGAACCTTTAGGGAGCAATCAGCGCTGCCCGAACCCACCGAAGCGTTTGCTCGGGGGTTCATTAGCAGTTAATTAGTTAGTGGTGTCAGCAGCGGAGGCTGCAGTAGGTGGCTGCTTACCGATGTAGAAGGTGGCCAGGAGCGTAGCGATGCTTTCTGACTACTGAGGCTATTTAATACACCTACCAAGGCTCTCTCAACTTCATATCACAATACCATAACCACAAAATGATAGATGGTGCAAGTTATGGCTCATAACACAAATGTGCCTATATGTGTCAGCAGAAGGATAAAAATTTAGTATTTTAGAAAATCCAACTCATGTAAATGGCAGATTACCGCAAGCAGTGCTATCCAATTCGGTTTTGAGTATTTGTTGAATTACTTGCTTGAAAATGAGTGAAGGTACTGGAATTCAGTCTTGAAAATCCCATTTTTTAATCCAATATTTTAATCTCTTCTTTACTATACTACTCTTCTGTAACTTACAAATCTTGAGCCATCCTGAAGAAACTGACAGTGAAAATTAATAACTAAAATTTACTACATTTATTTATTATTTAATTTGTTAAATCATGATTTATTAAATCCCGACCTTGACTTGTTACAATGACTTTTCCAGCTATCAAATTGACAAAGACCAGGCCTGAAGCTGGAGAAGTGAAAAGCATCCCTAGGTTATCCAAAATGGTTCTAAAACGAATGAGTACACCTAGTCCAGGGGGCTTGGAAAACCACTAAATTATACAATAAACCACTAAAACCAACTGCAACAGTAGAGATTAGATTACAGGTGGGAGATAACCTACCTAACACAAACAGCAAAGGCAGAGATTACAAATTTGCTACAACCCCGCATTAAATTCAGGGTCTCCTTAGTTTGCCGTACAGATAACAATGCTGATGGCAGCATTAGTAGCAGAACGGGTAACGAGAGGGTAGGGAAGCTGAAGTTACTATAGCCACAGGAGGGAGAATGCTCAAAGGGTGTAATACTTGCAGACGGAGTTATGAAAAATTAGCTTGTGAAATTACAAGTGCCAGGCACTGGCATTTTAACCAAATCTGTTAAGGAACAGTACTGTAAGAGTTCAGAACAACTACATAGTGCTTCTGTACAAAAGAGGAGAGTGTGATAAAGTGTGACTTCTACGATGTACAGATGAGAAAAATATAGGGGGAGAGCAGCGAACAGCTGCGGAGTGAATCCCAAGGAGAGGGAATTATGAAGCATTTAAAGCAGAGGACGGTACTGGCACAAAATCAGATGGGCTTAAGTCTGACACAAAAATTTCACACCTGTTATTAAGATCTGAGCCTTGGCCAGCAGAAAGATACTCATTTCTGGAACAGCCTCTAATAGGAACAACAGGACAAAAAAAGAAACAGTGTGAGTGAGTGTTTAATAGGGTTATGAAAAGAATAATCATTCAGCTTTGCACCTCCAGGAAAAAGAAAACTGGATAAAATAGAGACAGATTATTTTAGTCTCCAATTTCTTTGCTACCAGTGCGAGTTCTGGAGAGTTAAGCTACCTATTTCACCCACATTTCAGCCCCATCACTGCCACTCCCCTTTCCACACGGGCAGATTTAAATTTTCGCACCACCTTGCAGTCAATTACACCTCTCCCTCTTCTGGCCGCACACCCTTCATCACCCTGCTGCCTGAAAGGGAGCTACATGGATTGTTTTCTCTTACTGAAGTCCAGTCATTCGCATCTCCCAGAGAGGTGGTTCTGCTATAATGTTTGCATCCACTACTTGCCAGCTCTCTTTTTAAGAGCAGAGCGAAGCTGCAGTGGAGTTAATCCCATTTTGACCCTTCTGCACTTCACTGTTTGTCCGCGTGAATGAAGAGCTCTTGGAGAAAAGAGCTGATGGCACATGTGAAACAATGCCACACCCTTAGCAGTATAACTTCCAATTAAAAAACAAAACTCAGAAATTATGTCAAGGAATTTAAAGTGAGGACTGAGCACTGCTGGATAGTACATGCCTTTAATCTTGCTCGTGCTAACCCTTTTTCTTGGAAGAGGCAGTAAGAGTTTGGAGCCAAGGTACCAGAGACTGCTTGGTCCCTGACATGTGCAGCTGAAGTTTTTATGACATTATTTCTTTTCATCAGTACTATTTTAAAACAAAAAGTTTTATAAGCTATGAAGAAAAATATTTTGATTTACCTACTGCAACCTCTCCTCACAGAGCTCAGAGTCACAGACCCGAATGTGTCATCGCAGCATGTGCGGGATGGTGTAAATCCATGCGCACCAACCTCCTGATCAGCTTCCATTTATTTATAGAGTTCCATGATCCATTTTCTCAAAACAGCAGAAGCCAATCTCTCCTCATTAGAAGAACCACTGTCTCTAATTGAATAAAAACCCTATTTTTAAAAGATTTCTGCATTCTAATGTGGCAGTTTGGGAAATCTGACTGCACACAACTTCTGTCTGAGGTTAGGAAGCTGTTGAAGCTTTTGTATCCTGGGCTTCCGTAGCACAATCAAAAGCTGTCACAAGCTGGCTCAGTGTAAGTGAGACACAGGTCAGCACCACTTGAAAACAGCGTTCTCTTTAGGCTGAAATATCTCAAGACAAACGTTTGACTGAGTAAGTTTTATTTCACTTTGCCATAGAGCGAAAAATCCTTACGCAGCCTACACTAGTGGATAATTATTTATTTTTAAAGGCTTTTCTTCTTCCTTAATCTCTAAACTACATCTTCCTGCAGGGTAATCCTTCTTCATACACTTGGGAAAGACAGCAGAGGTAATTCCTCCTTCCAGAAGCCCCCGACGTCTGTTAGTTGCGGATTGTCTCATCCCGACCTGCCGCTGTGTAAGCTAACCAGCTCCGTTCCCTCAGCCTGCCTTCACACGTCACCTTTCCAGAGACCTGCCAGGATCTCCGTTGGACATGCTCCTGCTGCTCTCTCTTTCCCAAAGAGTGATGTCCAAAGCTGGAGCCAGCACTCCAGCTGAACTCCTAGCCCCTGCTGTTCAGAGGGGAAGGATTATCGCACTTCTACACGACAATCCTGTTTGCACATCCCATGCGGGTGTTTGCTTTTCTTCCCTCCCAGCCTGCGTTGATGCTGGCTTGGTTTGCTCGTCTCTCTAACTCTCAAATCCTTCCTTCAGATCTTTTGTTTGTGCAGTCAGTTGTTTTAAGTACCTTGCACTTGTCTTCTCTGAATCACAGCCTATTCATTTCAGACCATTTCAGCAATTTGTCAAGTTCACTCCAGATTCTAGGAATTCTAGGACACAAAGTTTCACTGTTGCTTTGAACTTGAGAAACAATTGCAGCTACCTGAGCTCTCCTCCTGGCCTTCCAGGACAGAATCCTTCACTGCTAGCTGTCTGAACCCTACTGACCCTGATTCCCTCCGGAGGCACACAGGAACGAATCACATCTGTTAGCAGCAGAGATGCTAGCAGCAAAGCAGCCACCTTCACACACTTCAGACACTATGCTAGCAGCAAGAGAAACTTCTGAACAACTCTGTGTAGTATGAATCGATCTCTTTTTTTAGAGAAATCAGTAAAACTTGGACCTTTATCTCACTTGACGGCAGGATAAGACTAGCTTATCTGTGAAGAGCGGAACGGTGCCGTCAGCAGAGCGCTCATCTCAGAGTGCCCCGGTAACACACTTTAAATTTAGATGCCCACTAGCAAACTGGGAAGTGGGATTCTAAATCCCTGTCTTTACAGGAAAGAATAAAATTCATCTCCATCTCTGACATACTGGACAAGAATCTAAGAGGGGGTGAATCCTTCTGGGAGAAATAAACCCAGGTAAAATTATTATTATTATTATTCTCTTTGGGGTAACTGAACATTAATGGAAAACTGCCTCACCCTGCAGAAGCTGCATTCACCTTAAACCTTTTCTTGAACAAACTTCATGTTTTAGATACGCCGATAATGCACTCTGAGTGGATGGATGGTCTCCATTGCAAAAAGCATGCAGGTGACAACACAAGGATACCAAGAAACAGATGAAAACCTTACAAAAAATAGGCAGATACTCAACAGAGCTTCGAGTTGGAACTGTTTGGCTTTTCAGCATCATTCCCCCAGCACAAGTCTTCACACCTTGGCTGAAGGATCCCAGGACTGACGTCGCAGTCCATCGTGAATCCAGCAGCCTGTTACTGAGCACCTGGTGGAAATGCACAGAAGCAAAGGGAAGAAATCGCTGCCAGGCAGTCTAAGAATTGTCCTCAGGATATTTATGTCCAATGGCATACTCTAGATGCTCACAAATGTGTTCATTCAAACGTTTCATTCCTTATATAGGGAGGAAAAAATTGGAGAGAGACCTAGACAGATGTGGATTGCAGAATAAACTGCTATTGCCATCTTATATGGAAGCCTTTGAGGTAAGAAAATAGTTACAGAGGATGAAGTAAGTCAGTGAGTCACATAGCTAGAAATTACACAAACCTGGTAAGTGTCTGAGGACAACAAATACTTTGAAAATTATTCATGAGAGAAGTCTTTAAAAGTTTGGTTCACGTACCACAAATTATCCACTTTTACATTGTGCTTTCTTCACACATTAATAATTCAAGTCAACAGACACATCATGTTTCTCCACTGTGTTACTTCTGTTAACCATCTCCCTGTTTGTGAGGTAAATCTGTCTGAAGCAACTATACAGGCAAAACTCACACAGAGCACAACTATTTTTGAGGGCAGAACTCGTCATCTTCTGGACGCAGCAGTGCCACCCTTGTTCACAAAGCGGCGAGCAGTGCACAAATACCAGCGTGGAGGTTATCAAGAAGACAGAGCCAGGCTCTTCAGTGTGGTGCATGGTCAGAAGACAAGAGACAGGAGGCACAAAGTGAAAAAAGACAGGGCTCAGAACTGACAGAAATCCATTTTTTCCCCACAAGGAGCTTCAAGCCGTGGGACAGGCAGCCCAGAGCGTTTGTGCAGCCTCAGTCCTTGGAGGTTTTCAAGACCAGAACAGATGAAGGCCCGAGCAACCTGGTCTCACCTCATAGCTGGCTCTACTTTGAGCAAAAAGTTGTAGAGCCTTCCCAAGGTCTCTTCCAACCTGAAATACTCAGTGGTCTTATCATCCTGCGGGATTTGCACCTTATCATCAAGAGAAATAAATTCCCACAAGCAAATGACAACTTAATATACGGCTTTTAAAAACAATAGGGGAAGGCTGTTAAAAACAAAAGATTTAGGCTCTCCTTGAAGAATGCATTCCTGTCTGTACACATGCAGAGATGCATTTGATATTCTGTCTTAGCCTGCAGCCTGCCCGGGGACTCAGCTCCTCCCGGCAGCCATTCCAAAAGCTTATCTAGGAGGCTTGCTCCCCTCACGTCTCCTTCCCCAGTCCCATCCTTCCCAGCAGATGGGGACCCTGCGGGACGTATCCCACATGTTTAAAGCCTGAAGGGTAACGAAACCCCGCTCAGAACTTCCAGCTGGCAGATGCAGGGGCTGTACCCTGGCCTCTTTGCAAGAGGTCAGCCGGGATGTAAAGTCCCCAGATGCATCTGGGTGCGATCTCTTAGGAACTAAGCTACATCAAACACAGCACAGCGTAGTTTTCCTCCCAAAAATCAACCATAAACACATCAGCAGTCTAATGTATCTGTCCCTGTCCAACACAAAATACACAAGAACACCAGCAGTTAAACAGCACGGACCCCCACTTGCTCATCTTCCAGGCAAACAACACGAGTTTATGCTGGCAAACACAGGGAAGCTTTCAAAATGCAAAAAAAGATGAGCACTAGAGGCAGAGTATATCCTTGGTATTCATGAGACGTGATTCTTGGTTTATGCAAATCTGTAATTACTTTATAATCAAAGCATGCAGTGCAAACTGGATAGAGCAGGGCTGAAGTCCTGGGGGATGGTCAGCTCTGACGGCAGCCCTGGCCAGCACCAGGCCAGGAGGAGCGCAGCACCAGCTGCTAAGGCAGGGCGGAGAGGAAGAGAGTGACACAAAGCACCCGGCTTTTCTCAGGGGACACCATTCTCCTGCTCAGCTGAATCAGTGCAATAGCAGGGAGGAATACGTAATACTTCATAACATATTCTTAATTCTTTTTATAGTTGGGTAGCTCTGGCTGTGAAGCTTTTGGGGGAGGCAGAAGGGAACGGTCTACAGAAAACCCACTAGAAGGAACTTTTATCCCTTTTTAAGCCTCCACACAGCTGCATGAGAGGTCCCAGGTAATTAGTGCTGTCACCATTAGTGAAGCCTATTTCCTGAGTGCCAAATGGCAGTTTGGCTAGAAGAAAATACTCAGTGCATTCAGGGGGGAAATTGCAGCAAAAAAATATAAGTTTGGCAAAAAAATCGTTCCCTCAACCAGCAGGGTCTGCAGTTTAACTTACATTTTTACAAGTTATATGGGTTTGATATGTCAATTTAGTGGGCTCTTAAATAAAAACACTAGTTACTATAGTAACATTTACATCATAGGTTGTGCTTATGCTGCCTCTGAGATACAGAAAACCAATCTGCTATGTGAACCTTTGTACTTCACTTCTGCAATACTTTAAAGGACAAATCTGTTTTCTAATAAATTGGCTTTTTTCTCTAATCATTTTACTTCTCAAATTATAAATTAAAATGCATTTGATCTAATTTTCTTTTAAATGACTAAGCCTTGTGTGTGGGAACATGAAACCTGGTTCCAGCGAGCATAAGGAGAACGTGTGTAGAAAGGAAACTGCAATATGGAGAAATAAGACGTGTCTGGCTTTTCTAGTCCTTCTGTAATTTATTTTCCTCTTGTAGGAATGAGAGATTATTGTTCTGGGGGGACAAAGTCTTCTCCTCTGTCACTTCTACTTTAGCCTGTTAGATGGGAAAACAACACGGCCCATTCTGAGCTCTGCCTCTGCTGTCCTCTCCACTCTTTTCCCAGCTTCTTACCAGTTGATTTATCATTTTCAAGTGCGTCTGTATGTCTGCTGTATTTGCACCCCTGCACACCTGTCGGTTTACTTCGTTAAAAGTTACAGTACACAATCACCAGACACACATGATGGATAACCCCGCTCAGCCGGCTTTGTTTTGGGGGATTCCCTGCAATGGCAGAACATTTCTAAGCTTGCACTGTCCTGACTTAGTGCTGGAAGACCTATTATGCTCTCCTTGAGGACTTACTCCTGCCAGCTGGCATGGCTAAACTCTGTTCTAATTCTACAGGAGAAATGTATTTTAGTAGCAAACCGTGGCCCTCTTGGGCAGATGAGGAGGAAATGAGCCAAGGACAATGCCAGAAGGCAGGTGCCTGTGGCTGCACCCTTCCACAGCTCATATCCTACAGGCAGGGACAAAGGCATGCTCAGGTTACAATGAAAGCAATTACCAAAGGCTTCCTCTCATCTGTCCCCATGGAGAGGAAAACAGAAACAAGCCCTCCACACATTCATAGGTGTTCAGTTCCCCCCAGACTCTTCCAGCAGCTACTTGGAGGTCAGTTTATGGGCTGCATGCAATTTAATTCATGTTTCCAACTTAAAGTAGCAGAACGAGATCCTTCATCACTTTGCTCCTTTGCAAAGATGTGCTTAAACACTGACCGGGGAAACGTGTTTCCTACAAATGGCTCTTTAAAGAAAGCTCTTGGGGGCAGGGAGGGAAAGTGTGTCCAAAAAAAAAAAAAGAGAGTTATGAAAAAGCAGCTTGACAGTAGAAGATCACTGGTACGTTAGCCAGGGTTCTTGACTCCAGTAAAAACAGTCCCAAATCATGCACTCACCTAACAGGAATTAGCAGCTGCAAAATACAGAGCGCAGAGGATGACGGGCAGGGTGAAGGTAAGCAGCATACACGGGGCTGGCAGACCTCTGCAGTGGGTTGGTTTGGTTTTTCCTTCCTGAAAATTCACTGCAGTGAGAACTGTGAGAGACTGTGCCACAGCCCAAACACTGCTGGTCGCACACAGTCAGTCTTTGCTGATGCTACAGCCAGACAAAAATATAATTTGCTTTTGGTTCAGAAGAGAAGCATTGTGGGGTCTATTATCACCATGATCCCCGCCAGGATGAGAGTGCTGCTCAACTGCATTTCACTGGGAAGCAGGTAAACACCACCACATCCTCCTATACGGAAAAAAAAAAAAAAAATCTGTCTCCAGAAGAGCTCTGTAAAAACTGGCACCAACCTGATTTAAGTGTGTCATCTGGCACGGAGGTTTTGAATTCACAAAACATAACCAGTGAGACAGGCAAATGGTGAAGAAGGAAAAATAAGATAATTTTGCAAAATTTTGTGGGAAAAAATGTAGGCCTCTTGGCAACTCAGACATTTCTAAACCCGGTACAAGGCTGGCACGTTGTTCACTGTAACATTCATGCACCCAGTACCACAGAGATAAAACACTGCATGAAACCGTGCTCTGAGATAAACCAGTGTGTTCTCAGCAATCGAAACAGCATTGTACTTCAAATGTTTATGCATCGGTGACGATTTTCATCCCAGAAAAAAAAATAAATAATAAAAAGAAAAACCACAACCCCCATCTTCTTCATGCCCACAACAAATGAAAATGAAAATGCCACCGTTCCTTCATGAAAGCAGGGGAAGTTAGAGTATGGGTACAAGGATCCTCACCCACCTTATCCCACCATCCCAAATGGGAAAAAATTTCCTGAATAAGAGAGAATGTCACACATGCAGCAGATAACTTTCATGACTCCTTTCAGATGCATTATTTCTCTCAAGAAAAGGAAAGAACCGTATGTCCATCCAGTGCAACTCCACAGGCCTTTTAACAGGAGTACAAGAAAAGGGAGGAAAGAAGCAAAACGACCGCTGTTCCCTGACACGTTTAACTGGAGCAGAGAACCGGGACGTGCCGCTCTGAGTACCAGCCCTGCAGAGAGCGAAGATCACCTGCAGACCAATGCGTCTGAAGACTGAAATGGTCACAGAATCAGAGAATGACGGTGAGATCTCCCTGCCCTGTTACCCTCTTCCACATTGTGCTGTGCATAAATCCCCTCTGACTTGCTACCCGTAACCCCCAACGTCTTCGCCAAACGCTGCTTCAAATTTTTTTTCCCCAAAGCCAATCACTGACTCTCACATAACACTGGAGTACAAAGGAAGGACGCCTCGGTATGAATTGATATTTAGGCAGAATTACTTTAAAACGAAGAGGGAGGATGAGATTAACTAGAATTTTGGGTGTTGAGATGGACCGTCACGCTGCGGAGCCCATGGCACTGTTAAATCCTGCAGGCGGAATCCATCTGGTTTCCGTGCCTTGTACAATGCTGAGCCAGTGCCATGTAAACATGGTGAGCAAACTGCAGGCTCCCTGGGGGCTCTGTGAACACATCCTACGTGACTGGAACACACCGTGCGTGGAAAGGATTTAATTGCTGCGCGTTTGGAATGGGCGCATCGCTTCCAAGCGCCAGCGCCAAAAGCAAATTGAGCAGATCGCAGCAGCACCCTGCACGCGTGCGTGGCTATCAGTAACACCTCCTGCTGATCACGGACGAACGCTGTGAAAATCCTGGGAGCAGCTGCAGATCACGTTCTGGAGCCAAGATGATTATGCTCTTTTCTCAGGGCCGGGAGAACTCAGCTCCAACGCCGTGACCAGCACAAGGCGCCGTGGCAGCCCAGCACGCGGCGTTCTGCTGTTAGACGCCACGTGGCTCATGCAGGAATTCAGCTCCCTGCAGAGACCACGTATCTGAGGAGCGCCATCCCACGTTTGCTGCCCCAGCTTAGCAATAATTTTTATTTCGCGTGGTTTCTCAAGCGACTATTTATCAATTTCATGGGACTTCTTGGCAGCTGCCCTTCACCAAGCTGCAGCCTTCGAATCTTCTACAATGTACTCACATTTGGATCTGTTTCACAACTGAGCTTCCACAAATGATATGCTTTTTTCTCCTAGCTTGTAGAAAATTGCACCATTTGTCCCAAAGTTCAGATTTTACCTAAATACCCAGCAATGTCCTAATACACGCTGTCCAGTTTTCAGCTCCTAGTTTTCCAGTGCTGCTCTAAACCACATCTTTAGGCATTAATTTTAGTGGGAATTTGGCATCTATCCTTTGGGACCTGGGCCTCAGTATCCAAAATCTGGCAGTCCTGCCTCCAAATTGAGATGTACCGTGGCCGAGACCTATCAGCAAGCACATCTCACATGCATCTCAAAACCAGATGTCCTGAGTTGCTGAGACATTTTGTTCAGATGTGAAGACATTTATGCCTCAGTCACTTTCCAGAGCCAGATCTGACAATTTCAAAACATCAGGGACTATTCCAACATGAGTAGCCAACAGTTTTGGAAGGAAATCAGAAGAACAGTGAAAAAAAAAAAAAAAAAAAAAAAAAGGAATGGGTGGACCCCCTTCTATGCTGGTATGTTTACATTCTGCATGACTTGCTTCCTAGGCAAATAATAATGGGTGAGAAGGAAGGAGCAGCATGGGGAAAAGTCATGGGAAAAAAACAGCAAGAGCGTAGAAAGCGCGTGGTGGGAAGACAGGGAAAAGGGAGCTAGGAAGGGCCAGATGTGGGAAGGAAGAGGAGCAGATGGATCCCACCAGGGCAGAAATTATGCGTATAGAAAACCCTGGCACAGAGGAGGTGTGACCAAAAGGAAGATCTTGGGATTCTGACAGGAGGGGAAGGGCTGACAGGAAGACAGAGCCACGGCAAAAACAGAGCGTGATGTCCCCAGGAAGGGGCTCCTGCTACCAGCGGGAAGCATCCACCTGCTGCCGGCGGGAACGGTGCTGAACCCTCCCACCTCAGGGCTGGTGAGAGCTCTGCCAGCGACACTGGATTTTGTGAAGTTTCGCCCTCTATAGCAAAAATTGGAGCACTAAGGCGCGGGCACCAGACCAGCAAGCGCTGCACGGGACAGCTGTTGGCTACGGCAGGAGCCCAGCCTGCAGCAGCACGCGGGCTCGGCTCAGAGCCCACCGACACACGGAGGCCTGTGGGGAGGGAGGTGGTCCGTAGGGCACGTTTCATTCCCATACAAAACCTCACTTGGGAAACGTTCCCTCTGCCAGCATTACCTCCCTCTGCCAAGTGCTGTGCACGAGGAGGTGAGAACCAACCCTCTGCTGATGATGACGGAGAAGGCGAGGAACGGGCAGCGGAGCCAGCCCTCTTGTGCTGGTTTCTGTTGGGAAGGATCCACGCAGACATTGGTGAACCTGGAAATCTGGACCACGAGGAGTCAACGCGAGTTTCAGTCCCTCCACGCTGAGGGACAGAAACGCTGTGCTAGAAACAGCCCAGACAGGCTCGTCCTTACAGAACCAGTTTACAGCAAAAGAGGAGATCCAGCGACAGAGCACGTTCTGGTCTTTCAGACTGCCACTGCCCTTTGTTTTGCGCGTTAGAGGTACTCTGCATGTCCAAACATCAAGATTCTCCCTTCCTGATTAGGTATTTTAGCCAAAAGGCCTCCACTCCAAGCGTGTCAAGTGCAGCTCTGATTTGACTAGTCACTGCAGACAGGCTTTCCCTTCAGAAAGGTCATCTTCAGCGCAGCATTACTCCATCACCCGTCCGACTGCAGGACACACCAACGGCAACGCGGCAGCACCCACGGCTAACCCCAGCTAAGCACCAGCTGCCTTCTCCTCCACCTCGCCACTTTTCATTTCCACCGCTCCACTTCCTTTGTGTATGGATTAAAGAGAAAAAATTGACTACTGGGCATGATTGATAGAACTAACTTCAAGAGGGTTGGGCTTGGGGTAGAAGGTTCTGACGTTTAAAGGGAACAAAATAGCCTTCATCCTGTCCCCACGCTCCAAGTAAAAGCACAGTCACAACAAATGGCCCCTTTCTGCAGTTCAGAAGATTTCAGAAGGTGAGGGAAACACTATCAACTTAACGTGATTACTAACAGTGCTACAGGAGAACACACATTGACTGATCCTCCTAACGAGGTTACCGACAGGGTCCCTCATTACCCACGCATTACAGAAGGGATTTAGGGCTGAGAACACAATTAGCTTCAGCAACCCTTAACACCTTACACCATAACTCAGTAGGGATGAGAATAAAAAGGGCCTGAACGTCAGAGAAGCGGTGGAGGAGTGATGGCTCTGCCCTTCGATGTGCTTACACAAAGCCTGCTGCAAAGAGGCAGAAAGTTCAGGGCCTGCCTGCTGCAGGAGAACGGATTAACGTACACACTGTGATTTTATTTTCAGCTATTTTCTTCTTTGTTCAAATCTGAGTTCAAATTATATCGAGGGTATAATCAAGGACATGATCTGGATGCTTCCGCCATACCAGTTGTACTGGAATATGATTACTGCAATGCACTGCGACCTAGTGATCGCTGGCCTTGTCTAGCAATGCTGGATTTATGTTACAGTAATACATGATGTTCAAACAGCACATCAAGGGATTCTGCTCATTTCTTTGGAAACGAGAACTCGACCTCAAGGCTGCTCCATGGATCTGTTCTGCTTGGATCTGGTCTTACTGCATGTAAAATTTGGCTCTGGATCCCACTGCACCCCAAGGGTCCTTCTGGGGAATTAACTTCATTTTTCTAACCAAGCCCTCTGGTTCATTTGACAGAAAAATGACTAAACTAGAGAGCATTCAGCACCTCATCACAAACCATTACACGCAGCTCTCAAATTCAAGGCCAGATTCCACCTTGGACCAACAAACTGCTTTAAGGTTAGCCAGCGCTGTGCTTACAAAATGCAAACTTAGATCTTCCTTTTTCTTACATGAGATTGGGCCGCAAAAGAGAATTGCATTCTTACATGCATGCAGATACAGCACGTTAGACGACGATGCCTGGCTCTTAGAGCAAAGATGCTAAAAGGTAAATGAGGGGACACAGGGAAGGACAATCTAGATGCAATCACCCAAGCTGTTTCTTTCCGGATAAAGAAACGGCCATCTCAGACTGATTTCTTGAAGGTGCATCTGAGGAAGTCCTTACAGAAAGACCACTGAGTGCTTTCAGCCTTTCTCTGTTAAACGTAAGGTTTAAATCGTCAGAAGTCAGAGCCATCAATCCACATCCAGAACCAATTAGTATTTATGACAAAATTCTTCCTAAACTGCCACGTGCCTGCCCTGCTTTGCATCCTGGTAATGCCACCCATCAAGCAGCGTTTCAGTGTTTTCAAACGTGAGACTCGCTCTTGGCTCGCTGTCCTCTTGTGACTCCCAAAGCTGACCACACCTCGGTCCCACCAGGGCAGGGAAGCAAGAACTGGCTGCAATTTCTGGCTGAGGCAGTACAAAATTCACTCCCTTCTTCCAGAGAAAGTGGAAATGCCAGCAGTCAAGGGGAGGGTTGCTTTGGGATGTTTTTGTTTGTTAGGGAACTGCAGCTAAGGGCACGTGTGGTGCAGGCCAGGGTTAGATGAGGGATCTGGGGGACTCTGAGCAGCCCCTAGAGGGGGGATGAAGGCTGGAGCCAGGTCAGACTGCAGCTCAGCCCCTGCTTGGAGTTGGGACCGCTGTTTGGAGCCTTCCTTGCAGGGCAGGGGACTAAAGAAACATAAGAGCAGACTGATAATCCTCTCCTAAAAAGGGAGAGGAACAGACACCTGCACTGCCTGTTTGGTGTCCGAGGGTCTGAATAATCTCAATCCTAAATTCAGATTAGTTCAGGCTATTTGCTGAATCCTAATTAACTTTACATGCTTACGAGACTCTGCCAGAAGGACTGTGCGTTTTGAGATGATTGTTTCTGGTGAATATCTGTCCAGCTATTGAAAGAGCCCTGTAAACTAATACATGTTCCGCTGCAGATTTTAACTAAACTGCAAAATGCTTGTTAAGAATGCAGCCTTTCTTCTGTGAAGAGATAGCATATTCTTTGAATAGAAGAGATAGCATGCTCTGGACAGCCTCAGGTATATTATTTTGTATAATTTGATTCAAAAGGTAATTTTCACCTTACGCATGCATGAGAAATATTCTACATTTTTTAATATTTTAAAATGTGACCAGGGGCAGAGATCAGTTTCAAAATTCATTACATGGGAAATTGTTTTATTATCACGTGCTTGCCTCAAAACATCCTGACCCCTCATTGCTACCTTCAGCATTTATACTGTTGGAAAAAACAGAACGTGACACGAGGCGTGTTACCAAACACAAGGACAAGCTGTGAAATCCTCTCCTGGGGTAAAGTGCCCTCTGTTGAAACACAGGCATATGGATTTCTGTAACCAACATCACCCACGTGTCCTGTGTAGTGCAGCCAGGAGAAAACAGATGCTCCAGCAAGATGGGCAGTCTGTATCATGGAAGTGACTCACCAGCACCCTCACAGATTGCCCTCAAACAGTAAGGGCCTCAGCATCTAAGGGGATTGGCCCTCTTTGATCCCTCCTTCCCTGCCCCTCTGACCCCAACAGCAAATTCCCACCAGCTTCAAAAAAGGAGAACTTGATCGGCAGCCAGTAAGGGACAGCTACTGCAGCTTTTGTTTTCACGTTGTGCAGAGGCCATTTTTGCAGATGGAAGGCTGGTAATGAAGGCTCCTATTATGCTGTGAAATACCAGTCTTAGGCAGGAATTAAACGAGTAACAAAATCACAAGCCCAGTTTAAACAGTCAAAACAAAGGGTAAGCAAAACATAAATGTCACGATCAATCCCCTTATTTCAAGCTTATGCTGTGGGGAGCATGATAAATATCGCTTAACTTCCTCCAAATCCTCAAGCAAACAACAACATCCAAGTGCAGTGTCATTTATCCGTGTTGACAACAAAAATGAAAGCAACTTTGCCAGTGCACTAGAAAGAAAGAAGCTCAAAACAGTTGATAAAAACAAATTCACAGACATGGATAGCTGAAGCTCAGAGCAAGCGATAAAAACAAACCCACGGCCACGGGTAGCCTCAGCTGACCTCCTGCCCCACACCAGGCAGAGAACACCAACACCCCTTGCTGCCTCGAGCCCTGCCTGAGCCTCAGCACGCACTAAATAGACCCTTATCCTCCATTCAGGGCTTTCAGACGGACCATCTCAACAGCGAGCTTGAATATGCTTTCTTTTTAAAGCTCCACAGAAGCGAGCAGATAATTTTATAAGCATTCCCCGGGAAAACATGCAATTAAAAGTACAATACAACATAGCCACCTTCCACCACCAAAGGCCAGCTCAGCCATTAGGAACAAACAGCTGCAGAACTGTCAGGGTTTCAGCCCTCCTCCGCTGCTGTAACCGCTGATTTGAAGTTCTTCATCTCATCGTAGACAACAATGTTTTGAGCACATTTCATAGGAAGAAGTCCTTCCTATATGCAAAGGCTCTGAATGAGACTGTGTAATGTGCAGTGATGCACAATTGCGTTAATCATACATAAATTACTATGATAAACAAAACCATAGCTTTTGTCTCACTGTGAAAATAATCCCCCTCCTATCACCTAAGAGCTGGGGAGGGGGGGGGGGTTTCTGCAACCCCTGTCCTCTCCCCGGCAATCCCTGCTGCACAGAGGGCCAAAGGGACCTCCAGGCACTGGGGCCAGCAGGAAGAACGACATCTGCACACGTGGACAAGGGCTGATCCCCCCACGGGAGAGGGAGCAGGCAGCAACCAGCCAGCCCATTTGAAGCGAGCCATTAGAAGGAAGCAGTACCCAGAACATTGGTTAACACCTAGAACTAGCCCACAGGATGCCCTGATTCCTCAACAGTGAGTGAAGCACCCCCAGCTGAACTCCTAGCCATGGGACATAAACAGCTGTAACCAAGTTTTGAAAGCAACTCACAAGAGGCAGCTAAAATAAACCTCAGCACAAAGACAAAGGTAACACAACAAGCAATCGACCAGGCCATCGGAGAAAACGTTTCTCTGGGAGCGCCAGCTGATCTTTGAAACTGAAGCACAGCTCACCAGTCAACGCTTCCTTCCACTTCCTGTCAGAGACCCCTCCCTGTAAAGCCCTCTGGTACCTACTGGCCACGTGTTTGCAGGGGCCGCTTCAACAAATCAGTCAGTCATTGGTACCTGGCGTGCATCGCGCTTAATGAAACCGTCTTCTCCTCCATCACCACAGAGCAGAAACAATCCCTGCAGGGTAAGTGATGCAGCATCTCAGCAGCTGTGCTACCCATCGAGAGCAGAGCTACAGAGATCATTGCAGAGCCTTACATAATCCTCAGTTTAACGCCAGCCGCCTATCTCGCTAGAACAGTTTGCTTGATTGACTCCTGGGTTTCGACAAGCTTAGATTCATTTCACAGAACTCATGCCTGTTAAAGTTTTTTAGAAAGCTACCCAAGGCCGTAACTAGTCGGGAAGTTTACAAGCTGAAAGGACTGAACTGACCAGTGCAAGATTCTTACTCGTCTTTAAGTTTTCTTTCCCATCTAAGCTGGCAGGGAACAGCTCTGTCTGAGCAGCTACAAAAACAAGGGTCGCAGAGGCAGGAGATTTGTTATGTCTTAGTACTAGCAAACCCAAAAGTAGGTTAAAGAGTTTAGGAACCAAATCTTCCATTCAAAACCTACAGTGACATCTTAAGTCACTCTGTACACAGAGTGCCAGCACAGACCCCAGTACCTGTTGTGCAGAACAGTGCAGCGCCAGCAGCTAACCGATTCAAAGCGAAGCACGCTCACCTTCTCCAAAGCTTAGATGCTCAGATCATCACCGCAAGCAAAAAACATCAGCTATTCAGAATCCGGACACTACAGCTCACTTTTCCTGACGGTGGCTGCTTTCACAAACGGGATTTAACTGAGCAAGCACATTTTCACAGCGGCACGATCAAGCCAGGTACCAAAACCTCTGCAGGGCCAACAGCCACAAGGTGCCCCTGAGCGCCTCCAGGACGGCGGGGATCTGGCAAGACAGACCCCAAGCATCGTGGTGCCTGAGAATCTGCTTGAAGACACTACTTCACCAGTCAGGGAACATCAGCACCAGCACAAGAGACCTTGGAACAGACCACTCATGTGCCCATGTCCGACAGCTACTGTTACGAAAGCAGTGGGCATGTTGTTTCTGCATCTTTCCTCTTACAAATGGTGATTTTTTTTTTTGCCAGATCTTGAAATTTAAGGAAGACAAATACTTAAGCATCAGGTATGTTTACTCAGTTTTATTAGACAAGTCAAAAAGAAAAGTAGGATATGTTTTAATATGTCATCTCAAGAACCTGACAACCACAGAAAAACAGGAATAGTGTTTACAAAAGTTACAAAAGCTGCACTGCATTCTGAATTACAGGAAATGTGATTAACTGACAAAGAAGCTTTATAAAAATGCAGTAACAGATTTTCAGCTGGTTACGAAAATGGGATTTCCATGTATATGCATTCACAAAATCAGCACAGTATCGAAATTAAGGCACTTTGGATACACAGTATTCACTTCCACACAGGAAAACAATTTCAGAGAAACCACAGTAAATTGCTACTGGTAGATGGTGACAGCATGCCCAGTACTGGCCATCAGAGCACCAGATTCGTGTGAAGGAGTGAAGCTCTTGACAAACAAACCAAAAAACCATAGACATTGGGAATTTTTTTTACCCTATTAAACACTGAAGACTCATTCAAGCAAATTTACTTCTAAAAGAGGTCAAGGAAGAATTTCATGATTTAAACATCGTTAAATATAACTTTAAAAGTTAAACACTTTAAAACAAAAGTCCACAGTGAAAACTGTATGAAGCTCACATTAAGCATCAGTGCATGTAGCTCCTTCAGAAGAGGTCTGGCCCTTCTCCATCCACTATCCACCCGCCGCTTCACGAGGCACCCACCAACCACGGAAATACCCAAAGGAAACACAGTGCAGAGTATTTTCCTCAAGAAGCAATGCCTCCGCAGTACTACACTAGAGTTTCCAGTCCTCACTTCAGATTGTCACGTGTTTGCTGCCTGCATCCCAGCCCCTCCCTGCCACATACGCACACTGCTTACCAACAGATGGAGGAAGCTTCTACAACAACTAGTCTTTAAAGAGAAATTGATTACAGCTGGTTTTGGTTTTTGTCTTCTTTTACCCCACTGTCTCAGAAGCAGAATTTCAGTGGTAGTGGAGTAGTCCTGTAGACTTTTCTCACAGCCTTCAGTACACAATTGCTAAGGAGTGACAATACACTGCAAGCACACTGGAGTTTTAGCAGGAGCTGAACACAACGGCTAGCAGTGACTGCAGGTATGTGCGGGGTCAGGCACTTCAATAGCATGTTGCTGTTGTTTTACTTCACTAACTTGAATGAAAAATGTCATGGTATAGGGAAAAACAATGAATTCTTCAAAAAAATCAAAGCAGGACCTCTGTGCAGAAACTACCTTTGCTCTAAACAATTTGGCTAGTAATTAGAACAAAACTTCCCCAACACTACTTTAGGAATCAGTAGGATATGCCAAATTTCGCTTGAAGTCAGGAAACTGTCAGACAACTTGTTGACACCCAGCATCTTTACAAGCATGTTCCTGCCATGTCTGTGACAAAGCATTAGCATCCAAAAAACATTAGCAGGGAAAAAAAAAAAAAAAATGCTTCCTGTAATGTTAACTCCTCTTTTACAAGAATGACATTGGAGACATGCTTCACTATAAACTACAGCTGCTCAGCACTGAAGCAATCACCTTACACACATCTGAAGTTTAAACCATGTAATTAACAGTTTTCAACCTGATGAAATACAAGAATTATTTTCCTTCCTGGAACACGATATTCTACAGTCCTACTGGAGTGATGCCACATTCCTCACTTGGACCACAGGATGACTTTGTACCTTCTTCTAGGGCCCTGAGCATGAACAAGAAAACAAGTGTCGGAGCGCTGACATAACATTCGATGTCTTTTTTAACCCTTGCTCTGCGCAGCTATCCACAGGACACCATTTTGCAGTACACCACTAATCAGAGCTGGGAAGACAGCCTCAGCAGTGCCACACAACTTAGTGGGCAAAAGGCACTGCATGGGTGAAGCTGCCACGTCCTGCAGCTGATGTTATCAGCTCCTTGCACATGGTCCCTCACAGCTACGCTGGGTCATTACAAAATGTGCATTACAAAATACACACCTGCAGTCTGCTGAGCTGAAGAAGTCTCAACAGCAAAACACACCCTACACGCAGGAATTCCACTTCTTACTTCTCAGAACAGGAATCTCCATGTCCATTTTCCTGGGACAGGATAAGCTAACATGTCTCTTCCTTTGCCCCTCTGCAGATTACTGAAATGTCTTCTAGAGTTAGGGTTGCACCAGAATGCATTTTTATAAAATTACATGCCTCCATAAATCAAAGGATTCAGCGAGCCAAAACAGTCATAAAGGTTACTTTTCTAAGTGAGATTATGCGAATGTTTACTAGGATAATGCCATCAGAAAAATATAGTGTTTTCATTTAACAATCTTTTCTCACAGACAAGAAATAGTAGCTGAGGAAGTGTGTTTTCAAAGCAACGAGGAGATAAGCCCTACCAGCAGCACACTCCCTTCTTCGCAGTTCAGGCATTCCACGCATAAGGGTACAGAGCTGCAGACGGCATGGTGATTGTAAGTGTCCTGAGAGTAGTTTCTTCCCCTGTGAGCCTTCACAAGAGGAGCAACGTCAACTCTGAGCATTACAATGTATTAGGTTATTCCCCAAATAGATCCACAGTCATTAAGCCGAGGAGGGACAACACCAGAGTATCTTAGGGGAAAAAGAACGCAGTTTCTAAGTGAACACCATAAATGGAAGAGAGGATTTTTAACCAGAGTTTTTTTTTTCTTTCATTAGGCAGTAAAAGAGTTGGCATAACCTCTGTTTGCTTTTATGCTATCAGGAAAAGCAACCAGAATTACAATTGCTCAAATGGAAAGCAAATACTCATTCATCCCTACTCAAAGCAGAGAGACCAGTCAAGTTAAGCAACAGCAAGCAGGATAATCTTTATATTGACCTATTTTGATTACATGGTTAAAAAAAGACATGCTGACCAACGTTCCATGTAGCAATGAAACTCTGGTTAGAGCAGAAGTTAATCCATATACACTGAGAGATGACTGAGAACAGGTTAATGCTTTGCAAACTTCCTCGTGGGCAAATTTGCAGTGGTGAGCCCAGCTTTCACCGAATACATGAAGACAGCTGTCACAAAGACCCTTCCCCTTTGGCTGACATTTTAAAAGCACTTTAGGATCTGATAATGTAGACCTGCGTGCAGGCGCACACACGCAGATCTCGGCATGCACGCATCCATGCTGTAACACGCACGCAGAGGATCCACGCGGCGACGTGTGCGGCAGAACATTACCAGCGTCACAGCAGGGTCCTACCACTGCTCCCAGCTAAAGTCATCTCCTCTACCAAACACAAGGAAAAAGCCTAAAATAGTAAGGAAAATGACTGCATTGCCAGCCAGCACCAGACCACAGGCTCCCCATTTGATCTGAAATGCAAGGAAACGAAACAGTCAGAGCAGTTCTTGTACGACAGGTTCAGGCCAGTTACTTACATGCATTAGATAAACTAAACGAAATACTACAGCAAGGTGCTAAAAGCATGAAGAGACAAACAATAAACACTTCTATTTATGGCATTAACAACTACTCACATTATTAATACAAGAGTTCAACAGACGGCTAATAATGCTGTGTTTTAGACCAAAATTATTACTGTGCCATACAAGTCCCTAAAACAGACCTAAGCCACAAAAAACCCAGTGAGATTAGTGCTCCCTTCTAAATACCGTGCATGAAAGTAAAAGATAGCCTTTCAAATAAATGCCAGTTGCAAGCATGGAAAACAGTACATGGCCTTAAAGGTCAACAGCTTCCTGCAACCGTCTGCCCAGCGAATCCTCCACCAACCGACATTCACTCTCACAAGGCAGAGCCATGAACCTGAGTTCCCCCTTGCGGTCACTTCTGCCTGTTCTGTTCTGTACACTTCAGGTTCTGCCTGTTGCCGGGTCCGCAACTTCAACGAAAAAGTCATGTCGGGCAAATTGTGCATTAGAAATAAATTAAAACTCAGCACACGAGGCTTTAAGCAAAACCAAAGGACTAAAGGGGGAAAAACAAGAAAACCCACAACACTAAAACATCGCTGGGCAGTCTGGGAGACAGGACAAGAGTTGTTTGCCTTGTAAAGAAACGTGACAAAATGTCACTGCTGAAGAGCAGTTCAGAAAGCAAAGAGAGAAGAAGCGAGCAGAAATTTCCTCAGATTTGAGGGGACAAAGCATGATCTTGGGCAATGCTTTGCAAACCAGGAGGACAGTTCTGGGAGTTTGGCCCTCTAGCTGTTAAACGGTAACGCGCTCCAGCCACCAGGTTTTAGCATCCTTAATGGAGCCAGCAGACATCCCGAGATAAAAATAAGGAGATGGTGCAAAAGTTGATGATAGAGAAAGGCGTGAGATGTAGGAGGAGATAACATCTTGCACTGGGCCACAACAAAGCTAGAGGAAAGCTTTTTAGTCGCGTCAGTTGTTTGCTCAAGGTCAAAAAGCAGCACATGCCAATTTCAGCAGAGCGATCATTTTTCATCAGAATCTAGAAACATCACAATAAAGAAAGTAAAGACAGGATTTACAACCAAAAGAGGCTTGCCTGGCTTAGAAAAAAACAACCATACGCTTCAAAGATTACCCTTCATAACTATTTTTTTTGTTTTGTTTTTGTTTTAAATGAGAAAACCCAGCAAGCAGAACTTACCGCTTCAACCCGCGCCAGGATTATGGGAAACCCAAAGGCAGAAACAACGATTCCCGTGGTGAAGAAATACGCCAGCTCCCTGCAGGCGCTACTGGCGGCGTCGCTGTCGTCACCCACTCTCTTCGCGATGAAGTGGGGAATGGGGCAGATGAAGTAAAATATTAAGACAAACATAGGCCAGTAAACACTGGGGGAGGGGAAAAAGGAAACGAAAAAGGAAATGCATAGTCAGCTTAGGTGGATCCTTCAACAGAAGGGATTTTCTGTTTAGGAAAAGTAATTACAGCAGCTGCAGTTGTGGCCTGAGAAGTGGCTCAAGCGATTTAACGGCAGGCTTTCACCAGAAGGGGCAATCCCACCTCCCTTCCCCGGCACACAGGGACCAGCGCTGCCACGGCCTCGCACGGATCACTCTCCCACAACCAGCGTTTGTTTATTTGACATTTGCATCCCCTTGCCGACTCAGCTCACGCCACCACCTCTCCGAACCCACGGCCGCCATGCAGAGGTGTGCGCCAGCGGGACGGGAACCAAAAACTCTCCCAAATTAGAGGGACGCTGGTGTACAAACAAGCCAGCTACGAAGGCACACCCTGGATCTCCGTGAGCACTCCCTGCAGCTCCTTCAGCTGGATTTGGAGCCGGAGTGCCGTGCCAGAGGGGGAGCCGTGAAGGAAGGAGCTGTGAGAGGCTACGAGGGGCCGCTGAGCCAGCAGGCACCGCTCTTCCTGCGAAGGGCAGCGCTGACTCCAGTCATTTTCGTGGAAATGAGGGTGCTGGCCAGGGAGGGGCTGTTTAATCACAACAAAGCACCGCGACAGCCGCCGGAGAGCAGGCTGGAGCCCAGTCCGACGGGGCCAACGCCGCCCCCAGCAGCCGCGACAGGGCAGGCTCTGCAAACGAAGGCAGCCCGCTCACCCGTAGTACTCCAGGGCGCAGCCCAGCATCAGGAACGTCAGCCCGATGGCTCCGCTGAAGGACAGCCCCACGAGAGCTGCAACGGCACAAGGCAGGCGCTGAGGCGCTGAGGCGGTCACCGCCCGCCCGCCCCTCCCGCCCCGCCGCG
>VXAV01008248.1:74251-107433 GCA_013399715.1 Alectura lathami
CCGCCAGCCGCCCGTCGCCATGGTTACGGGGCGGCGTCGCGCTGCCCGCGGTCCGGCCGCGCGGCCGTTGCGTGCCGTGGGTGCGGAGGTACCCGGGGGTAAATCCCCCTGCGTTTGGGCGCAGGCACCATTCAAACACACCAGGGCTGTTTCAGAGAGCCAGCAGTCGCTGCCATGGTGCGGGCTGCTCCTGAAGAGCCCCGTTTCCAACCCCAAACCGGGCCCAGCTGGCTGCTGCTCTCGTACTGCCAGATTACCTTTTCTAGGTGAGCGTTTTTCAGCCGTTCTGATTTTTGTGGCCCCATCGTACAAAGGGGAGGTGCGGACACAAAAGCCACTTTCCCGAGGTACAACCCACCTCCACCTCCCAGGCAGGGTTTTCTTTAGCCAGCTCCTGCTGTGGCCTGTTGCCTCTCGTTCTACATCTGGGCTGAAAACAGGCAAGTTATTTCCCAGAGAAAACCCAGAAAATGTTAATACAAGCTTACAGCTACTGCCAACGTACGCTGCTTTTGTACCTACTATGAATCACTTGTTCAAAAGGAACCCCAAAATGTAGAAGCAGAAGACTAACTTAACTTGCTTAACTTGGGCCGAAGGGTATTTCTCTCAAGCAAGAAAAACTGCATCTTTTCCCATTGCAAATTGTCTCAAAGCTAAGCCCTTAACTATTCTTTTTTATCTGCTTGCAGCGACAGGAACTTTGTTCTTCCTTTAGCTTGTTTGCTCCCGAGGAAATCAAGGCTCTAGAAACAGGAATGTTTGTCTCCAGCGGGTAGCTCCTGGTGACCCGTGTGTGCACAAGCATCCCTCAGCCCTGCACCAGAGGAGCACGGAGGTGTCGGTCAGACCCGGCAGAAAATGCAGGCAAAACACGTTCCATCCACACGAAAGGATGCGTTGTTGCTCACCCAGCACTGACAGAGAGACTACCCTGGACTGTGCTGAGAGCAGGACGGTAGAGTTCCCCCACCCACCACAAGCACAAAACATGCCTGAACGTTAATTTGAGCTTTTTAATGTATATACAAATGTCTTAGACCAGTCACAATTTCATTGAGTATATACTGTATTTACAAAAATTACAATAATTTAGTCAAACAGTAAACCTGAACATTGATAACCTCTGTCACTACCAGATATGACGAGAAATTTTTTTTAGTTAACTATTTTGATATACATACCTCCTAATACTTTCATGCATCCATAAAAACATTAGGGATGAAGTAATCAAAGTTTAAGTGGGGTAGGGTTTCTTTTGGTAGATAAAGTTTAATGATGGATTTGTAGTTCGTGAACGTACGAGTATCCAGAGTTGTTTGCCATGACAAACTTGATACAAAGCTAACATAGTTTTCATTATTAAAAAAAAAAAAAGTATGTCGTAGTAATGAGATCCTTTTCATTATATAGGCATAGGTCACAATATCTACAAATGTGAATGAGAAACAATAAACCAACAAATCACAGGAACATGATTCACATTCCAGTTATCTCTTTAAATAAGACAAGCACATACTGGATCAAAACATTAATAAATAACATCCAGTTTGTTACTATTATCTGCAGGTCTTTTATATAAAAGGAGACCTACGCGTTGGTTTCACGTTTTCAATTAATGGCAGTAAACAGTGGACCAATACAACAAAAGGATGGCTTCTATACAGAAAGCAATGTACTGTGACACACTGTCTTTGCAGTAGAAGTTTTGCCACTTGAAAATTTAAGTGCAACAACAAGTGGATTGTCTTTAAAAAACACCAGCTTAAAGACTCACATCAGATGGCAACCTGTTCCTTGAGCAGCAAATACAAATGATTTCCTGCTTATCTCCTCCATGTACCTGCCCTGTCAAAGCTCGAATACAGGTACCACGGGTTGGTAAAGAAACTGCTAGCTTCGGTGATTCTACCAAAGGAGAAACTCAGACTGGGGGTAACGACCATACCGTGGTTTTAACTCGGGATGATGCTTCAGCATCAAAGATATTTCATTACGATATTATTGCTTTGGTCCAAAATAAACTTCTCAGATAAGCAATGTGCACTGTATTTCCCTCAAAAATCAGACCTGGCCCACAGATGTCTACACGACAGCTTGTGCACCGTGGTCTGAAAAGTGAAGTTGCAACAGGCTGCATTTTGCCAAGAGCCTTGGCCAAGTGCTCTGGAGCTGATAAAGGCATAGAGGTGATGCAGGTGGGCTGGAAAAAGTCTTCTGAATCCACAGGAGGAGAGGTGTTACCTACAGCCTAGGAGGTTTCTAAACCTTGCAGCAGAGTTGTAGCTAGTTGGTATTTCGTTTGTTTGATGGCTCCACGCTACCGGTGAGAACTCCACGGGAAATGCACATGCTCATTCTTCCCTTTTACAAAGGTGGAACCACTCTTCCCCCCAACTCACTGCTCCCCACACCAGCTGTGTATCCAGCCAACGAGGTGCTGTTTAACATCAACTACTTGTTGTTTGCTTTAAAGACACTTACTCCATGACGCTGAGGAATTTTTTCCACACATTTCACTGCGGGACTGTGAGGTGAAGTACAGTGTTAATGCATAACGCAGCAGTAAGCTGCCACACTGATCTACCCAGGCTTCAGCTTTGTCTCTACTCAGGCATACTACGCTGTATGAGCAATTAAGCAGCAAATGGTGACTGCTAGAAGTGTGCCTAAACCACATCTGAGCACTTAAATTTGATAAAGTTTGATCCAAACCTAGGAAGAAAATACGTCAAAGTCTGGGCTTCACCACCAGTCACAGAACTCAAGTCAAGTGTTGCCATGTCACATTTCACACCGGGGGAAAAAAAAAAAAAAAAAAGAAGAAACAAAAAAAAGTAGGAAATTCATCAGCTACACTGTGTCAGAGACAGAACAATTCCACCTTTTCCCAGAGTGTTTTCTCTGGCCCCACTGGAATCCAAAGGGGGAAAAAAAGTTACAAGAAACTGTAGCCCCGTGGCTCTCATATGGCAAGCCAGGTGGCTAGAGTTCCTCTGAGCTCAGGGTTCTTGAAACAAGTATAAGGAAACCTTTCTCTTGCTCTTCATGATAAGTATTAGGCTCTTAGTTTTCTGAAACGTCTGAATTTCCAGCCAGAGTTTGGTTGATCTGTGACATTTGTGACAAGAGACTATACAAGCACTAGCACAGGTCTGTAGTGGAGACTGAGCAAATACCTAATACAAGGGTTTTTGTCCTTGGTTTTCAAATTCTGACCAGGCATCATTTAGCTCCATAAATATCATCTTTGCATATTGTTCGTATGGCTGCCCCGTAGCCTGGAACAAAAACAGAAACAGGGATATCACACTCCTGCAAGCCTCCCTGCAGCCCACACTTCTCAAGCCTGGCTGCCCACTGCCCTGAAAGCCTCAGAGCCTGCATTTCCTTCTAGGAGGAAGGGTCACCAGCGCAGGGTTTCCCAGGTTGCGGCACTGCACAGAGGCTGGCAGCAAGACCAGAAGCCACAAGTCTGGTACAGATTCCGTGCTTCTTCCATTTTGGAAATTTGATTTTAGGACCCCCGCCTCTAGCAGGCACGCCGTTCTGGACTGCCATTCCCACAAAGACAGCTCAGAGTCACGGTGAGGGTCAGAATCTCTGCCGCCCAGAGCAGCTTGTCCCAAGCACAGACTTGTGGCTGGGAACGGTTACAGATCTCACCTTTAAGAAAGCGAGAAAAATCTTCAACTAGCATGTTTCTACGAAGTTGTTTGTACCAATTAATCAAGCAATCGCATTTAACACTTCATAATTAACCCTACTCTCGAGAACAGCGACAGTTTCTGAACAACACGAAGCAGGAAAACCTCACCTTGTCGGGGTGAACGACAAGCACTGCCCGCCGGTAGACCTTCTTCACTTGCTCTGGCGTTACCAGGTCTGCCATGCTCACAGGCTTCCACTTGGTCTCCCCCGCCCATAGCACAGTATGCATCGTGGACAGCAGGGCTCTTATGTTTCTCTCCTTCCCTTCGATCCACTCCAGGATCTGAAGAGAAGAACGTGGACCTCAGTTTACGCCTTACATTACGTATTCCCGGAGGAAAGGTTTCTACATTTGAACAGCAATGACTCTAAGGAGCATCGCACGTTTCTTTCCAGGCTTCAGAAAGTCTTTGGGAGATGTCTGTCAGTCTGTCCTTTGCCTTTAGTTTTTCTATCACCACTTGAAAGCTGAGACACATCCAGGGCAACACCCCCGCCAGAAGTACCGAGCTGGCCCGCTCCTAAGAACTCTTCTGAACAACCGTTAGACGGAACGGGCAAAAGATAAAAGCAATGACTAACTGCGTGGCCCTTCAGCAACCTTAACTGCGTACCTGAAAACATGCCTGACTGGAACTCTGCTGTGGATGCGTGTCTTCAGAAGCCTTAACTCTAGACACGCACAGAAGATTTGCACTGAAGCTTGGCTTCGGTACAAATCCTTTCGACCCCTAAGTCAGAAGCCTCGATTCTCCCCACGTGCCCGTGTTCGATCTGTAGTGTAGCGCTCAAACGAAGCAGCAGGTAGCCCCCTCCCCTATAAGATGCAGCCCCCCTTAGTGGTTGCCATCTTATCCCACCGCTGCAGAAGGGAAGGAGGACAGCGATGCAAACATGAAAACCAGTGTGTAAACAGAGCTCCAGGCTGAAGAAGTGACTCAGTGGAAGAAAACGCACCAGAGCAAAGTGTCTTAGGGAGGGAGAAGCAGACGGATGCTTCAGGAACGCTGCAGTTTGCCGAGGGGACAGTGCTGCACACGGTAAGCAGCGGCACAGGAACGGCTGAAGCTGTTCAGCACAGGGAGTGAGACACCCACGCCCAGCTGACAGCCGGACTGCTGGCCAGCTCAGTTACACGTGGCTGACGTTAGCGTCCGGTGTGGTTGCTGGCACACGCTTTCCAAAGGTTAACACCTTTCCAAAAATTAAAATAGATAAATAAATAATAAATAGTCACTCATTCTGTTTTTCTGTTTTCTAGAGGTTTGCTTGGCTTTTGCTTTGGGCTCTCACGCTCAGTTCTGCACCCTTCTGTAATTATAATTTGTGTCTTCATACTCCTAATGCAGAGTGGGACAGAACGAATTTCCTTCCCTCCATAACAGACCTGTAGCTCAGCAATTTATTCAGAAGAGACGAGAGAATGCCAAAGAAGGCAAGATTAACGAGAGAGTGGTTTACTTCAATTAGCTGTGCCTGCTAATCAGAGCTGGAGTGATGTGGCAGAGCAGCAGCCATGACGGCAACACCGAGCAAGCCACTGGTGTTTGCCACAGTCTGGCTTTCCGTATCTACAGGGGGGCTACAGGAAAGAAGGGGGCAGCCTCTTCAGCAGGGTCTGTTGGGATAGGACATGGGGAAATGGTTTCAGACTGAGAGAGGGGAGATTTCGCCTGGATATAAGAAAAGAGTTTTTTACCCTCAGGGTGGTGAAGCACTGGCACAGGGTGCCCAGAGAGGCGGTGGCTGCCAGGTCCCTGGGGACCTCCAAGGTCGGGCTGGATGGGCTCCGAGCACCCTGACCCTGCTGTGGGTGTCCCTGTGCCCTGCAGGGCGTGGGGCTGGGGGGCCTTCACAGGTCCCTTCCAACTCAAACCATCCTGTGATTCTGTGGCTGAGGACAGAAATGCATCCTCGGAGTTTTAATTGCATTCCAGATGACCTTCACATCTCCAGGCAAGGTGTGAAAATGTATTATGTGAACAAACAGCAGGAAGCTCGCACTTTCTGCCCCAGGGCAATCTCATTATGAGGGCAAGGTCCCTCATTTGGTCAAAACCTGGGTGTGGAACAAGGACAGGCAGAGATGTTCGCTGCTGTCTCATCTGGCTTGTTTGTAGGAAGCTACTTCAGAACAGAGGGTGTTATTTATTTTATCTTATTTTTAGAAAACAAACTCAGTTGTTTCTCTGCGTGGTATCTCTCCTTCTGACAAGATAGTGGAGACTCTTCCAGATGTTCTCCAACACCTGCAGTTTCTGACTTTGTTCTTCTGGTCACGCTGTCTCACTGCTATCTGGGAGCACAGCAGCTGACGATGCCATCAAGTTTAGACACCTACTTCATGGGAAGCAAGCACGAGAGATACCATGTGGTGCCTGGGATCCAGCAGCGCTGTGGAGGATGTGTGCTACAGCAGGTGCTAAGCCAGGGGCATGGCTTCTGGCACGAGACAGCCTTTCTGTTTGCTCAGCTGCCTCCACGTGCAGGAGGGCCGGTGACTTACTGCCCCCTCCCACCCTTCAGGGAGTGTTCAAGAGCATCCAGCACGATGAGAATGAAAGATGAGTGATGGTAAGAGCATAAACAAGAACGTTGCTTACTTTTAGTTTTTCAGGGTCCATCTCCTTAGCCATTTCTTCTTTTCTCATCTCAGCTATTGTTTTGGGTCCCTTCTTGTCCTTGTGAGCATTAAAACCTTGACCAGATAACAGATCTTCGAAATCTGCAGACACTTTTGGTTTTGAGTCTTGAAAAGCAAGAAGAAGGTGTTCTCACAACACAGGCTTATTTAACACCGCTTCTGTACCCAAGCTACCCCCCCCCCGCCCCGTCACTTGTAGCAGTCTCCCAGTGCAGGTGAGTGTGCAGGTTCTCACCAAAGAGGTATAAAGCTAACGCTACTTTTGAATTATTATCATCAAAGCTCATTTGTAATCCAGGCTTTCCTAAATACTAGCATGCTTCAGAGTCTAGGACAGGATGAACTTTGTATATCATCAAATCTCCGGCGTGACTTGCTCACCAGACTCTGACCTGTTTTGGCGTCAAGCATCAGAGCAGTGTTACAGAAAGCCAACCGTTCGGACGCCGAACTCTGAAATGCTTACCAGCATTAGCTGCTCCTTTTCCACGTTCGTTTTGTGCCCCCGGCATTGCTGAGAAACTCACGTTGTAGTTGGGCTTGTTCTGGGGAGAGGCGTGGGGCATGCTTGGCTGGGCCTTGGGCTGTGCCTGCTGCCAGCCGTAGCCAGCGCCTTGCTGCCAGCCGCTGCCGCCCATGGGCTGGGGAGAGGGCTTCTGCGGCGAGGGGGGGAAGCCTCCGCCCATGCCCGTCGGCGTGGTTGGCTTACTGGCAAAGGAAGGGCCACCTGCACGGCGAGGGGAAAGGAGAGATGGTGTGCATGAACAAACAGAGCAGTGACTCACCTCCCCAAAAGGGAACCTAAACAGAAACCCCCAAGCAGCTGGCTTCTGCTGCCAGCTCTGCCACAATCTTACTTTTGCATCATCAAACAAAGCCCCTCCAACTTGCCTGTCTCTGCCCTGCAGGCTGCTTAAAAGACAGCACCTGCCTTTGAAGGCGGCACAGGAATCCGAGGAGCAGCTTGGCGGGATGCAGCAGGGAAAGCCGCCCACAGCTGGCTGGGAACCACCGCTGCCGCGTGTGACAGAGGCACCATCACGTCGACACACGTTGGAACAGCACCTCGCTACGCCGTGCGGATGCAGCACTATCCCCCAGAGTGGTGTGTCTCGGCACCTCACGACTTTAGGGGATGCTCCTCTGATGTAGTTTGTGGTGGGTGGTATTCAGTGCTAGTGCTTTTTTCTTTGAGACTAATATCCACACTCAACTTCGAGCTCTGGAATATGTCATGGAAAGCGGGCCAAGTGCTTTTGATTTAGTTATGAACAACAAAAATGTGGCTGAGGGTCCTGTGGACGCCAAGCCGTTTGTTTTTGAACGCCGTAGCTTTGCTACAGAATACATGCTTTAAAAGCACCTCGACGGCTCTGACATGAGTCTTGGCATTCTTTTTATTTTGCTCCTGCAGAGCAGCTAGTGATCCAGCAGAGGGAACTGGGAAACCTAATTCCAGAACCATGCTGGTACTGACGTAAAGGAGAAGAAAAACATCAGATAAAACCACAATGGCTTGCAAAGAGCTGAGGGCAGTGACAAAGGCAAGAAAAATCTGTTTACCAGAGTCAGAGAAACCGACATGCTGGGTTTTAAGGAAAACTTAAGCCATTTGTCAGAACTGCCTTTTTACACGAGGGCTGAGAGTTTGCTGATAGTTCTGTGAGATAAAACAAGGAGAAAATGCACGGCTGAGAGCCAGGCAAACAGTCCTTCACAGCCAGGTGCAAATGAAAACGGGTTCAGTCTCCTCCTCTCCATAACACTGCAAATTGGAGGCAGATCAGTGAGGTACCACAGGTTTCCTCACAAAGGAGGAAAGTGAGCCAAATCTAGAAGGAAGAAACAATTCCTCAAGGACCCCTGCAGCTTTCAAGAGCCAGGCTCTGCTCCCAGGCACAGCTCCAAGGTCTGCAGCAACAGTTCTGCAGCTGGCGTTACACACAGCAGCATCCTTAGCCAGAAACTGCTGGTACTGAGGAGATGGAGGGTTCACTCTGCAATCCATACAGCACAGTCCCAACAAGTTGCTAGCACAGAGGATCAGGAAAAGCACAGGTTTGTGAAAACGCACAGAGAATCAGGCAGAAGGGAATGCTTGAAAGCAGCACTGACATGCAGCTAGGCTGAGAGGAGCCAAAGAGCTCTGCTGCATGTCAGATCGTGCATCCTATTTCTCTAAAACAGAGGAAGCTGGTAAATTTTTTTGTAGGGGATGCAAACCTGCTAAACTTGCTCCAAGAGACCCCAGGTCAGCAAATGGATCCAGTGTTTGGGGTTTAGGCTGATGAGTGGGAGTGCTGTGCAGGGATCCCGTAGGACTGGTGGCAGCTGACTTACTTCCCACACCTAGGCCACCTTAAAGAAAAGAAGGAAAGATAAAGAAAAAAAAAAGCCCTCAGTTTTCATCCTTACGTTTGTTGAGTGCAGCTCTCACCCAGTGCTCCATCACATAATGCTACAAGACCGACGTTAACATTAAGCATATCACTGTCAGGCTCCCGAGCAGCCTCAGTTCAGCATTGGCCCAGACTGCTTGCACTCCCACTCACAATTAGGCTCAGCAACAAGAACATTCCCCAGGCTGTCTGCAGCGACAGAGTAATTATGATGAATGGATATGTTTTAAGAACTAAAAGCCTTCAGGAAGCAAGTTTTGGTAGGACACACACTCTCCAAGCGTAGAAGGAATCGCGCTATTATTTAGCAGCATCCTAGGAGCACGCAGCACGTCCCAGGTCCTTCTCTCAGCTCTGCGCTGGAGTGAGACACAACGACACGCACCCTCCCTTAGCACCTGCCCCACCGCAGGCCCTGGTCTTTTGAGGAAAGAAACAGATTTTTGAAGGAGTTTAGCAGTCTCTAGCCAGATCCTCCTCTGAGTGACAGGGAGACCAGGACAGCGGGGGCAGAGTACCTGCTGCGGTTCAGACGGGACTAACTCAAATCCTGACCAAAGCTGTGTTGCTGTGCTCAGCAGCAGAAGGCAGTAACCCACTGTCTGCAGTCACTGGCAGCAGCTTCCACCTGCCTCTTCTCTCTCAGGGCTCACTGAGGGTTTTTCGTTAAGCGCGCTGAGTTCTTACAGTACGTACCTGGTTTGCTGGGCCAGTCCCAGCCACCTGAAACATCTGGCTGTATGGAAACCGTTGGCGTGCTAGAAGCTAAGCAGAGGGAGTATGTATAAATATCTCACAGTAACATAGCAGGAACAACACAGTCCAGAGTCTGGAAGGAGCAGGGGGCAAGGAGCAGGACAGACAGCGCAGGGCTGCGTCCGTCTACCATCCCGTAATTAGAAGGGAACTTCTGCCCCACAAAGGGCATTACAAATTTACCATTTATTCCTGATCTCATACGACACAGAGGTAAGCGGGGAAGGACACAGCTTTACAGCCTTCATTTTGTGGCAGCTTTGGGAGAAGCTTTATATACATATTTATAAAACCTTATCACCAGAATAACATAGGGTTTTGTGTTTCTGAATGCAGCTCAACCCAAGGAAATACTCTATATGCAAAGGGCAAGGACGGGGAACACAAGCACAGCAAGACAGCCCCCACAGAAATGTAAACCACACAGAAAGCAGTCTGTTCTTTAACGCTGAATCCAAGTCCGTATATCTTCCAGTTCACCCTGCCAGCTTATCATTATACGCAGACACTAGCAGTGTCATTCAATACCTCATCACGCTGGGATATCATTTCAGTTCCCTTCATTAGTGCAGCCAGCTCCAAGTGTGACCCTAATGTCGTCTTCACAGAGTTAATACCCAGTGCCTGAGTTTGGCAAAGCAAGGCAGGAAGCAGTGCCAGCAGCAGACCAGCTCCCTCCTTTGTCATTCTGACTTTCCAGGGAGACTGTCCCACCCAAGGGATGCGTGTCAGATGGTCGGACACAAACAAATCAGTATCTGAATGTGTTTCAGGCAGGGAAGGTTGCAATATTAAATTTTGGCACAGAGGGAGAAAGGGACAACTAAGGGACATTATTTTAAATGAAGGAAGAGACTAGAAGAGCCCAAATAAAAAAAATAATTACTTCTCTTAAATTAGAGAGTCAAATTTAACTGTGAATTTGGCCAGGATTGGTATGAGATTAAAGAAATCAGATACTGTTAACCAAAATCACCAAAGGACGGGCGTTTTCTCTAGCAGCCATAATATGTTCTGCTCTGTTTAGCTCAGTTAATGGTAGTCTGTGCAAAACAGACCTCATAACCACAGGAGCACGCAGGCAGACATTCTTCATGGTCTTTTCTCATGTATACAAATAGCCTATTAATTAAGTACACAACTTGAGCAGAGCAAGTCTCGTCCTACCACGCTCCAAATTATGATCATTCTTCAAGGCTAGAGACAAGAAGCCCTCTCCTGCTTTGTGGGGTTTGTGTGGTTTAGAGTCATTTCACGGTAAGCATCAGTTTGCACTTAATGGCTCCATCAGCATTTAACAGCAGCACTTCACATTTACTTCAGTTCACCAGGAGAGCCTGACTTTCTCACCCATGTGGAAGGGATCGCTGTGCACAGTTGGTGAAGGACTTCTCGTTGCCTGAAGGAAAGGATCACCGGGGACATTTGATGAGCCAAGAAAGGAACCCAGGAGGTCTGGACCAGCTTGCTTGGGGCTACTTCCAAACGGATCAAAGGCAGTTGCTGTGAAACATGTTAGAGAACACTACATCACCAACTTGGACAATGGCTGTGCTGCGTGGCCATCCGGCGGTCGGTGCCACCGATCCCAGCCACAGCATCGCTCAAGCCACTGCCTCTTGACAAAATGATAAAAACACCATTTTGTACAAGAAGGCTGGCAGGCCTTGCAAATACTTTAGTAGCTGCCGAGAAAAAGTGAAGTAAGCATACTGTGCTCTTTGAGTCACGTCAGCTCTGAACATAAAGGATTAGGCCAACCAAACTCAGGGAGGCTGCGCAGAGCCGTGCCACCAGATCGGGCCCATTCTCATTCTGCTGCTGGCACAACCAGCCACCTCTTCCAGAGATCCTCTGCGAACCTGGTCGGCTTGGACTGGGCTCTTCACCTGGTCAGTTACACAGGATTTTTACTTGTCCTCCTCCGTTCACTTAACCCTCCAAGAGACCCCTCCTTCTAATTCAACCATTCCTTCTACCAGCCTGACTTCAATCTCTGGAGCAACAAAAAACAACAATAATTTAAAATCTTCTTATATTGCCTACCACGCCTGCTGAATGAGCAGAAACACCGTATTTCATAGCCCAAGACCAGCATCCTAGCCCCAAACCCCTGAAGTTAAAACAAAATTCAGCCGAAACTACCGTAGGTATAACCAAGACCCAAGTAGCCAGAGTTCTGTTTGTTTGTTTTTTGGCGAATGTATATTCGCCTCAGACACCTTACTGGACACGCAGTAAGCGCAAAACTGATGACCTCCAGCGGAGCAGGCAACGTGCAATGGCTCCTGCCTCGGAGCGGAGGAGCTGGCTGGCCCCTGGGGTCCCTCTCAGCTCTTGGTTCCCACGAAAGAAGTGTACCCAAAGAGGAAAGCAACAGCCCCAGCAGATCGCTCGAGCACGGGCCCCACGTCAGGCACGGGGCAGAGCCAGCATTACCTTCTCCCACCCGTGGGGACGGGGACGCCGAAGCCGCAGAACGCCGAGGAGTCGACTGCACCGATCCCGGCCCCGCCACGTGGAAGACCTCCTCGGCAGCGCCCTGACCCTGCGAGCCCGGCCCGCCAACCCCAAAGAGATCGCTCAGCAGGTCAGAGTTGGAGGGGGCGGCCTGCAGGGGAAAGCTCTTGCTCATGGGGCTGCCATCCAGCCCCAGCAGGTCCACGTCTTCAGGGGGAGGTGGTGCTGGAGGCTCTTGCTGCTTTTTGCTGTGTTTGGGTGTCCCGTGGGGCTTGTCGCCGCTGGCGTTACTGTGCTGACTGGAAAGGGACAAGAGTTCGTCATCTGACTGTTCGCTTTCCTCATGCACCAACGCTGCTCGATCCTCTGAGGTGGGGTGAGAGCTACTTTTGTCAGATTTCTGATCTAAATGACGATTGAAAATAAAATTAGGTAGCTGTTAGTGGTTTTTTTTCATCACAATGCTGCCACAAAAATCAGCTTACATGCAGAACAAAAAGCGACTGAGAATAAAGCCTAACAAAACGCTGTAAAGATTGCATTGAAGTCTTTGCTGGCCTGCGTCGTAAGCAGTCAGCGTTATCGATCAGGAAACACAGGGGGAGGTTAATTGGCAAGTGCAACCCGCACAGAGGAGAGCTGAACAGCTTTCTGGGTCAGGACCAAGCACCCAGCGTGACCTCCAGCCATGCCCCAAAGCCCAGGCTCATTACAAAGGAGCAGGGACACAAACCACCTTCCTGGCTTTGCCCATAGGTTCCTGCCTCCGCCTCCCCGATGCCCAGGGGGACCGCGGCATTTGGCAGCACCGGGAGGGTTCCAAGGTGCCCGTCTCCACGGACCATGCACCCAGATCACGCCCTCAGTGCTATGTTCTCACGGCAGCACAGTTATCAAGTACAACATTAGCAAAAAGCAGCTTAGTTTTGTTTCGGCATCAAAGATGCCTAGGGCAAAGGTTTACACTCAAGCCATGTCAATAATCTGTCACATACAGCGCAAGCAGGCAATTGCCGAAGAGAATGGTGGAGGAAATTAATTTCCCCTCAATTGCAACATCAGGGTGTGACCAGCGATGCACTGATCTAATGGGAAAGGCATGTTACGATCAGATCCTTCAGCCTGCCTCTGTGCTTCGTGGAGGGGGGAAAAACAAGCTGTTTATCGCATTCTAAGGAGATTTTACCTGAGAGGCTAAGCCTGCATACCTTGCCAGCTGAGAGATGAGAAGAATGCACTCTGTCCAACATTCCTGATGTTATCCTGGGGCGAATCAGTGGGACCTCTACCTGGAGCACAGAGCACCAAAATAAATTAATAAATAAATAAAATTTTAAAGAAATCAAGCGGAACCAAGTTCAACACCCATAAGCATGTAAATCAGGTGAGTAAACCCGTGCAGCGCCCACCTGCCAAAGCAAGAGTGTCCTGATGCTCCTGATGAGAGGAGAAGAGAATGGCTGGATTGATGTCCTTTGTTGTGAAGTTCTCCCATGGAGGAGTCAGTTCTGTTTGTCTGTCAGTAGATTGTATTTCTATCTCCAGTATAACATGAAAAAGCTGGGGGTACTTGTCTGGAGAGTCACAGGCATCCAGTTCAGGTCTAAATGAGGACAAGAGTTGGTCGATTAAAAAGGAAAGGATGCTTCTACAAATCTATATAGTCTTCCAATGTGTGCACGCGCACAGACTTTCATCTGCGAACATTCTCCTTTAGCCTTCATAAGGCTTTTAGGCTTCAGGTTTGACTAGTGCTCAGCTTAAAATACTCACTTGGTGAATTTTAATGTGGTTGTTCCCAGGGCTATGAATCCAGTGTGAAATTGAATTTGAAATATTTGGGTGTTGGTCATCTGAAAAACAGAGCACCAGCATGAACAAGTGCTTAAACTCATGAAATTGAAACATTTGTTGATATTGCACTTGCAGACAGTTCAGCCTACTTTACTACCAGTTACTGTATAGACTAATTACATCTGCTACATAAACTAATTCACTCTGCTTGTTCTACAGAAAGCAGAGCTTTTCCTTCTCAAGCCCCAGTATTTCCATCTGCCTTAATTTTAGCTGCTGCCTCCAGACAGTGGAGTGCCCCCAGGGCACTGGACATTTTAGCACTGATCTGTTTCAGGCTGTTCTGCCTGGCCCATCTGCAGCGAGCAGGTGCAGTGGCACCCCAAGCAGGTGGGACATTTTTCTTTTCCCCACCACTTTTTGTGCTTTAAGCCACAACAATTCAAGTTATTTCACCAATTAAGCCAAAGAACTCTTATCACTACAAAAGTGAGCCGCTCCGTGACTCAGTTTTTGCAGACCCAAGTCAAGCTTGCTATCTAAACAGACTGCAACTCCCAAATCCCCTTCTGCAGTTACAAGAGCCAGAGAACAGCATTTTAAAGTCAGTCTCACATCCTAGGACTGCATGGAGCAATAAATATTTTCACTTTCTTCACTGCTACTATGACGTGGGAAGGAGAAATCAGGGTGTGCGCACCCCAGTTTCCCTCCATTCTCTCTCCCCAGTTACCACGGCCCCACATTTCTTTGCTCCGCTCCTGTTAAGAGGTCTTTTGGCTATGGAGAGGGTGCTTGCCTGACCAGCTTGTGGCCTTTTTGCCCTAATGATCAAAAAAAAAAAAGCGAGGGATGTCCTAGAACAAGCAACATCGACACCATACAGGAGTGATGGCTCAGTAAGTCATACTCATTTAAGTTGAAGAAAAAGTTTTTTTCCTTTTTCTTAGAGTACATAGGTAGAGGTTTTGGTGGTGGTTTGCCCTGAGCTGGCTGCTGATGGGGCGATTTCTGCCTTCTACACCAGCCAGAAGGATCCTACACCCCATCTGTACACACCATCTCCATAACAAGACACCAGAGGCATCACGGACTTCCCCAAATGCTGCTCTTCGTTTTCACCTGGCACTGCTCAAATTTATGATGTCTACACTCAGGTAGGGTAACCTTCTACATCATGAGTGCCACGTGCATTCCTAGACCCCCTATTCAGCCCCCTCTCAGCTAGCTACATTGCCTCTACCATGCAAGAGAAGTTAAACGAGCTCCTACTTTTGCTTGAAGGCGTCCCCCAATGGTTGACCTCATATGGTAGACAGAGACAACAACATCTCCATGGACAGTGGCTCCCAGTGGAATTAAGACTTTCCCTTCTTGCACACGGTATTCTCTTTGAGGGGATGAGAAGGAAATACACAGTTAAGCTCCCTTCCCCAGTGCCATTACCGCCCAACGACAACAGCAACATAGAAATTATCATCTCGTTCAGGCCGAGCAAACAGAAGCACTCTGCTTAGCGTTAGGTTGAGTTGGAACAGAACCACTTCACGGGGGAAACCAGCCTAGCATGGAACCGTTAGGTGAAGGTACCCCACTGCGACACCTCCAGTGACACCTTCAGACTGGCTCTGGCAGTGTATTCCAACACCAGGCACCAAGCTCCAATCTATATCTGCGCTCCACGATTTATCAGGCAGCCTGGCAATGACTGCAGCACAGATACTAGATACAGCAAAACCAAAGGCTCCTAAGGACGGTAAGAGAACACAGCAACTCACTTCATTCGTTCATACTCTTGGGACGTGGTAAGGATCCTGGTTTCTCCGCTGAGGATGTCGCAGAAGGGCCGGCACCCGTTTCTCTGCTTGTTGAAACAGGGGACTGGGCTGAGGGTGACTGACTTGATAGTGAGCGGCTTGCAGTGAGGAACGATGGGCTTGTCGGCTATTAGATCGCAGATGTATCCTATGTATCTGCAGGCAGAAAGCCGTCACTGAAATCTCCACCCCAGGCGACCAGTTTTCACTCCATTTTACATGCATATGGCCATACGCATCGGTTAAGACCTGCCAAAGCTAAGTAACACGGCTCGTGAATGAGTACTGCTGATGCTGCAGTAGGAGTGCTGACAACAGTTTCCATTCTGTTGCCTCCTGCCAGCACCTTCAGGACTGGGTGGACAGAATGGAGCATACCACACACGCATCGTTCAGCTCACATGCGTTGTTCCATTAAATAACACAATAACTCAGGCTGGGAGAGACTTCTGAAGGCCATCTGGTCCAGCCCTCTGCTCAAAGCAGGACCAACTTCAGCGCTGCATCCAGCCTCAGAGTTGGATTATGCTGCTCAGGGTGATACCAGCCAAGGATCTCGGAGGTCAGAGATCCCACAGCTGCACTGGACAACCTGCTCCAGTGCCTGATCACTACTTTACCCCTTATTTCTGGGGAATAAATCAAAAACGGAATGCATGCCTCTGCCTAGGAACTGGGGACACATTGCCAAAACACATACAGGAACCCACGCAATTTTTAGTGCAAGGAGTACACCTGCTTGCGTAGCATTTTGACAGCGTACTCTACCTCCTGTGAGACGGCCACAGCACAATGCCAGGTCTCTTTGTGTTCAGCAGCTGCATAGCAGGGCCTGGGTTAGAGAAGAGGTGACAGAAGCAGAACATCGCGCTGACCAGAACTGCTGAGGCTGCACGGCCATCCTGGTAAGGAGAGCGGGGTGGGGGGGAATAAATGCATAAGTGTCAGAGACAGGCTTTTAATTTCAGCAGAACGCTCACCACTCTGCCCTAAGTCACATAAAATAATTTCTCCAGAAGGTCTAGTAATGAGACAGCACGATGACAAGGAACTTCCAGTCCTGCGCCATTTGTTCAGCGCCTAGGACTTCAGCGAGCTGCAGTGCCTGGATCAAAGCTAAGACGACATCCAACAAGCAGCCAAAGCTGAGGATGGCTCAGACTTGGTTTCGATGCCCAGTGTGTTTTGTTTCCAGCCATACCAGAGGTGACCCAAGCCCAGCATCCACTCAAGGTTAACAGGCTATTTGCCTTTTTAACTTTAGCCCCCGCCAATTGCCTCTGAAATATCTCTCTGGTTCGCATAAACTAAGTGGGCTTCTCATCAGCAAGCGCTCAAAAGGACTCACTGTTCTTCACAGCATTATCCTGACATTCATTGCCTGCAGGACAGTAACGGAATTTGATTCTTGAGCTAAATTTCCAGGACTGGAGGCATCACATGCATCTTAGTCTCTGTTTGAGCCCAGCTTGTGTCCCGGAGCCACTGGCTGCGCTGCATATGAGGCTGGAACTGCCAGACTCATACGTAAGGTTTGCGCAGTTTGGGATCAGTCATTTCCTCAGTTCCTTCCAAATTCACACTGATGAGGGCTGACAGCCTCCCAGATTTAATTTAGGCTCCAGGAGCAGAACAGAACTCTCCTCTTGGGCATTACTGCCAACATCAAAGGCTGTTCGGGGCAAACCGCAGCCTAGCCATAGCGAGTGACGCCACCCTCAGGCATCAGAGCTACGCGTCACCCACCCCAAACGACTCTTCACGGGGAGTCAGCAGCTCACGGGGCTCGACGCGGGGCAGAGGCGACGGGACACCTTCAGCCAGGTCTGACGAGCAGCCACCGCAAGAGACTTTAACACCCCCGGTTTCACAGTTAGTTGAACTGAACTCCCAGCTGCGTGTTTGCTCTCCTACGTCCACCAGTAGCCCCCAGTCCAGAGCTGGGCTGAGTCCTGTGGCTACGTACAACGCTCCTGCCTTGCGTTGCTGCTTCCCGCTCGGTGTGAGCTCTCCAGCTGGGGAGCTGGGCCGGGCAGGGCAGGCGAGGCCCCTTTCTACAGGGGTGGTTTTCTCACATTTCTTTTTCATTTAGAAATTGTCACCGTCCTTGTACACAGACTCCAGACGCACAACACGCAACAGGACTTATGGCTCGCGGGTCTGAAGACGTGCTTGCTTTCTGCTGTACTTACCATGCAGTGGATGACACACACGTTTTTGGGGTTCTGCTGCAGCCAGTTGTGCATGTTCTTGCAGACAGCGTAGAGGTTGTGCAGACTGGGCGCTTGTCGCACCGGCCAGCTACATTCGGATACCTGCGGGGATTGCACAGCGAACGACAGCCAGCTTCATAACGCCTGCATTAAGCAGTGCACGCTTTTACAAATGCTTCCTGCCAAGAAACACACTTCTCCTTTGCAACCTGGAGTCACGTGCTTGAACCATACTCCCATCTCTTTCCATGGGTACTTCTGATCCCTGACTTTCACGACTCACGAAGGGACAAACAAAAAGGAATTCTCCACTAGATAATGTGATATTGATGTATTGCCATTGACAATACTTTTTTTTTTTTTTTTTTTGGTTAATAACTACATTCCAAGTCAGATTATCTTCAGTGGCCTCCCATAGCACTCTAGTCTCGCAGCTGCACATTGATTTCTGTCAAAAGTCTTTGCACAAGTTGTCCTCAGAAACTATGCCTCTGGTTTTCAAAGGGTATTGAGCATCTGTTGCTTTCAGCGTAATAGGATTTTCAAGCCCCATTTGACAGATATTGGATTGATGAAAGAGAAACTTCTGTTTTAAAAAAAAAAAAATCATATCTGAGTAAGCATAGTTCAGATAGGAGCCAGAAAAATGAACGACTTCTGAGAGCTGAAAACCCACAAATCCTAAAGCACGCCTGGTTACTATTCATCAGTGTACTAGCTGTGAGTCATGACACATCTCAAGAACAGCCTCTGCAGTCTCAAACACAGCACATCAAATAACCTCCTGCAGACATCTCCATTTCATCTGGATTTAATTGAAATGTCTCCTTCAAACATCATTTAAAGGAGAAAAAAACTTTTGTCCTTAGACAAAGGATTGCTTTTCCCTCTCAGCTGACATTTGGATTCTGCTTGGAGAGAACCAGGGGCTGGAAGGAGATTGTTTGCAAGTTCAGGGCTGTTGTAAATTCTCTATTGCAACGTGACTGCAAGCGTTCATTCCGTTCTTCAACAGACCTGGAATGCCGATGCCACAAGTGAGCTATCGGTGCCCACCAATTATTCTGTGTTGTCACACAAAAGTCTTCTCCTCCCAGCCCCAAGTTCTTTTGCACCAGGCTTCTGGAGGTCCAAGATCCCCCTGCGAGGGACCCTGTTTCAGGGATGAGACCCCTGAAACACCAAATTCAGATTACAAGGGGCTGCTAGAATTAAAATGCCCAGCGACCTTCTCACCGATGGTGCTCTGAATAGGCCTCATGACAGCAAACTGTCAAGCATCTGGAAAAGCCATTATCGCTTCTCAAGTAAATAATACACATTTCCAGCAGTCCGTAATTATATATTTACTTTGCCTATAATTACACATCTGCCTGCTGGTTGCCAATTAGGACATTAAATACATGTTACGCAGCATTTCGTTTGTCTCGAATATAACCTCACCACCGCTCACAAAAGGCAGCCTTACTGAAAAGAAATAGGAATTCCTCTAGAGCCCTGGAAATATGCAGCTAGTGCTTGTTTTCCCCCAGCAGCGGGGAGGTAACAGCCACGAACTGACCCTCCGGGCGCTCTGCAGTTCGGTTTTCTTTGATGCTGCCTTTCAGTCGAATGTTTTCAAACCGCTCACGTTTTTCTCCAGCAGATGTGAGCTCTCCTCTCCGACGGGGCGGCGAGGTGGGGAGAAGAGCAGAGCACAGCTAGATCTGAGCAGCAGCTTCTACTGCTCGCCTTCCCTCCTCTCCTCCCTAGGCTGGCCGCTCGGGGCCTCGTGCCCCACGCTAACTGTCCTCTCCCTCGTGCGTCTCTGCGCCAAGTGACCTGCTCTGATCTCGAAGGAGTTCTAAAGAAGACAGGAATTAAGAAGCCATTCGTTTCAAAAGAACGAGTGCCTCTCTCAAGACTTCAGCTCGTCTGGCGTCCTCACCCAAAGCAGAAAGTACTCTTCACGTGATTTCACTTCCTTGATAGCCTATTGGTATCTTTTTCCCCCACTAGAGATGAAGTTCAAATGCATATTTACAACCGTTTCATGTTTCATCTCATCTATTCTGTTCTGCACATCTCCTGAAAAAAAAATACTTGGAGCCAGTAGTTCCCAGCCCATAACGTGGAAGTGCGATGTTTTATTAAAAGATGTGTCATCTGCTTTGCATGTGTCTGCTGAGGCAACAGCTTACAAAGCACCTTGTCGTGCTTCAAAAGTGACACACTCTTAAAATTACGGCCAGGCCGAGCAGCATACCAACAGTGTTTAATGCTTGGCTGCCAAAAGCAGATGCCTCCTCCGTCCAACAGCAACAGCGATGCACCAGACGCAAGCAAGACTGAAGATTCAAAGCCGTTTTTAATTAGTCTTTCCTGTTCATTTATTCATTCACATTTGAAGCCACGAGTGCTTACTGATTGCTGCTGGGAAATGTGCTTCAAGCGTGAGTGGTTATCAGTGATCAGAGCAATCGCTGAGGATAGATTCAACCGCACCTCAAGCTAAAATGAGGTTTGTGCAGCATGAGATTCACCTCCCCTGACAGAGGGCTAAGCCTGGCAACTGATGCTGCCTTTTTTGTTGAAGTCAATGAAAAATAGGAAAAAAAAATCATTACTCCCTTGCTGGAGAGGGAAAAAACAGGAAGTTCTGAAAGACTAGATCCAATCTTGCAGTTCAACAGCAGTGTTTCAGAGAAATTCTCTAAAAGCCATTGATGAGTCAGAGCCTTGAACTGCTCCCGTATGCCATTCTGGTTTTAGAGAGGGAAAAATGGGACAGAGAGTGGAGGTGGTTTTTTTTTTTCAAGTCATACGCTATTGGAAGAGCCAAAAATGCACCCCAGATCCAGTTTCTAGCCCTGTGTTCTGCCTGCTAAGTGCTCATGCTTGGTGAAACACAACTGAAGGATTCTTCAACATGAAAATAATCTATCTTCTTTTACTGACCATTCCTTTCAGAGCGCTTTTGTTAGGATCCTTGCTAGACTGTCTTTATAACGCCTACAAAGCCCTCACCACCCCTCAGACGATCCCACGAGGTAACCCACAGCTCCACCCCACGCTCGAGGCACTGCCAGCACTTGGCTTTTCGTCAGCAGTCTCCGTAGCAATCCACGGGGGCTGAGACCACACCGGAGTGCTGCACGCCCACAGCACGCCCTTGAGGCTGTGCATCAACAGAGGTGAGCTTCGGGAGGAGTAAGTGCATGAGAAACTAAAGGGCTTACTCCTCATTTCTTTACAGCAGCTTTGACAGCTGTGTAGGATCCAAGAGCAGCACAGGCTCAGCTCCGTGTAACGCCACTCTCGCAGGCTCCTAACACAAGCATTCTGCCCTGGACTTTCCATCTCTTTAATCCCCGCAGCCCCAGGCATCAGCCACAGCCCAGCAACGACCACAGCAGATTAGAAACATCTGTAATTCCCTTTCCACCTCATCACATCCTGCCGCACACCGGAGCGGGATCTTCTGCCCCGTTTCTTCACCTCTCGGAAGGCACTCACCCTGTTGTGAAACTTGGCGCTGCGATAACACTTGGGTGACAAGTTGAAGACTGTGTAGTGGTCAGGGTGTCTGGAATCCAGAAACGTCCGCACGTCTTCAATGTGGTTCCTGAACCCCAGCTCGACGCCTTCAGCCGGAAAGGACATCACTAGACGCGGAAGGGAAGCCAGGCTGAGCGTGAGCCGCCGAACCCTGAGATACGCCGAGCTTTACTCGCCCAGCAGGCGGTACTTACCTATGATCCTCGAGGTGATGTACGAAATATCTAGCTCTCCCTTGGCGTAACTGGAAGAAGACAAAGTAGGAGGCAGACGTTATGCGTGGTTACAGAAGACAGCTCGTTACAGGAGCACGGAGAACAGTGTTTCCCCACAAAGCTCTGCTTTTGACAAAGGAAGAGGCTGATCTTAGAACTGATTATTTATACTTTATGTCTTAAGCAGAAGCTACAGTTTACTGTAGACAGTGACCCAGCCTGCCTTTTAAATGGATCCAGAAGCTTCCAAAAAAAAAAAAAAAAATCCCTTTTCCCTTTTGTCATTAAATTTCAGTGCCAGTTTTCAGGAGAAATCTCTAGCAATTAGGCACTTTACACTTGAGTGTCTCTGAGGAGCTGCATCTATTAAATGTCTTTAATTTACTGTAGGCCCACACCCCTCAGAGGCAGGCGGAGTGCCAAGCACAGGGGCCGTCACCAGCAGAGGTGACCAAAGCAAAGTCACCTCAGCCCCTTCTTCAGCTCGAGACGTGGCTTTGGCAAAGGGCACAGTTACGACACAGCAAAGGGCTGACGTGCAACGGGAGGCAGCAGACAGAAACAACTCCAGCAGTGGCTGAGTGGAAGGGGGTGCTGAAGGAATGAGGGACCACGTGCCCCACCGTCACTGAGCAGGCCTTTTCCAGATTTCTGGTTGTTGATGCTCATTTATTATGAAGCTCAGATATTTACTTTGGTTTCCTGCTTCCCTGAGGCCACACACCCAACTGTGAGACAGAATTATGGAAGTCACTTGTGGTTTTCACCTCCTCCTTCTTCAGGTTAGCTGTTGTGCTAGCTAAGATGGCAACCCAGACCAGCACCGTGCAGCTAGCGACGTTAGCTGTACCGTACCTGGCAACAGACTGCATGACCTTTGAAGACGTATCTTTCAGGGTATCCTTCAGGTTATCCTTCAAATTGCTGAAGAGCCTCCCTGCTCCTCCTTTCACCATATCCAGCAAGCCTCCCCCATAGCTGGACTCCATGTCTGGCGACGAGGCACCTTCAGATACAACAAAACCAAACCCAGCATCACTTATCTGGAACAAATGCACAGAGCCAACAAGCCCATTGCCTTACTCAGACCGAACGCACGCACGTGCGCTGCTGCACGCCAAGTGGAGGGCAGAAGCAGTTTTGCCCACCGAAGTCGTGATCTCCCGGAGATTCACAGAGGCACGGAACACCCCGAGTCGGAAGGGAGCCACCAGGATCCCCGAGTGTAACCGGACACTGCTCGTCCTGCTGGCTAGGCACAGAACCCACGGGTGACTCCCAGCGCTGCGCGTGGGTCGGCTCCCTGGTGCCGGTGCAGCGCGGGCCACGGCCTTCCGCGCTCCCCCGCCTCGCCACCCAGCCCAAAGCCAGACCAGCTCTTCGGTACCCAGCTCATTCGCCAGCCGTAACCAAGACCAAATCAACAACGCCCTCCACAGGGGTAAGAAAGAGACTCCAGTGCACCTAACAGCTCTTCAGCGCAACTCACAGCTACCGGTCTGACTGCGGCTGGGGGGCCAGAGGCTGTCTGGCGGCCGTGTGCATGGGACGCCTACGGCTACGCAAACGGGAGAAATCATCAGAGCAACTCCAAGTCACGCAAAGCTCCAGTCAGATTTGCTTGAGTGGAAGGCGGCACGAGCTTGGTCTTTGGAGAGAAAAGAAGAAAGTTCAGGAATTAAATTTTCTAGCTGGGAAACAGAACCCTTCTGGATATTCCTACATCTGCAGCATTAATATAGGAAGCAGCAAACTGGCAAGCAGAAAGCAGAGCAGGGCTCACCTCCTCTTTTTTCCAAGCTTTTTCCTCACAGCTTGAAACATCACAAAGCTGCAAAGTCAGCAGGGGACTAACACAGAGCAAGAGCCATTTAAAGCGTTATTTTGATGGACTGTGGTGTGGCATTCCACCTCTACACTCTGCATTTTGCAGTTACACTAGAACAACTACGCTCCTAACCAAGAACTGATCCATTGCAGCTTTTCCTATTACACCACTGCTGTGTTAATAGCATACATCATTCTTAAGAAAGTAAAGGATAATAAATTGACTTGGACTTGAGTAAACATGGTTCTGTTTTATTGCAGAATTGAGCTGTTAGACACAAACCAGTAAAATTACACTTTTAACTGCTTATTAGCTATAAACAAGGCTCTTGGCTACCTAAATTGCTTTTTGTTCACTAGGACTCGACTGTTTGATCGTAGCAAATTTTAACTGCTTTACTTTAATTATACATCTGTGACCTCATTATCACGTCAGATTGTCAGAAGGCCTAGATCCTCTGGCACGGCAAAGTAACTGCTGCAACAAGCAACCTCTGCAAATGCACGCCACGCTCTCGGGTAGTCTTAACAACTCACATTGCGGCCACTAAGAGCTGCCTTTCACAGAGCACCTGGGAAGTCTGAAAGCATCTGTCCTGCCTCAGAGCCACGGGACACGACGGAACGAGAACATCCTGGCCATTGTTAGTTACCCAGCACCCAGAAAAGTGGAAGCTTTGTCAAGGTTAAGGCAGGCTGGTGGCGCTGACCGTGCTCATCGTGCATCTCACAGAGGGTCCTTACAGCTGTAACTTCCTTGGTTCCGCAGAACGCCCGCCACTGAAGCACTGCTCACACGATCAGCACTGCAAGGAGAAATGTTCTAGGGGTATTGGGACTATGGAGAAGCATGGAAAAGCCACCTCTAAAAAAGCCTCCACTGAATTACTACCAAACCCATTTCAACGGTATTCACTCTTTCAAACACAGAGTGAGCTATCAATAAACGTGATATGCAGTCCTCAACCGGAGACTCCGTTGGTAAAGCGATGGCATTTATTCCCCTGTGCACCAAGGGAGCTTAATGCTCGCTGCTGTGGGCACGATCCACATGCACGTGATGCACGTGCAAAACCGATAACGTCAGGGCAATAGCTTCTCCTCTGCAATGCGCTCGTAAAAAATCAGAATACCCTGCCTGGTTCAGAACAGAAGATGCCTTCTCAAGGTGCAGGAACATTTCCCTTCCAATCCGCTTCTAAGTATGTGCTTAAAATATGATTAAACAATAAAAAAAAATTGAAGTAGCTCATTGGCTTCCAAGCAGGGAATCAGTGTTTGATCTCTCTTCAGACACTTTGCTTTCACATTCCTGTGTTAGGAGACTCAGGGGTGGAGGAACTGGTGCTCAGAAGGTGCTCCCAGACCTGCAGGTCAGCTTCTAACAGAAAGGAAGGGAGAAAGATGGGAACTTGGAATGAGGAAAGCAGGGGCAAACGGATCAGAGGAGCAAAACAAGCACATTCAAAGGCTCCTCCAACAGGCAGTGTCTCCTGCAAAGCATAAAGATGTGCAAAGGGATGACGCAGAGCAGCAAGGGTTAATGCATTAACACACAGATCTGACAACGTACGCAGAAACCCACGAGAACAGCCAAAAAAATCTGATTAAAAAGGAAAAAAACTAGCCTGCTGCTGCAGTTTTTGCTGAATAAAACATTTCTGTGCCAAATCCCTCTAGTGAATGAGGACCTTCGGAGCTGCCACAGGACTTTCTGAAGGACGCCCGCGGTTCCACGTGCAGCTGGGCGGGGGCACCAGGGCAGGCAGGGCAGGGCCCCAGACTTCGGTGCTGCAGATGAGACACCAGTTGTCCTCGTCTGCCTCCAGTCCCAAGCCCGGGCTACAGGGACACTTACTGGCTCCGAAGGGACGAGCTGGCCATCCCTTGGAGCCCAGATGGGAGTTCAGGCTCCCATCACCATTTGGGCAGGACACGGCCTGGCACAGCCCTTCCCAGCTTGCAGCACGTTAGCGCATAGAAGCCTGGTTAACTCAGCTCCAGCAATGTGCTACAGCTGCTGTCCTCGAGCCTCATTATGGAGAATTAGTTTCCATGCATGAGCTGCATCGTGCCCCGTATGCAGCGAGAGCCCTTTATTAACCCAGTTACGGGACATCCCCGACACAGACACGCCTCTGACCTGTTTCAGCGGGATCGCTCGCTGACTGCAGCCTTTCCATGTCCTGACGAAGGGACTTTTCACATCGGGTTCTACTGCTGCACAGCGCAGACCACGTTTCCCATTCGGCTGACAAGCTGCAGTTTGGTTCTGTTATGGCTGAAGCTCCTTGCTCTGAGCTAACGCCTCCCCCAGGAAGGGACTGCTCGGCGCTCAGGATAACCTCCAGCTGCCACCAAACAAAGCGGCAGCCTGCTGCACCTCCCTGCAGAGCTCAGGCATGCCATGCAGGAGTGTTCTGCCACAGCCTGCTCACACCGGCAGCCATGGGGTGGGATTTCCGCACATCTGGACAGATTACAACCAAAGGAGCCTCTGCGCAGCACCAGCCTTGTGCAGTACAGATGGGAGCTGGAGAGCACTGATATTTTAATTAAAGCACTTCAGCTCTCTCCTTGTTCTCCAGCTAATTTTACAGAGCATCGGGAAAAGGATGTGCAGCGCAGGAGAACTTCTCCCAGCACAGACACGCAGCCAAAACACCCCAGCAGCTGCTGCATCAGGAGGGGCCAATTCCCACCAAGAGACCCCCTGCAACCTGTTTGCCCTTAGCACAGGGAAACCAGCAATATTTTAGCCAAACCACAAAACTAACCTCCACACAGACAAACAGGACCTGCTCCAGCTGATGGACGGCACCGCATTGCTCACCTGCCTGTTTTGGAAGCTTTTCCTGCAAGATTTGCACATCTGAAATGTATGGGGGTCCCCAAGCGCTGGACCCCCCCAGCAACCCACAGCGCTAGGAGACACAGGTCGTGACCTCCAGCCCCACGGGGAATGGAGGGGAAGTGGGCCGACACTGAAGAGGCATTTAAGACTCTGTCGGCTCGTGCTGATGAAGCAATTCTTGGCTCGGGAGCGGGGAGGTGAAAGCACGATGTCTGGAAATGGAGGACCAGGCAGCTAAGTGCTGCGTGTCGTAGGTTACTTAGCAAGAGTAAATAAACTCCTTTCGCCTGCAAAGGGCAGACAAAATGCAGACATGAAACCATAGGCAAGGAGGCAGGTTCACCTCAGCCTGCCCATACTACATGGGATAGCATCTCCGACGTCAAACTCTTTTTGTGCAGGGAGCTACTGCCCGTGCTTCCTTTAGAGAAGGAGTTGAGAAGGATCTAAAGCCTCCCCACTCCTCATTGTGCTACTTCTCTGGAAAAGTATCCAACTTCCAGCTGCCACCCCCCAAAACCCAGCAAACACCCCTCCCACTGCAGCCTGCTGCAATGTGCCTGCTGCTGCGCACAGGTCCCTCGCAGCAACACAACCCTCTCCCCCCGCCCCGTGCTACGTGCAGAGCCCTGCAGAGGTGCACTGCACACACTGAAGGGGCTGCAGCCCCCGCAAATCGATGTCCCTGCAGTTTTCCACGGCGAAGTGGAACCTGACTTGAAGTCAGCACGGGAGCAATGGATCAGCTAAAGAGAACCCGGTGGCGGAGGGTTTGGAACCAGACGGTTGCTTCCAGCCCAAACCACTCCATGATGTCAGCTCTCCTTCAAGGCAAAGTCACGGGGGCAGTTTTGGGAGCATCAAACGCTCCTCTGTGCTCTGCTTCTATGGCACCACAAGAGCCTGACACCACGCTGAGAAAAATCTTGTAGCTGCCTCACACACGTCCAGCTCCCAGCTTTCTGGAAGCGCTCAGCCCTCCCCCTCGGGGTTTGGGGCTGCCTGCCACTGTCCCCAAAACGAGCGGGGCACAGCGGGGAGCGGGAGAGGCGGCAGCAGCAGGCACCCTGCGCTGGGGCAGAAAGGGCCCCTTTAAAGGCTCCCATCTGAGAGAGGCTGAGCCGCTGTTGTTGTGGCTTCAGCAACAATGCCCCAATTGTTTTTTTTTTTTTTTTTTTTTTTTTTTTTATAGCACCCCACAAAAAAACGTGCCGTTTGTGNAGCACCCAACAAAAAACAGTGCTGTTTGTGGTTCGGCCCCCCCAGCCAGCAGCCCCGCTGAGGAGCGGCTTCAGCTCACGTTCCTCCCCCAGCAAAGCCCACGTAAGGCAGGACACGTTGCAAACCAGCGCTAGGGGACACGAAACCAGGACCCATTGGGTTTATGAGCTTCATCGTGGCACCGCACGGGAGTACATGCGGTGTGCAGAGGGGAAGGGGAGCAGCCCTGGTGCTCCTGTCACCATGTAATTAAAGCGTCCCCTGCGGGTACATCACCCACGGAGGGTACACGTCTGCAGAAGAGCAGGGACAGAGAAGTTGCCCACTGTGCACCCCTGGGTGCCCTGGCACCCCACGCTCAGCCTGGGGACTGCGATCAATATGCAGGCATTACTGGCAGAGTTTAAGCTCCCATTTCAAGGGGGAGGTGGCAAGTCTCTAAATGAGGATATCTGGGCAGGCAGCTCCTTTGCATCGAGTGATAATCAATACTGTTTAGGACTGAGTGCTTCACTTGTCAAATGGGTTTTTAAAGAGCACATGAGCCCAGAGCCAAAGCTGCCTTCACCACTCCTCCTAGCACCTGGCTCTCTGCGGCACCACGGGGCTTTGTAAAAATTTAAGCAAAGGCTCTGAAGCATCCCTGCTCTTACACGCACTCACGTCCTCCCCCAGAGCGCAGACAGCCCGCGTGCCAGGACTGCTTTTATCAGCCTTATCAAAGGAACTGGGTGGGTTGCGGGGGGGCTACAACGGGCTGGGCAGAGAGCAGCAGCAACGGAGGCATGCGAAGCAGTGATGGGAAGGAGAGCGCTGCTGCCTGCAGAAATAATGGGGAAGCTCCTCAGAGTCACAGAGGCCCTGCAGACTGATGCTTTTGCTAATTTTTTGCTACCAGCCTCATCCACCCCCTCCTCCCGCGCTGCCCCAGATTCCTGCTGGCGTTAGATTCCCTCCCAGAACGAGCACAGGTATCTCAAAACTGAAGTGTTATTCTGCAAAACCCAACAGCATCACGCATGCGGGGCAGAGCCGCATCCCCTGCCATCTGGCAACCCCACGGCTCGCCCAGCCAAGACCCACACAGCTCCTGCGCAGGAAGAAGAAGCTGGATCCAACCGAGGCGTCTCTGGGGAGACAAATAGGGGCTGGCTACACGGGGAGGAAATAGGGCCCTGTGAGCTACCTGAGAACACAACGAGCTTGGGAGCAGGGCACGAGGAAAGAGCATTTCTGTACCAAGCAGGCAGCAAGTAGGAGCTGCCTCAAGGCTGTGTTGCTGTCTGCCCAGGAGCTCCCTGGCAGCTTCACCTCTGTCTTTCCCCCAAAAGCCACGAGCACAACTCCTTTACTATACGTTTACAAGGGGTTTGCATGGCATAGACCTTGGGAGGAAGGAGGTGAGATGGTTTTAAACACAAAGAGGGGAAATTTGGGTCAGAGGTGAGGAGGAAATCCTTTACCCAGAGGCGGTGAGGCCCTGGCCCGGGCTGCCCAGAGCAGCTGTGGGTGACCCCTCCCTGGGGGTGCTCCAGGCCAGCATTCCTCCTCCCACGAGCAGCCACGTCCCTGTCCGTGCTCAGTCTTCCATGCGTGGGTTGGGACGGGGCCACCGGCCACAGCGGGGAAGTGCTCGGAGCCCCGGGCTGTCCGGAGCAGGGCACGGAGCTCAGGGGCTCCCATCTGTGTCCTTCTGGGATAGAGTTCTGGGGGTAATGGTGCAGGAGACTGAGGGTTTCTAGCTGAAAGTTCATTGGAGACTGTCTAAATGTAAACTTCATTCAGATTTTAAGAATTAAGAAGTTTCTGCCGGTGCTTGAGAAATTAACTGAAGAATACTGCTTGCACCACGAAGCAGTGTGTAACATAACAGCGAAGAGAGGGGCCTTTGTTCCATTTTTGAAAAGAGTAGTGATGCTGAGAGGGGAAAGAATATCCCCTCCTCAAGTTTTTGTCATTTGTTATATATTTGCCTTTATCTATAAAAGTTACATTACAGTGCACAAACGCATTTGAGGCTGGAATGCTGAAATTTTAGCACAAACCATGAAACTGGCCTTTAAAAGTTGATTGGCATTTTCCCTGTTTCTCCCCTCTGCCAAAAAAAAAAAAAAAAAAAAGAAAAAGAAAAAAGAAAAAAAAAGCTACTGCCAACACCAAACCATTCAAGTGTCCCAAACACGCCAACCAAACAAAGGCGTTATTAAACTGAGCCTCCCCGTTTGAAAACGCAGGGAGAGAGGAAGACAGGCCAACATTGTCAGCGCCGGCCTTTGTCTCCATGCCAGTGACATGGAGACGTCTCTCCTGACTCAGTGAAAAGTAATCACCAGCGTCCACGAGATCAGGTCTGCAGGCGTGAAACAGCGAAAGAAATCTCGACTTGAACACTCACAACTTATTTTAAACGTTTTCTTTTGCAGTTGTGCAGCCTGAGGAAGTTTGTAGCACAAGCCAGGCTAACCCCTGAGTGACAAAAAGCCATTTTGTAGATCAGGGAGTTTATAAACATCCCAGAAGAACACAAAAATAGAGTTTGCTCCTTTTGTAACTCGGATCCTCGCTGTTCCTTTTATCTCTCTGTGCTTCCTAGAACCTCCTCCTCCTCTTTCAGCACGCAGCAAGCTGCTAAGAAAGCATCGTTGAATGCCACAGCAAAAGCCAAAATAAATTGCTTCTTCACTGTCAGCTTCTTCTGAGCGCTTCCAGCAATTAACGAGTTAAAAAGACAAAAGGAGAACTACACAGATGCTCTTCTTGGGATTCTGGTTCTGGACTTCCCATGTTCCGTGTCCCGCCAGCTTCAGCTCATCTCCCTTCACCTCCCCTCCGCCCCAAGCTCCGAAGCTTTCGGGATGAGCGAGCAGCGAGGAGCAACGCGTGGGTCCACCAGAGCCCGAGCCGGAGGGAGGCACCGTGACCACGTGGCACCTGGCACACGCCGCAGGGGCTGTTAGAAGCCTTGCCTCAGGAGGCGAGCACTCAGCAGCTGAGGGCATGCCCTGAAGTCGCACGGAGTGTTGGTGCCTACTTGAGGCCTCGCAGAATTTAACCCTACATGAGCAGGCTACGCTGCGACAGCGAAGGCCATCCTCCTGTGCCTGGAGTGCAGTGCCTAGCGCAGACGGAAGGGAACGGGAAGGGAGAGAGAGGAAGCTTTGATTCTCCAACGCTGGGGCTTGACAGGAGATGCTGGGACCCAGCTCGGAACCCAGCCCTGCCCCGCCACCCTCTGCGCTGCGCGTCCCCGATGGCCCAGCCGTGCAGAGCTGCACCTCGGGACGACGTCACTCCCCAGCCGCTAACAGCCACGGTGATAATGCAGGCAGCAGCTGTTCTGGCACACATTAAACCAAAAAAAAAAAAAAATAATAATAAGAAAAAAGAAAACCAACAAAATCCCTGAAAGGTGAGGGAGGTCAGGTGTGAGGAATGCACACAACAAGCTCTGGTCTGGCCAGGGCGCCTCACGGATTTCACCTCGGGGTGCCGAGGCTCCTGAGCCCCGCCATGACCATCACACGTCACCGAGCCACTGTGCCCTCCTCCTCCGCAGGGACCCACCTCTCCAGCTCTGCTGCTGCCCATCAGGTGCGTTTATCTAGACTTCATCACCCCCAGTAGAGGATTCCCAAGTATCCCGTTTGAATATATTCTCTATTTGTTAATTTATTTTATTTGCTACTACTAAGCCAAAACCCCAGCCACGTTATTTCCTTTATACTGCTGCCTAATTCCTCCCCCCCTCCAGAACTACCCATCTTCAGACAGCATTAGAGATAAATTGCCCCACAACTCATGAGCTGCTTCAATTACCGAATCACCACAAGCCAAAAGCACACCTGAGGGGTGGATACGGCTCTTTAAGCTTTTACAATTTCATCCCTGGCCAAGAAAAATGTCTTTACTACTGCCTGATCAAAATTCATCATTTTTCAGCAGACAGCGTTTAAATGAACGAGGCAGACTCAGGTAGGGACTTCACACTTACAACAGAGCATCTCACGAGACACAGCCTTTTTGAACCTCCCGTGAAAATGTAGACACCCCCTCCACCCAAACGTGCTTATGAGACAGATGAAGTATCTGTTGGTGTTACCCCAACACCCCTCCGAACTCAATTCAAGGGCCACAGTAAGGTCTGGGGCTCACTGCTGCCCGGTGTGTGGCCCTAAGATTTAGGCAGACTGCAAGGCACTGCCAGTGGGCACCAAGGGCACAACGGGCGGCGAACTCCGGTTGGTGCCGCTCCCTTAACCATTGCCTTCCAAGCCCCTTGCTCAAGCCCATGCATTTAAGGGCAGAGAATCCCAGAAGCTGACAGAGGGCGTTAATACAATGAACGCTCTGGGATGCCTTTGTGGCTCACAGCTGAATTGTTGGAATGGGCGAGCATTGCCAGAACCCGTAAATAAAGGTATTGTCTGGCTATCCACAAACACCTCCTTCTGGCTCGGCAGGGAGCAGAACAGCTCGAAGAAACACAACAGAGTGGCTGCAGCAGCAATGCTGAAATAACACAGCGAGCTGACGCTAGACAAAAGCCGTGACTTGACGTGAGCCCCAGCACGCTCCCACACCTGGCTGGGGGCGAGAGCCACCCTCCCCAGCGCTGACGCCTTTGGTTCTTAAAGTTCTACGAAACTCATTCAGATAATTGCCTTAATGATAGATATTAGACTGACCGTAACATCTAACCAACGCAGTGGAAGCCAGTGTAAGGATCCAAACAGCTGTAACACAGCAGCCTACTGTGAGTAAGAACCTGCTCACACATGCTATTATTACGAGGAACTGTAGCAAAGATATCATAGCAGCAAATTAAAATGCAGTTCTAAAGTCCAGGAGCAAAAAGTTAAAAATCAAAGCCAGCCCCAGGAAGAACTCCAGAAAGCATAATTAAAGGGCAAGGGGGAAGAAGAGAACGTTACTCCCATTACATCAGAGGAAATGATACAAAGATACAAGGCAAGACTCTCCCCACCCAAGTCCAGGCATGGGTCAGGAGGATTTTTTCCTTCTGGAAGAGGTTACCACATTGAAACAAAGGCAATGAACTGAGCGCTTGCCGAGTGCCTTAGGCCCATGCCTTTCTTTCAAGGAGCAGTGCAGCTGTCCCTGTGAGATCACCCCACTAGGACAGACACAAAAATTGGTCCCCCAGAACCAAACAGGGCATTTCTCTGTCCAGGATTGGTCTTTGGAAGCTCTCTGCAGAGGCTGCAGGTGTTCACTGGCATGGGCACCTCTGAGCAGCCAGAACCAGAGCGGTTCCTTCCAGCCGCTCACTGAGAAGCCATGAGATGAGTATCCTTGATGGCTGGCGATCCAGGCAAATTGTAACCTGTGATGTCGAGGTGAAGAGCTCTCTATCCCATTACCAGTCACAAAGACCATCTGGTCCCCCACTCCCTGATTAAAAAAAAAAAACGGTGCATGCAACGCATCCTGTAGCAGGATGAATGCAACTCGGCTTGATGCCGCTTTTTAGGGGAGGCGAAGAAAGTGACGATTCTGGGAAATAGGTCAGTTGGTCACACCTGGGGAAAAAGCCCCCAAGCCCTTCATCCATACCACCTTCCCAATAACCTTTTCCTTTTTCGGGGTGGAACCAGGACCGCGAGGACCACCCGCTTTACCTACCCGACAACATTCTCCCCCTTTTGGGGTGAAACCAGGAGCCGGCCGCAAGGACCTACGAGCTGACCTGCAGCACCCAGCCCGCCCTCGCCCA
>VXAV01008248.1:118295-129535 GCA_013399715.1 Alectura lathami
TTTTTTGGCCTGGGTAAGGTTAGAGCCGCAGCAGCAGCTCGGCGGGGAGCCTCACGGCAGAGCTTTGCGGGCCGGCGCTGGGCTGCCCACCGGCGCAACGCCAGCCAGGTCACAGGGTGAACACGCACAGGGACTGGGGCAAACCTGGAGCCCCCGGGCAGCCGGGAAGGTGACAGCCGGCTGATGCCACAAGCACGGCTGTTACGTGCTCCCCAGCCGGGGTTACCAGCTACCAGCGCCGCTTCTTCCGAGCACCCATCAATAACGCCGGTGAATTTCCCTACGCATCCCCGTCCCGCAGCATCCCAGGCGGGGTCACCCCCCGCAGCACGCCCCGGGGAGCTCGGTGACAGCCAGGTGACGGAGGGGTTCGAGGAGCTGGTCCCGGGGGCCAGGTGCTCTGAAGGACAAGTTTGAATGATGCCCAAAGCAAAGGATGATGCACTCCCAGCCTTACATAAGAGGATGGGTGTTGTGCAATATACGCAAAAACACAGGAAGGTGGGAATTTAAATGATTTCAGCGTTCCGAGGTTCAAGGAAATACTTAGCAACCCTCTGCCTGCAGACCCATGGGAATGCCCTGGCTGCTTTCCCCTCCACGAAACCCCAGTGGGAAAACAAGGAGTGACATATTAAGGGCCAGTGTCACATCGTGGGGCAGTGTCACCTAACGGGTCCAAACATCTGGTGTCTAGGGGGGGACCCAGGCCCCCCACACTGCTGGTTGGTAATTGAAAACAAGAACAAACGCAGTGATCTGCAGTGATGAGCAGAGGCACTCCCAGCTTTTAATTCCCTCTGCCCTAGCCCACGTGATGGATTAGTGGGGGCACCGGCACGAGCTGGAGCGTTGCTGTGCCTAATGCTTCCCGTTGCTTCTGTTGGGGGAAGTTGAACAGGAAAATGAGAACCACTCCACGTGCGACAAGGACAGAAGGGGAGGAACAGCCGGCTTCACCCACAGCATCCCAGAGCTGCCTTGTTAGCTGTTATTTTGGAGTATATCAAATAAAGGAGCTGGCTGTGAGACAGGACTCAAACAGCAGCATCATGTTCAAGCCAAAAATCACATGGGGGATGATTTCCTCCTGTCTGAGTGAGGTGCTCTGGCTCCTCTCCTTCCTTCCCATCCTCTTCATCTTCCTCCTACCTTCTGGTGCCTCAGGCTCCCATGGATTTACCCTGGATCAAACACAGCCCTGTGGGGAAAGACTCAGTGGCCATGGGGCCAAACTCACAAACAGACACCACCAGCCTGGGGATAAGCAGGAGAAAAATTTATTTACATCTTCCGAGTGGCAGCAGACGGTGGAGATTCCCCAGGAGGAAACTCCAGGAGCAAAACTCAGCATTGCATGCTGGGCACCCACTGCCCCCCAGATGCTGCAGAGCAGCTGGCGCTGCGGAAAGCACGAGATTCACGGCACAGAGTCAGAGGAGAGCACGGCAAAGGAAAGGGTTTGGTCCATCAGAGTGCACAGTACAGCAACTCTTGTAGAAAAACAGGTCCCAAGGGCTGGAGGCGTGCATGGCCACAAGATTCTGCATCTAAAGAAGAGCTCGGAGCTGCTGAAACCAGCACTCGGGGTCTCTCCTGGGGCAGACCCCTGCCCCGTGCACATGGCAGAGATACTGCTGAAGGATCCCAACGGCTTCTGGCTGTGTTATAAGGAGAGTGCCCCAGCAAAGCTGCTCTCAAGTAAGCCAGTGACCAGCAGGGCTCCTGGAGGCATCAGGGTGGAGGTGGCTCAGAGGAGATGCACTCCCAGTGCACTAAACGCTAAAAAAAATCCCTAAAAATTTGGTTCCCCCACCCTGCTGCAGAGCCGCTCTCCAAGCAATAAAACAGAGACATTTCAGCAACAGAAACTTGCCCAGGCTGCTCTAATTGAACTGACTGCACGGGTGTAGGGCAGTGACAGCTTCTCTGCATCCCTGCTGCGCTGCCCGTGGTCTGGCAGACCACAAACTCTGCCACGCAAGCAGCTCAGCGAAGCGTTCTCCAAAGCGGATGCTGAAATCCAGCAGTTTTTAAACCTTTAAAAATACATATCTTGTTTTATTTTTTTTTTCTTAAATATATAGTCTATAAAATAAGGCAACTCGAGGAGACCAGAGGAGCGTCTCCACAGACCCAGTCCTGTGTCCCACCAGCACAGTGGGACAGGACGGCCAGCTCGGGAAAGCCAGCGGCTGTGCCCAGAGCTCCTGCACACAGGGATGGGAGCAGCCCCGGCAGAGCTCTTACCCTGTTTGCAAACAATTGTTGGCAGAAGGGCCACGCCAACACCGTTTCAGATGACATTTATGCTCATGCACATTGCTGCTGAAATAGGCACGGCCACTTTGGCAACCCTCACGGATGTACGGGACAGACAGCGGGACGGCAGCGCAAGAGCCCGCGGCCACTGCCAGTAAACCCTTCCGTGTCCTCGGGGAGCAGCCCCCTTCCAGTGGGACAAAGGCAGCAAAGAACAAGGAATGACTCAGTTTCTCCCCCAAAAGCAAACACGTTCAAATAAATCTTTGGGAGAAGCTGTTACAACAGGATCGTATCTCACAGTATGGAAAGCTACGGACAAGGTAAGCACAACGTGGGACAGCAGCACTCCCCCAGCCCAGAACTGCTCGCCTTCAAGCTCCACGTCACACCAGCTCATGGCAAGTAAAACGTACAGCAGCTTTTTCTGTTTCTTTCATCTCTTCTAATGGAAAAAGCACAGGCATGTATTCCACCTCCTGTGTTTTCCCTCTTCTATGTCTACTATTCCTGGAAACACGACATTCACATTTCTGAAACCTAATGTGAATGTCTTCCATGTTCCTCATCAATTCCCACTGGGCTGTCTTGCACTTCAGAGCTTTATTTCTCTAAGAAATAAATTTAATAGAAAATAATTTTTAAAACAGACAAAAACAGAGTGACTTGCGGTAAACAGCACTGTGGGAAACTGAATGGCACATTATAGGCTTAGAGGCTGGGGTTCCGTCTGGGGGTGGCAGGGAAATCATGGCGAGTTGTGTAAACCTGACAGAATCATTAGTTAGGTTTGCATCACTGATCTGTGTGCTTGGATCACAGGCAGGAATACTTTCTAGCCTCAGGAGAAAAAAAAACACTTATTCTAACAGACTTGACCTTATATAAGCAAAGACCCCAATGCTGGCGATAACCATGCTCCCACAGCTGTTATCCAGCACACCTGGGGAAGGTAGTGCATGATTGCCTGATTTGAGCACGGCTCCAGCACCGTGCAGAGAAACCAAACACATGATCACATCCATTCCTGGTCCCTGGCCCAAGCTGGTTAGTGTTCCTCTCCCGAGTGCAGAGGTGGGATCTTGTTGGAAAGCAGGGCGTACACGTACGGCCAGATCTTGTTGGTCTCTGTCCCCGAGAACGAGTGCAGGATACCCCTGCTCCTGGAAGAGAGTCCAGCAGTCAGTGGAAGGACAAGGTATTTCTCTGCCCCAAAGTGACAGCTGCAGGGCAAACGCACCGCTCCGGACCCGCGCAGCACGGGGGTTTATTTAACAAACCCATTCATTTACGTTATTTTAAGCAGCGTGGAAAGCTGCTAGTGCTCTGTGAGCGAAGTGAACCACTCCCTGCATGGCCACCCCCTCCACAGGCCTGGATGTGCAGCTGAGCAGAGCGATCTGTCCCCCAAAACCCAGCAGGGCCGTGCTGTATTTGCATGGCCAGACTCACTTGTATAACTCTATTACTGGCTTTGCAGCATCTTTGTACTTTCTGAGCCGGGCAGCGACAGCCTCGGGCTTGTCGTCCTCGCGCTGGACCAGCGGCTCGCCCGTCAGGTCGTCGATGCCCTGCGGAAAAGAAAACGCTCTCAGGAGTGCTTCCGTACGGTGCTCAGCACAAATCTCACCTGCCAAAGAGCATTCTGCACACCTCCTTGGAGGGCAGAGCCCTCCGGTGCCCCACCACCGCTGGGATACCTACATGGGATTTTTCCCCAGGGATACTTTAAGCTTGTGCCAGCCCGCTCACGCAGCAGCAGGCTGCTCCGAGTTCTTACGTGCACGTGGGGCGGGTTGAACTCCATGTTGTAGACCCGGCCACTCGCCGGGTGGATCCAGCGGGCGCTCAGGCGGTCCTTCAGCGTCTCGAAGGGGACGTGCAGGCTGATGACCAAGTCCAGCTCGCAGATCCCGTCCAGCGCCTTGGCTTGCCCCAGCGTCCGCGGGAAACCTGCGGGCACACACCACAGTGCAGCAGGGTGAGTGGAAGAAAAGCACGCAGCCGCTTGCTGCGGAGGGGCTGCAAAGATAGCACGGCTCCTCGCTGCAGTGCACACGGTGTGAAAGAGCCATCCACCATATGGCTGCTGCAGAAAATAGCTCCTCCAGCACCAGTTCCCAAAATACGACACGCTGGTCGCTACAGGCTCATGTTCTCCTGGGAAGCAGTGTGCAGCACGAGGACCTTCCCCACCTCCTCAGGCCACCACTAAGCTCAGCAAACATCTGCAGAACCCCAAAACCACCCAGGCTTTTTCCATGCAGAGCCAGGCCGCCTGGGGCTGCTCGCACGCACCACGATGAACCAGCCCAGAACAGCCCCGAGCTGCAGAACCTGCCTCTGAACACAGAGATGCAAACTCTTGTGAATGCCGAAACACTAGAGCTGCAATACAACTAAATACTTCTGTCAGCACAGTGCTACTTGCTGTAACATTTGCCAACCACCATGTTCCCCGATGAACTGAGTAGTGCTACCATAAGAGTAATGAAATTTTAATAGAGGGGACTGAGTTTGGGGTGGTATGTCCACCCACTTTCCTCATCTGGCTACTTAAAAATTAGGAAACAATCAAAGGAACTCTTCAATATAAGGAAAGGAGGCCCGCGGGTATTACTGACAAGCCTTCCCAAAGAGCTTCACCAGACAGGAAGGGGAGGGCTCCCCCCTCTAAGTCGCGGCTGCTCCTCCCCACGCCACGTGTGCCTGTGCCCAAAACCCAACTACCAGCCCCTTGCTGAGCCCCATCTCTTCCCCTGCCCAAGACCCTGAGCTCCTCAGCGCGGCATCAGACCCATCTGCTGCTCTCCCCCTGGCTGCTCTGCCCGGAGCACTTCTCTACCTCAGTGGCTTCAAGGCTCGCGATCTCAGCTCGTTCAGACGCCGGTGGAGCTGGGAAGAGGCCTTCCTTGGCTCGCCTCCAGCCCCGCTCTGCGTGCTGGCCCCACGGGCTGCTTTATGAAACACCTCTCTCCTTTCACCCCCCTTCCCTTCCCCACGCACGTACCAAGAGCCTGACTGCATGTGCTGCTTCTTAGGGCTCAGGGAAGCAACAGCCACAAGCCGATTTCTCTCCTTGCTCTGCTGCCAGAACCAGCGAGGACCACCGACCCCGCTGCAACAGCACCCGTGCAGCGTAAGGGCCTTTTCTTATTTTAGCTGTGCAACTTTAAACCTGTGGGGCCCATCCGTAAGCTCTTGGTTTACTACAGAAAACAGGTGGGCCTCACACTGCCCCTGAAAGCACGGCCCTCGTGAGCAGGTCGGGGCCACCTGCCCTCCCTCCTGCAGCCAGCGGGAACCGGAGAGGCACCTTTGGTCTTCTCAAACCCATGAGCAGCACAGCGACGCTCTGAAGGTGGCTGGGATCTGCCGATCCAGACGCACTCACCGTCGAGCAGCCAGTGCTCCGCTCGCCGCTTCTCCAGCTCCGTCATCATCACGCACGTGATGACGTGGTCCGGCACCAGGAGGCCTCGCTCGAGGTACTGCTTTGCCAAAACGCCAACTTCTGTTCCAGTTAAAAAAAAAAAAAAAAAAAATTAACAAATTATGTGACATTTCTGCTTAAAACAATATTGCTCCCCCTCAAATTCTGCCGTCCCTCCGAGATCCAGGAGCCTTTCAGCAGCACGTCAGGGAACACAAACCTCCTTTGGAGCTGGAGAATGCGTGGTGAGGGGTGACACGGGCGGAGCCACCAGCACCAAATGTCACCGAGGCACTGCACCAGCTGCAGGGCTGCAGCCGAGCTCACCTCGCTGCAACTGCTCCCGCCTGTGCTGGCTGCAGTCTGCTCAGCAGCCAGCTGCTGGGCTCACCTCCTGCTCCGTGCCAGATGCAGGATGTTAAGAATGCACACTGCTGTGTGCCCAGAATTACAGCTGCAGTCACTGTGCCTCGCAGGAGAAGTTTCCCATAAAGCTACGAGGACAGATGATGCTTTTGGGTAACGCTTGGGTAACCCTAATCTGGCTCAGAGAAACCAAGTCTGCCTCCTCGTGCTTCCACGTACAACCGCCATCATGAGCCATCATCTTTTATAAATTATCTGAAGAGTTGCAAATTCCGTATTTCACATGCAAAATGCAGCAGTAAACAGGTGTCATCGGAAAGCTCATCTGGTAACCCAAGCCTCAGAGCATTCCTTATTGCTGCTGAAAGGAGAACGTGGCTCTCCATCCGCAGTGTTTTCAGACTTCAGAGCTTCAACTCAAGACACACTCAGGTAAGAAAACCTAAGTGCACCCCTTTCCCAGAGCAGCTAACAGCAGTTGTCATCAAAAATGAACATTTTTGCAACCCATTTTTATAAGTTTTCTAGTGAGGACAGCACATGTTAGCTCTCTCAGAGCACAAGTCCTCTGTCTGAAGTAACAACAGCCGTGCTGCACTCTGGGGCAGGCTTCTGCAGTTTTGCATCGATGGCTGCGTGCCGAGGGAGGTGCAGGTGGGGTGAAGCCCCTTGAATCCCCACATCAGTGTCCGTGGCTGATCTCCCCCTGCTGGAGGGACCCACCACCCTGCTTCTGCCCGAGCCTGACCCCATATGGTCTCAACATTCCTCATGGCTGGTGGGTTTTGGGGCGAAGGAGCTGAAGCATGCAAGCTGGCTGAAGGACAAGGGACTCTCCAGGCTCTGATTTCCCAGGCTGCAGCAAGATGTCAAAGCTGGTCAGGCACCTGCACCTGACCACGGGCTGAATTTCTGGCACGCAGGAGGGTTTTACGCAAGACGCGCAGCTCCCGGAGAGAGCTCATCCCACCCAAAGGAGGGAGCCTGCTGCAGCCCGTGCAGCCTGCCCGCAGCGCGGGCCCGGGGCGCGTGGGGCTGCAGGGAACCTCCCCGAAACAGCGTGCGGAGGCCAGCTGGCAGGGACGCAGGGCACGCGGGGCTGCCCCTCTGGCAACCTGCCCGCAGAGCGGCGCGCGCTGACTCACCGGGCTGCAGGGATGAGTCAGTGGGGGCACCGCGGCGGCCCCCTCCCTCCGCTCCACAAAGGCTCTGCAACCAACGCCGCTGAGCAGCTCTCAGCTTGCAGCCTCGGTGCCTTCCCGGGGCTGCAGAAAATGCCTTTTTCAATGACAAGCTCTTTGTTGCTGCCCATATGTCACTCGTTCGCTCGGGAAAGCAAATGGCTATGGAAAGAATACATTCTGTCTTATGCAACCGGCACGGAGACCTGCTAGGGCATAAATATGATTGCATCCACCTACATTTTTTAATATTTATTCACATTGCCAGAGGCTTGCAGGGATCTGCCTGGCTGGCAGGGCAGAGCCCAGAGCAGGCTGGAGCTGCAGCCACCGCAGGTCCCACTCCTGCCCCAGTGAGGACCTGCAGGACTGGCTGCTGGAGCTGCCACCCAAAAATGCCCCAAGCCACAGCTGTGAAGTCTGGAAATGCACCTCACACGTCCACCCAAGGCCCACGGCTCTGCACCGCAGGGGCTGCAGCCTTCCCACGCTGTGATACGGGCAGACGGCTCTCCTCTGCTCTGTGATGGACTTTTCGTGGTGCTGAGGAAGCTCCTCCTCTGTGTCCCCAGTGCATGCAGGGGGGGGAGACCTGCATGGGGGGCATGCGCAGGGTGCACGCACCAGCACAGAGGTGCATGCACTGACAAGGGGGACAGTGCATCAGCACGGGGGTGCACACACTGACATGGGGAGCTATGCAGTGGCACGGGGGGCTGATGCTTCCAGACTGCTACCGGAGCCCCCCAGCTCTCCATCCCTGCTCAGCCCCCTCCCAAGCACTAAGGGACCGCTTGAGGAACGGGCAGATACCTCTCACGAAGGACACAGAGCTGCTCGGTTCCTGGCCCCCCAGCACCTGGGATGTGCTGGACCACATCATCCCTCCAGCACAGCCCTGCTTCCGCGGGGTTGCTTCACTAAGGCAGGCTTTGTCTCGGATTTTCCCAACCCACCCAGTGCACTTCTGCAGTGAAACCTGCCCCAGCCCCAAGCCAAGGGGCAGCAGGGTTTGGGCAGGACTTCCCAAGCCTGTGCATGGCATCTCCCTGCAGATCCCGATCCCGCTGCGTGATGATGTGGGCTTCATCCTTCCTGCACGGCGCAGCTCCCCTGCAAGGGCCAAAATCCACGTTGCTATCGCTTAATCCCATTAAGCTAACGACCGCGGGTTTAACGCACAGGACTTCAGCCCCTGCTGCTTCCCTGGCGCAACCCTGGCTCGCTTGTGCCTCCCAACTTTTATCGGAGCGACGTGGTGGGTCCCAGCCTCGTGACACCTCCCACGTGACGCAGGCTGGAGAGGCTGCGGGGGCTCAGGGTGAAGCTGTTCCCAAACACGGGGTGCAGGAGGCAGGGGCTCGGCGTGGCTGGAAGCACCACGGCGCACGAGGGCTTTGCTTGCTGGCTGGACGCTGGGAGATAATCCTGGACTTTTGGTCCCTCGTGGTAACCTTTTGCACGAATTTTTATTTAGGCTGCAGCAGCACAATCTGGAGTTAGTGGAGAGGAGACGCTCCGGGTGGTTAATGCAGCACTGACCACAGTTATCTGTGCACCGGGCTATAACAACCTGGCTGGCTGGGGACAGATATTGCCCCTAGTTTCTGAAGCCCCACTGCCTCTCCCCGGCCCAGAGCTCTTACTCTTGCCCCATTCCTGCTGGCAGGACCTGACTTTGGGGAGCTGGAGCCTGGCAAGGCCACAGATTTGGGGATGTTCGCAGGCAGTTTGCCTCTGGAGCCGTGCCTACATCCGGAGCAGCACGGTGAGCAGGCAGTGGGACAAACCTGGGCATCTCCTGGGGCGTGCAGTTTTACCACACATTAACTGGGTCCTGCTGAGACCCCAGCATGCCGCAAAGACCAGAGACAAAGACCTGGGCACTGAGGCAAGAACCAGCCTAATAAAACAGACGCCGTCCTCCGTCACACCCTGCCTAGCACCAAAAGTACAATTTCTTCACTTTTTACTCTCCCAAGATCCACAAAAAGCACTTCCATACAACAGCGCAGCCACCAAGTGAGACACTGATTAACCAACCCATCTGCGGTGGCGGATGTGCTGCCAGTCACTGTTGCAAAACTTGCAGCAGCTCAGCAGCAGCGGGGCACCCAACCCTGCAACGTGAAGCCCTTGGGCACGCTCGGTTTCCTCTGGCTTCCCAAGCCTGAGCCACGTCCTGCAGCAGCATGCTCGGAAATCACCAGTGTGCCCACGCCTGCCTGCGGTCCTTGCGCCGCGGCTGCTCTAAACCCTGATGGTTCCGTTGGGTGGGAGGTTCCGCAACACGGCTCCTCTGCCCTGAAGTGCAGTGTCAGTGGTGCAGATGACAAACCCAGGAAGGGAATTTACTTCCATTCAGCTTCCTCCAGAGCTGGCACGTCACAGCACAATCATGTAACAGCTTGTCCAAAGCAAACAGAAAAAACAAAACAAAACAAAAAAAAACCAACAAATAGGTTTGCACCTTACTGAGAGCTGTGACCAGAGGCTAAGTCGAGGGTGGCACCTGGAAGGCACGTCAGCTGTACCAAATTAAGGCTGCTTTACTCCTGAGCAGTTCTGCCCACGTTTCTCAGTGTTGTCTCCTTGGGAAACCAAATTTCCTTTGGACGACGCGCCTTCAGCTCATTCAGCTCACAGCTCCTACCTCCTTCTGCAGCATCCCCACAGCTCTCCTACAGCAAGAGCATGAGCTGAAAACAAGATCCAGGGAAGCCACCCTGTTACACCAGCCGGGGGGTGCACACACAGCTCAGCACCGCGCACCTGATGCCTGCAGGAGCATTCCCCACCCACGGCCGTGCCTCCACACCTTGCAGATCTGCTTGGTTTGCACCCAGGTGTTTTGCAGCACAGCCAGAAGTTATCACGATTTTCTGAATTTTGAGCCTCTTTCCAAAGGAAATATTGTTCTCATTTTTATTTATAAAAGGAAATCTGGTTATTTTTAAATGCGTGACCAGAGGCAGGGTGGTGAGCAACGCCCCACGGCGCACAGCTCGGAGCATTCACCCTCCCTTCCCAACCCCCCCCTCGGTTTGTCACACCTCTAAAAAGGGAAAGTGCTTCTTGTTTCTCCTGGCTTGCTTTGCATGGATGCCGCTTGGCGGTTCTTCTGAGTCAGCTTCCTCCCCGGGCAGGTCCCCTGCACAGCAGCAGGAGCTGCTCACGTTGCCCAACCTCGGCCCCTGGCAGCCCAGCTGCTGGCCCCCGATCTGTGCGAGGTCAGTGACGGGCTCACGGTGCAGGTACAGCAAAGGCTGTCAGCTCGCCAAAGGGCTTCGGATGCAAAACACAGGATAGGCTGAGGCTTGCTGTTCTCCTGGGTTCCTCGATCCTGGATGGAGCTTGATGAGGGGCAGGGGAACACACGGGCAGCCCGCAGCACCCTGCTGGCCCTGCTGCAGGGGCTGGGAGGGCCACAGCACCCTGTGACCCACAGCAAGCTTCCCACCTGTGAACACGCGCACGTCCCCAGCGCATCCCTCGCGCCGCGGGTGTCACACAGGCACAGCACGCATCAAACCTAAGCCATCTGCCATTGATCACACCGCAATTTCCACAGAATGGCTTGGCTTGGAACGGACCTTAAAGACCATATGGCTCCAAACCCCCGTTTTATCCCATTCTTGCAACAAAACTTGCTCACAATGAAGTTGATAAGCATTGTCTGCAACCCCCGTGGGTGCACACACACACGGATCATCTGCACTGCCTACCCTCCAACCATACCCAGACGGGGCTGGGACGAAACCATCACCGCGCTCTCTGTGCATCGCAGCCTGCTTTTATCCCCCAGCCCGGTAAATTCAGGACGGAGAGGGGAAACGACAAATGAAAACCGGGAGGAACAGCATGAAGCCACCGGGTGAAACCCTGAGGTGTCCCTAAACCGGCGGCCGGGGCGCGGGGATGCCTCGGCTCCGCGGTCCGGGCAGCGAGGTGCGGCGTTCCCACGGAGGTTCCTCCTCTGCCCGTCGATGCGCACCGAG